>VXAY01003858.1:974288-1148027 GCA_013399855.1 Oxyruncus cristatus | reverse complement strand
CCTCCTGCCTTCCAGCTGATTGACACTCCCCCACAACTTGGTGTCATCTGCAAACTTGCTAATGGTAGACTCAATCTCCTCATCTAAATCATCAATAGAGATATTAAACAGAACTTTGTTCTATTGGACTGTCTCAAGATGACGTTGTGCACACACTGCCTCCTCCAGATGGTCACAGTCAGATGAGCAAATGGCATAATTTTACGTCTTCACGTCTACTTTTCCTTACAAAAAGTGACAGAGCTGTTGGAAGGGGAAGAAAGCTGCCAAAGGAAAGGAGGTAGCCAAAATGGGCAACCAGGAAAGGAGGGTGGAAACACATTCAACTGTCTTTGCCCATAGTGCCAGTCTTCGGAAAACAAGATGAAGAAGGCGGCCAGAGGGGCAAACACCGGCAAGCCTGACACTGTGGTTGTGAAAGTTTGGCCATATTTTAAAGAGAGAGGCTGGAACTGTCCTTGAGTGGTATTCAGTTGTATTCCTGCTGATAGCAGTGCCATATTATACTCTATTTTCCTATGAGATCCAGAGAAAAACAGAGAAAAAAATTAGCATGATTTTCAATAAATATTTTATTCATTGTTTCCCATTAGTATCACTACACACGGTAAGGCAGAGCAGCATTTCTTTAAACATCCAACAACCCCTTCAGTGGCACAGGAAGACCAGTGAAAGTTCAGAGTACTGAGCTATTTTAATTAAATTTTCAGGGCTTGAGGATATAGATAAATTAAAAGGGGAGAAAGGATTTAAGTAGGGAGTGGTTTGAGATCCAAAACTCTGTGGGTTTTGTCAGGGAATGACTCTTCAGAATATAATTCTCTTTATCTTGACTATTTATCAGTGTATCAGGGAAAGGAAAATAAGGTATTGTCATTGCCAGATATGGAAATGAGAGCCTGGTGGCTGAGTTTGCATCTCAACACATTGCTAGTTTGTCCTTCAAAAGAGGAGCTACAACACAGCGAATTCAGTCTGTCCTGAAAGGACACAAACTTTGGAAACTTTCTGTAAGATGCTCTTCCAGGAGTACAGAAATCCTTGAAAATGTCAGATGTGTGTGTGTATATATATATACACACATATTTATTTAGGCTTAGCAAGAAAGAAAATATTTTCCCTATTTCTTCTTGGCTTTTTCTGGTTCCTTCTCCATTTTTATAAAGAAGAAAGAACTCTTCTCCTGTTGAAAGGAATCTATAGCCTCCAGAAATATTTTCTTAACTGCTTTGCTGTCGATAGATTGCAAAAAGAGTGAATCACCAATATTTAACTGCATAGGGATGTCCATTCTGGTTCAGATATGAATGTTTGACTGAAAAAAAACCAACCCAGAAGATCAAAAAGAGTGTGTTCTCTTTTGAAAGAAGAAAGTAAAGCAAGCATGGACCAATAAGCATTATAAAGAAGACAGTTAAGACTGAGTAAATAAAATAAAATGCCCAGAGACAAGTATTCCCTTTGAAAAAGAACATCAGAAGGAATGAAATTAGTGTTCAAAACGTGCCTGACAATACCCCAGTGACAGCAGTGAGGTGGGATGGAAAGTTGCCTGGTGCACCAGAAGCCAGTTACTCCTTGAGAAAGAACTTCATTCCTGTGAAGGACAGTCAAGTTGTAACAGCAGATTTTTCTGTTTCTTAGTGTCAGTGGTTTTGTCTAGTATTTCCATTTGTTTTGATTAGTGCTCTGGGAAATATACACAAAAAGCAGTACACTGAATACTTTGTGGGGAAACATCATGGGCTCAGTGCAAGATTTCAGCACTGAAAGAAAGGTTTCTAACACCTAACAAGGAATTAACAGTAGTAGATGCAAAAACAAAAAACCCTTAAAGGAAAAGACTGTCTGTACTGAGATGCTTCGTACAGGAATGCTATATCTATATTAGAGATGCAACATATATATCAGAGATTATACGTAAAAAAATTAGACCAAAACCAGAATATTTGTAGAACTACCAGTGAGTGTGATTTTGGGGTTCAGTTAGTTTGGTGAAATTTTTTTAAACCAAGAAGTCTTGAGGAGGGAATAAAGCTGTCAGTGTGAACCGTTTTGATGTGAAGCATTTACATTTGGAACTGCTATAATTTTTTCCACAGCTGTTTTCCTAACAAAACTTTTCATCTTGTATTATGAAATATTAAAAAAACCTGACCTAAGTTAAACAATTCAGCAAAATCAGAAAATTTGGTAACATAAGCAAATATTTCAATTAATTTCACCAGTCACCCCCAAAACAGTGTTTTGATTCAACTTAAGTATTATATTTGTCCTCTTTTTTTTTTCTTATTTACAGCATGAAACTCAAAAAAAATCATACAGCTTTAGCTGAATGTTTCTACAAGATTTATATATATAACTTGAAGAAAAAGAGCCGGTGAATATAATCCCTAAGAACTGAATGCCTGTGAAATTGATAGTTCTTTGTGAAGCTGAACTACTATCAGCATAAAACCATTCAGTAATAAGGTCAGGCTGTCAACAGGGTGAAGAATGTGCATCACAGGCTACAAAAGACAAGGTGAAAAGTAAATATAATATACTAGTAGATAATGCAGGTGCAGATACAACACTGTGAATTTACATGCAATGCTAGGAAGAGGCTTGTGTTGATCCCAGACACTTTCACATGTCTGATACATCTGAACACGAGGGCAGCAAGAGAAAAGTTTAATACTAAACCCAGAAATTAATTACTCAACTGAGGAAACTCATATACTGTTCTGACCTACACAGCCTTGAAAGCCTTCACAAGAAGCTAACAGATCCTCTCTGGGAAATGTACATTCCTGAAACCCAAAAAGAGCCCTGGTAGAAAAACAGACAGGAGCTGCAGGACACCATGCAGCCTGCAATGAGCTCTCCTACCTCACAGGCATGGGATGAGAAAGCAATTAACACTGGCACTCAACATATGCTAATGAATAGGGGACTGTAGCTGGGAGTAATACAGCTACATAATGTACTCAAAACCTGGCAAGGATGACCATTTTATTTGGCCAGAAGAGTGTCTGGTCAACCTCTGGGGAGAGATGTAGTCCCAGTTGTTCCACTATGCCAGAGACAGATTGATGTAACCTGTCAAATGGTCATGTGAAAACTGTCCCAAAGCTGTGGATCTAAAATTGTAGAATCATAGAATATTCTGAGTTGGAAGGAACTGACAAGGATTATCAAAGTCCAGTCCTGACCCTGCACAGGACCACCCCAAGAATCACACTATGCGCCTGAGAACACTGTCCAAATGCTTCTTGAACTCTGGCAGGTTTGGTGCTGTGACCAGGGGAAGCCTGTTCCAGTACCCAACCATCCTCTGTGTGAATATACTTTTTCCCAAAATTAACCTAAACCTCTGCTGACACAGCTTCAGGCTGTTCCCTTGGGTTCTGTCCCTGATTGCCAGAGAGAAGAGATCAGTGTTTGCACCTCTGCTTCCCCTTGTGAGGAAGCTGTAGACTGTTATGAGGTCTCCCATCAGTCTCCACTGAACAGACCAAGTGCTCTCGGCCCTCCTCATACTGCTTTCACAATAGGCCTGTCACCATCCTAGTAGCTCTCCTTTGGACACTATAATAGCTTTATATTTTCTTATATTGTGGTGCCGAAAACCAGGCACAGTATCCAAGGTGAGGTCACACAAGTGCAGGGCAGAGTGGGACAATCCCCTCCCTTGACTGGCTGGTGATGCTTTGCCTGATGCCTCCCAAGACAGAGCTGGCCCTCCTGGCTGCCAGGGCACTGCTCACTCATATTCAACTTGCCATCAACCAGGACTCCCAGGTCCCTTTCCTGGCACTGCTTTCCAACCTTCCATTCCCCAGTCTGTACGTACATCCTGGGTTGCTCCATCTCAGGTGCAGAATTCACACTTGCCCTTGTCAAATAGTTGGTGATTGCCCAGCCCTCTAATTTGTTAAAGTCTTCCTGTAGGGCCTCTCTGCCCTCAAGGGAGTCAACAATTTAGGATCTTCTGCAAACTTGCTTAGTATCCCTTTCAGTC
This sequence comes from Oxyruncus cristatus, assembly GCA_013399855.1. Lineage (NCBI taxonomy): Eukaryota > Metazoa > Chordata > Aves > Passeriformes > Cotingidae > Oxyruncus > Oxyruncus cristatus. The sequence continues at coordinate 1,144,024 of VXAY01003858.1, read as the reverse complement.
GTGCATCCAAGTCATTTATGAAGATGTTGAAGAGCACAGGGCCCAAGATGTGGAACCCCTCTAGTGACAGGTCATCAGCCTGATGTTCCCCCATTCATTATTACCCTCTGTGTTCAACCCATGAGCCAATTGCTCACCTACCACTTGATGTGTTTATCCAGCTGTGAGCTGGACAATTTGTCCAGAAGAATACTGAGAGAAACAGTATCGAAAACTTTACTGAAATGCAGAAAGATTAATCAGCTAGCTTCCTGGGATCAACTAGGTGGTTTACCTTGTCACAGAAGGAAATTGTTTGATAAGCAGGATTTTCACCTCATGAAGCCATGCTGGCTGTGACCAATGATTGCATTGTCCTTCAGGTGTTTTGCATTACCTCCCAAAATAATCTCCTCCATAATTTTACCACTTACTGAAGTGAGACTGACAGTCTTGTAGTTTCCAGGGTCATCCTTTTCTTCCTTGAAAACCAGAACAAGGTTAGCCATCTTCCAGTCAACTGGGAATGCTCGGTTCTTCTGACAGGCATTCTGATTTTGCATTTTTTTGGGATGTTCTCAAGCTATGAAGTACCATCATTTTCCTGCCTGGCCAGGGGTCTCAGCAGCCTCCAGAGAGGAGTGCAGTTGATGGTCCCAGCTCTCTGCTAGTCCCTCTTCCAAGCTTTTCAGACTCCTGACTGAAGAGACAACGTGCACTCTCTGCAGCCAAGTTCAGCGATGTAGTGTGTTTCGTGCTCATGTCTTGAGAGCATAAGGGGGAAACAAGCCTCAGGAAAACTTGAGGTTTGCTCTCCAGAATTAGTTTGTCTGTGTTTCACACAAATTCTAACCTATCTATCCAATTCTAACCTATCCATACCATAAACACTGCATCAGAAAAAAAAAAAAGTGGTAATTTAAAAGACAGTTTAGCCAGCAACTCATACTGTACTTTGTACATAAGCAAAGTACAGTTCTAGAGAAATTTAGAAAAAGGGACCTCTCCCTTTTTAATAAAAATGGTGTATCAGTAAATCATCTTTAACAGATTAAACTGAAAGCACAAGGAAATGCTTGACATAACATTTTCCATTATGTACTAATTCTAAAGCCACATTGTCCTTGTGAAGCAACAGATGGGCTGCAACAACAAGCAACAAACAAATAAACAAACAAACTTGCAATGCCAGAGGGGCTGAAGGCACATTTTGAAATAAGCACAAGCAATTTCAGACTAAGAGGCACTGATCCATTGCTCAGTGACTTCAGTTTTTTGTTTTTCTTCAGTAGTTTAACTAGCTGCAAACTGCTCGAAAACCCAGGCTTTCTAGAAAGTTGTAGTTCAGCTTGTGAAACAAATGCAGACCCTTGCAATGTGGACCACCTCTGCAAACAATAAACATCTGGAAGAAGCATCATTAATGTAAAATCAGCCCTGAAGTTTCCAGATGACTCTGAGCTGAACTCTAGCTCTATCAAAGTCACAGATTTTTGTATTTGGGCTTTTATTTAACTGTTTACTCTTAACTGTACCAAGTAAAACTATTTTTATTGTCACTATGTGAGGATTCACGGAGAAAAAATAATCAAGTCTGTTATTGTTTAAGAGTTATTTACACAAAAAATATTTAGTATTTGACTGAAGAATAAGTTCTACTCCCTAAAATTAATTGCTTGGCAAACCAGAAACATGTTTGAATTTTGTGATGACAGCACAGGATCCCACCAAGATCTTTGCCAAGTTGCATGTGTACACAGCAATCAAGGTTAGAACCCACCAGCCTAGAGCAGGTACCCCAGTGCTTCACAGACCACATCATCTGCAACAGCTTCTATGAAGCCTTTTGCAACCACAGGTATTTGTAGCATTCATCAGCCCATGCACTCTCCATACAGGTCTGAGGCGCACCTGGCACTCACTGTGACAAAGTGGTGGGCTCATTTCACCCTTGTTTTGGTGTTTGTGAGGTCTCTATTGTCCAAATCACTCTGCATCTTTCCTCACCAGCCTGGTCCACCTCCTCTTCACTTGGCTGCAGGTCATCATCTCCCTCCGCATTGCTCCTAGTTTAAAGCACTCTCATTGGATTTTCCGGCCTGTTGACTGAGCCTCAAAGTCCCTCATTCTCAAAGAGTTTGTAGAAAACAAATCCGTGTAGTCAGTACCAGCTGAGCAAGCAGTTGTTAACCCACGGCAACTCAGCTCCACAATACAGCTCCCAGCTCCTCTGTTAACTGAGGGCTGAGTTACTCTGTGTCTGTAGGCCTGCAGGTGGAGCAGCAGTGTCCTCCTGGTGCTGGACTCAGAGCTGCTCACTCTCAGTGAATATTGGGTAATAAAACACATAATTTGTGATATGGAACTCAGGTTTGGATTACCCCAGGGAGGGCCTGGACCCTCTGAAGAGGATCCATAAAAACCATGCTGCTGAGTCAATAGTAATTACAATGCTGCAGGAAGATCAAATAGATGTAGCACTGCAAGGAGACATCTTTTCTGCTCTGGACTTTTCTCCTGCATCCTCTTCTGAGAGTGATTATCCTAGGACTTTCTTTGAGAGCGTGAGCAGGGCCACTTTGAAAACAGCTCTGGGGAAGAGGGAGCTGAGTGTTTGGGAAGCCAGGACTTGCCTCCACCCTTCTGTGGGTTATTTTGTTTTGTTTGGATTAACACAGCTTCAGAAATTCCTGCAGATTTGTTTTATGGTATGTATTTCCTGCATTGCCAAGGCCATGCAACTTCTTTCAGTTAATTCTTAATTACACTACTGAACCCAATGTACTGATGTATGACTCGCTGCATCTGCAGAGCAGTAAATGCCCAGTCCTGGATGGACCTTTAAGAAAGGACTACATATAAAAGTTATATAAAAAGTATAACTGCTGCTGGCATCGTTAGTGATACACAGACAAGGAACAGAACAGCCTGTGGCAGATCAAGCAAACACTCCTGGTTTGCTGACATGGACATGCTCAACACCATTAGCTTGATCTTACTCTGACTCTTTCAAAATACCATGCTCTTAGCCTCAGGCTTTAGGTTTCTTCTCCATGAAATCAACTGAGCACTTGCCTTCAGCCTTACCCAAGTTAAGATAATAAGGGCAGTGGACTAAATAAGGGATAAATGAGGGCACAGCAGAAATGAGGGTGGAGGTGTGGGCAAGGGGAGACTGGATGTGGCACTTAGTGCCATAGTCTAGTAACCGCAGCGGTAGTGGATCAAGGGTTAGACTTGATGATCTCCGAGGTCCTTTCCAATCCGTGTGACTCTGTGATTCTGTGAATGCTGTCTGTGCTTCCCGTGCTCCTTGTAAGGGACAGAGGCACCAAACACATCTATTCATTTCGCACTCCTGTGTCTGCAGCTCAGAAAGATCTCAGGGATGGTCCTCAGGTTCTTCTGCCCAAAATCTTTTAAGGATTTTGCCAAAATATCCTCTTTCTTAACTGTAAAATAAAAACAGAGCGTTGTTAGGGTAAATAAAACAAATGCTAGGAAATACTTTGGCATCGTTATGAGGCATGTGGAAAATGAAATGGCATCTGTCCTGGCACAATAAAGGGCTTCTTAAACATATAAGACCACAGTAAAACACCGCCTAACCCCACTGCAGATTAGCCCTGTTTTATACACAGGCTAGAAAAGAACCAAAGCTGCCCAAGTGGGTACATTTTGACCTAGAAATCTAGGTTTGCTCCATTACTATAATTTCCATTTGTGCAATGATAAATCCAAATTAATGCATACCAGAGAAAGGAAGCTTGGCAAACAAGAAAGGAAAAAAGTAGTAAAAGCATGTTTTCTCCTGTGATATGTCGTGAACCTATTGCAAAAGCACAGGCTACTGCATTGCCTTAACAGAGGATACCTGGTGCTTTAGCTTGCCTGGCTATGAGTTGCAATCAATGCTTGTCTCATATGGGAAAACCGGGATCATTCTGAGGTAGTAAAGAGTTATGGAGTCTGGAACAAGAGATGTTCTCTAAGCATGGGGACTGTGGCAGCCTCTGGCGCTCCATCAATATCTCTCACTAGGACTGGTGCCCATATGAAAAGTAGGAGCTTTCCTTCATGATGCATGCCTCCCTTGGAGCAGTGCTTAAAATAATTGCTCACAGTAGTTTCACTGTCTGAGGGCTTTGTTGCTTTGTCTTGCCCTTTTTTTTTTTTTTTTTAATGAGGGAATTCTTGTCCAAAATAAAAGAGCCCAAAGATACAATTTCAATCTATTTTGGGTTCCTTCTTGCCTCCTGAGTCCTGGTTTTACTCTTCCCTGCCCTTGGTGTAAGCAGCACATGGTTTTGGTTCATTAAGTGGGTGGGAGCAGCCCCCTCTGTAGCTTTTGCTGATTCACCCTCCTAAATCATCTACTAGGGGTAGATGCTGCTGCTCTGACTGCAGGAGTGATGCAGTGAGCACGACCACCTTTGTTTCAGTTTCCTTCTACTCGGCATTCCTGGGACCAGCACACTCTGAGTGACACGGGCTGCCTGGGGGCCTGGGAAACTGCTGCAGTTCTCAGCAGCGTGGCTCCAAAAGGGCAGTCGCATCATTCTACCACCAGCATCCTCCCACCAGCTCGCCTGTGAAATAGCTGGGATGTTACCAAACGCATCCAAGAAAGCCAGACAGTGAGGAGTCAAGCTTCCCACCCTGTGCTGCCTTTATGTTGCTTGAGGTCAATTACTATAAACTATCAATTTTTCAGGAATGCTATTAATTTAACTGCTGTGTAAACTGAGTTTCTGCTTCTCAGCAATTATAATGCACAAGATCTCAAGCAGTAGTAATGCCTGAGTTTTTGTCTCCTTTTTTTTTTTTTTTCCCCTTTCCTTTTAGAGTTAACAGTTTCCAGCTGTGTATTCTTTGGATGTGTTTCCACACCAGCTTCTTCCATCATATAGAGCCGGCCCATTTCCAAATCCCAGATGTGCTATTTATTTACTCTGAAGCATCTGGGCCCTGACATGGTCTTGTCACTGCAACGTGGCAAACTTGTGAAAAATCAGAATGGCAGCCAGTTAACAAGCTGTACTACACTGCCAAGTGGTGGGAACAGTTCAAAGGAGAGAGGAAGAGGGGGGTGGTGCAGTGGAAATGAAAAAAGGAGCAAATTTCATGTTTGGCTATGCTGTGCTTTCTAAGGTTACAAATGATTAGTGGCATTCAAATTAGAAATTGGGGATTTCACTCTTTTGTAAACAGAGACTGAAAGACACTGAAGCTTGACAGAAGCCATCTAGGGTGGCTGTGAGATGTTAAACATCCTCTCCCCAGCCCGTGAGAAGAGCTTCAAGCTCAGGCATGATGCTGCAGGTCTTACGCAAGCTCATACATCCTCCTGAAGAAGCTTGAAACAACCACAGACCTTAGAATAAACTGAGAGATGTATTCTAAATTTCTCTCTGAATTTCCCTGCTCAGAAAGGGGCCAGCAGAAGGATTTTCTATGCCTGAGAGAAACATCCCCACTGCCGGGTTTGTAACAACAAACCTCTGGCTTTGTTTTAAAATTGGGAGTATGAGGAGAAAAGCAAGCCTGCTCTGAATTGAGAACTGCAAGATTACAGTCCAATAGAAATATGGAGAGCTAAACTACAGCACTTGGTTATGGCTGACGTCTTTGGCTTATATTTAGTGCTGCCTTCAAGCCAAGAAATTAAAATTGCTTTAGGGTTACAGAGCTTTCAGTCATTATGTGGACCAGGTGATGCTGTTTTTGAAGCAGGTGTCAGCATTTGTTTTAAAAAATAGGAGTCAGAGTCACATGTGAAAGGCTGAAGAGTCCAAAGACTGTTAAAGACAGAAAGAGAAACACAGTACTCTGAGAAAGTGATAAGTTACCTAGTTTGAGTTTAATAATGCAAATGTTTGATCACCCAGACCCAGAAGGATTTCTCTACCACTGTAGCTTGGTTTCCCTGCATTCTACCTATTATTTACATTTTAGAGCTAGTAGGATATATATGTTTGCCCTTTAAAACTAAAGTAGGAGACCAGGTAGGAAAGGTGGAAAAACATATTAAAGGAGTCTTGCATGGCAACAGATACAGCACTGTTTTCTCTAAGCTGATGATGTTCCTTCCTTCATGTTAAAAGAAAGCAATATGTGACCCCTGTCACAGGGCAAGAAGCAATACCTCCTAGATCTGTCCTTCTCTCCGTGTCCATCACAGTCTTTCAAGAGCATGTGAGTAAAGGAAGAGTATCTATATATCCTCCCTGCAACATAGAAATAAATCTTTCTCAGGTCGTTCCCTTTACTGTGTCCTGTTTACTATTCATTTAGTCCATAAGGTATGCAGTAGAATAAAAAATTCCCAGGAACTGAAGTAGTTCTGTCAAGGGTTTCTGGAATATTATTAAAAATTTCACAGAAAGTGTTTTTAGAATTTGATTTAGTGAGATTTTTCATCTTCAGATCTTCTTTTCACAAAACTCTTGGGTAGCAGTTTTGGTACACTAAGACACAGGAAATTCTGTCTGATCGCCCACATTTGGTTTTTTTAATCTATTTAAAAAAGTCATATGTCTGAACCAAGAACCTTTTAAAAAGGGCCCAAGTCATGAGACACAGAGGAACAAATCCAGATGCTTCTGCTCAGCATAGCAGGGACCAGCCAGAGAGTTCCCATTGCCCTGGGAGCTTGCTGTCCTCTCTGGAGCTGGGAGCCAGTGTGCTGGGATTGCAAGGTGCAAAGAGCAGGAACGGTCGAGGTAATAGAGGTAACCATCTCCTTAAAACCTTTCAACAAAAAAAAGGTATTTTCCTAGCCATGAGTAGCAAAGGGCAGGGAGGACTGTGTAGTTCCAGTCTCAAGTCCAGTCTGATCTTTTTCAAGTGCTGTGCTTTTCCCACCATTATAAATACAAACCAAAAAGCTTGCAACCAATATAATTGAAGGACTCGAGAATAAGTATCTATCTTTTTGTCCTTTCCTATGAGAAGGTGCCACATTCAGGCAGCCAATGGCCCATACAGTGCTCCAACACCAAGTAGAAGAGGCCCACATATCACCTTCTGGAGGTCTCCACTGCACCCATCACTCAAATGTGGGGTCATTACTTCCAAGTTGTGCTCCGTGGTGCCATGCCAGGCAGTGGCAATGGCTACTGGGGCCCCTAACAACACCTCTCTAAACTGTTTACACAGCAGTGAGATTAAAGCTCCCTATCACCTCAGTTCACTATGACTATCATTTCCGGAGATCATAACGTTACTGCAAAAATTAAACATGATCTTACCCTGTTGTCAAAAAGCTTTAGGATGCTTTGTAGAACAGCTTATCACACTGTCTGTTTGATTCCCCTGGGAAATGCAAGTATCACTTAGGGGATTGCTATACATGGCCTTTTAACTGTTAAAGGACATCAACATGTCCTTTCACCCTGAAATATTGCTGGATACAGTGGTATAGAACATCACATTGTAAGTAGCAAAACACAGATTAGTCTTTAAGTCTTGAGATTTGAGCAATGCTCGGCAAAACTCCTTTTTTTTGCCTTTGGAAGGGCAATCTTGCAGCTGTGGCCAGAGAATCCCCAAGTGGAGCCTATTGAAAAGAAAAAAATTCTCGAGAGACAAGAGCCAAGCTGAAGTTTTGTAACTGAAACAAGCACAACCACTACTGTTCACAACAAAGATGACAGTTATTATTGATTGTAAATTGACCAAATATTTTATGCTGTGAGTGGTATATGTTTTGGACTGAGTACATCATCTTCATGCTACATCTGATAGACCAAAAATTTTGAAGCCTGCATTCAAAACAAGGGATTTGATATAAAAGAGGAGTACAGAGTTTCTGGGGAAGCGGGTTCTCCGCAGGTGTGCTCTACCATCTCTGGGTTTATCATTTTGCGTGCTCTTTAGAAAATCACCCTGGTCATGGCTGGTCCCTTTTGGAAAGTGAAATGATAGGCCATTACCAAACAGCCAAATACACAGAAAATGTTAATCTGATTTAGAATTGCACATAAATGCTCTTCAGATTAGTAGTCCTGCCATCATTCAAGGTCATCGCTCTGCTGCAGCCAAAAGAGTAATGTCTCATTACATTAAACCACGAGGACTTTGGCCCTGGGCAGGATTCAGCTCAGTGATGTAATGCTGCAGGCATAAGCTATCATAAGATCCCCAGCAGCAGAAAATCTATGTGCATATGGGTTGAGTTTGAGCTGTTGCTGTGGTGGGTTGAAGGTGCCCATAATTTCTGCTTTTGCAGGAATATATCCCCGAATGCCCCTTGTTCACCAGGGAGCCTGGCTAATTGCCGTCCTTGGAGGACAATCCCTTCCTACATCAACAGAGAAAGTGGGGTGGCATTAAAAGCTCTAGCAAGGATCCTGCCAAGCCCAGGCTTCAAGGCAAAGCCACTGCCTTTTCATAGACCCCCTGGGGTGTCAGGACTGCCTGCTCTCTTGGGGAGAAATGTGCTCTGTCAGCAGCAGAGCTGTGTATTTCCAGCTATGCAGTAGACCAGAGACTGCGCACAGAGCCCGTTTCAGCTTGTTTGGTGTCTAAATACAAACCTGTTTCAGGAAACATGCCATTTCCTCTTGGGCAAGCAGAAGAGCACCGCCTCTGCTGTGGCAGTCCTAATTTTCCTTTTATTGCCTACCCTGCAAATGTCACATACTCAGAAACACCTCTTCTCTTTCCTGAAGGCATGTTTTTTTGTGCTATTGGATTTTTTTCCTTTCTAATTATGCATGTTGGCCTTATATCCACATCCTCTCTCCTCTTTACAGAAACTGTAGTCTTACAGGCCACTTGAACTTTTCCATAAATCAGTGGTCTTGTTACTTAAAAAGATGATTAGGCAATTCTCATCCTAGAAGTTTAGGATAGAGCAATATTAAATAAATTCATTAATTTTGATAAATTAGGATATTTTTCCTGAGCAAAAGTAGCTGCCACAATATATATCATCTTCCTCTAATTTCTTTTGCTTTATTATTTTTTCCAGAGTCTGTACACACTAGAATATAGCCATCTTGTTTTGCATATAGTGTTGGGATCCACATTTACCCTGGAGTAATTCAACTGCAGCAGAGGGAACTACAGGAGAATGAAACTGGTCCCAGCACGTTAGGTGGTTAAAACATTCCTGGTTTTAGATTGGCACTTCTAGATCCCAGCATATCTGCATGGAAACAGCAGTCCCGGGAGTGTGGCTGGTCCCAGTGCCTTTGGGTTTTTCCTCCTGCTGTTCTGAGCTCATTAGTGGAAAAGAGAATTGAGGAAAAGTTTGTCGATCCCTTGACAAGAAAAAGCGGAGCAATACCCCAGTCTAATTTACACTAATAAAAGTCTTGGTCTCCACAACCACTGATTACAGCTTCAGCTGGAGTGGAAAGAGAACAGAGGGTACAAAGAATCTCTGCTGTAAATGAAGTCACAAGACTTGGCTGTGTTCATCAAAGACACAGGGTGACCTAAGGCACACAGAATTCATACTGAAGGTCTGTTGGTTTCGCTACAATCAGGACACTCACCAAAAGAAGTCTTAGAGCTGAAGCACAGCTGCATATGTTTTGCATGAAAACCACAAAAAATTCTGAATTTATAAGTTGTTAAAAGCACTTTCAATATTATCAGCTCCGGACATTGATTGCTTAAAATTGATCCCATTTGGAGATCTCAAATCTAAATAATGATGTTACAATGCCAGCTCTGCCCCTTTTATGTGAGTTGGATATTTTTTTCTGAACAAGATATAAATTACTGGATTCACAAGAAAGAGAAGAGTGTTTTTAATATATTTGTAGTTCAGACAAAACCAATTCCTCCAAGGGGTCTTATATCATGTCTATTGAAGGTGCAAGTTTAATGTAAGTTGTAAGTTACGTCTGACAATTTCTCAGAAGAAAAACCAAAGCTATTTGGAAAACTGAGGTTCTCTCAGTGGAAATATAAAGTGAAAAATGTCTAATGAAGCATCTCTTTTTTCTTCAGGAAGTTAAGAATTAATTCAAATCAGGGAAAAAAATATTTCAACTATAAGGGCTCCTTTTCTTTTTTCTCCTGAGCTGGAAGAGCTCAATTCTGTAATGTTTAAAATTAAGCCATTGTTTTCAAAATTTCCCATGCAAAATCTAAATGTTTTCACCTGAATTAACATCTTCCAGTGGGAAAAAAATAATAGATGTGGAACATTTTAATTAAGAAAGCTTTCTATGCAAGAAATTTCAGCCACCTATAAGTGGAAGCCACAGTAGCTGCAAAGAAGGGGCATCTGAACTAATCTGTTAAACTGGAGAAGAGCTTGGGCTGGGCTTGTATGGGACACTCCCTCACAGCTGTCCATATTCTTTATCTCTTAGCATGTTCACCATCACCAATTTTGCTCATGCCAAAAACCAGGCCCTTTCCTGGCCCTTGGCCAGTCATGACTCAGAGGACAGTGTCAGTGTAAAAACATCCCTGTTGTGGGGTGGAGGGGGTAGAGCACACTCATGCCAATGAGCAGTGCCCTAGTCCCTAGCTGCAGGACTGCCAAATGGATCCAGACAGCTCTATTTATAAGGACAGGCACAGCCTACAGAGCCTAAACACATCAGGAAGAGAAGATGTTATCAGACAGAACTGGATGTTGAAATTTGACAAAAGCACCAGCCATTTGGTGGTCAGAGGCCATGCTGCATGGATGTTTGGATATCATTGGCAACTATGTACATTGTGAAAGCTGTTTGCCACAACTGCTGTATGAGAAGTGGCACACCACTTTTCTGCTCTGATGGATAGTGCTCTGCCACATCAGCAAGTTGTTTATTGTGATATTGTGAACCTTAGCCTGAAAAATGAGGAGACTATTTGTGGGGATGAATCCCAGAACAAAAAGACAAAAGTTGCTTCAATATTACAGCAATATCAAGGCACATTTGTACCTTCAAAGACATAAAAGGAATTTTTAAGCCATATTCTATCCTAAGGAGATGTCTCAGCATTTTGCTGCTCTTTGTCATATTACATTTTCCACATTAAAATATAAGCATGCACAGGAACTATGCCTTTTTGTGAAAAGAAAGTAGTTTAGAAAGTCAAATAACACTTTTGGATTAAATCTCAAGTAGATGCCAGGGAAGCTCTGCCAAAAGCACAGTTGCTAACCCGGATGGCAAAACAGATGAGTTGTGGACACAAGCATGTCACAGCCATTTTCTGAACTTCCACTGTGGGCTACTTTTTTAAGGAATTAAAACATAGAGAACTAAAGGAAATCCAGGTTTTTTGAAATACAACAACAGGGTAAACAGGCACTCCAGGCACTGCACTGATGCAGCCCAGGGCATTTGAAGAGCACATTATTCAACACAAACAAAGGTAACAAGGTATTGTGGGGTGTCACACAGTCCTTGGTGCTGTGCTGTTCCTGCGAACACCTGGCTCTCCCAGACCACTGCTGCTCTGCTGTTCACAGTGGCAGGCAGCACAGCACTCCTAGAAAACTTGCTGACTGATTTTCAAATTAACTTTGTGGGGCTTTTAGGACCTAGCCAGAGCTGGTTAGAGAAGCTTAGATTATAATAAGCACTGCTCAACCTAGGGACCCTGAGATGGCAGATTACCATCAGAAAGGGGAAGACAGCACCTTTTCAGGACCTGTCCAGACTCATCCACTTCTGGGTTAATTCCCAGGAGAATCCATGGGATGTCTGTACTTTTCTGCCAAAACCAGCTCTTATAGACACTACCTCCTAGAGCACACCCTTGGGAAGTGACAGATACAGCGTATTGTGTCCCGTGACTGCACGGAGAAAGACAAGCATGCTGACAAGGAACTGGAGCATATGCCTTGTTTTTGTTCATAGTCCTTTTTCCCTATAAGAAGTTTTGAATTATTACAACTACACTAATCAAATGAATGTTGGACAGCCCCACAGTCAAGGCATTGCTTAATAATGAATGAATGAATGAATAGATTAAGGATGCTGTAACTATTAAATGGCCCCTCAGTTAAATAAAATTGGATTTAACTCATTAGTCGTAGCAGCTAAAACAACTCAGGACTGATGTTCAGTTCTACCTGCAAATGAAGGAAGTAGAAGCACATATACGAAGCATAAATGCATGTACATTGTGCTGGAGATTGGCTGTGATGCCTGGCTCAGTGAGAAGAAAATGGTTTATTTTGTAACCTAGTCTCCACAGCTCACACAAAATTTCCTCTTCAGCTACGACAAGGTTCTCAGATTTCATTAACTGTAGAGAATAACGAGAAAGAGATGAATGGGTTAGGGAAAAAAAAAAATCAATCCATCAGTCAGGGGAAGCACAAGAAGACAGCGAGCTGTGTGTATGGGCATGTATGTGATTTGCCAGGTGTAACTGTATTTGCTAAAACAAAAGAAAAAACATACTCATCTCTTCACAAGAGTGGCCTGCTAGGCATTTATCACCTAGCAACTGGACACAGTTTTCTCCCCACACCTTGAAACCCATCACGAGCCTCCCACTGGCTTTTCAGCTTAATCAACAGTTTTGCCTGTCGCTAGGCAGAATTCATCCTTGGCTGCTGAACCATAGAGTTATACCAAGAATTGATTTGCCCTCCAATCTGAGTCCTGTAAATTACCTAATATCCCTCGTTTCCCCTTTCCCAAATTAAATAGCAAAGAAAGTGTCTTTCTGTTTAAATTTTCATATTGTTGTGTATTGACTTAACACAGATAAGGCTCTCAGGTAAGTTTGGGGAAATCAGCTGAGCAAAGATGTACAAATAGTTTTTCTGGGAGAAGATAAGTGGTGAAAGATTGAAGCTGTAAAGTAGCTGTACCGCTGATTATTGCCTGTATCACCGCAGAATAAAAATCTAACCAGCTAGCACAGGGCAACATGTCAGACAGTATTTAGCCACCCAGAAGGCATCAGCCTTTTAAGATCCAATGAGTAGGGTGAAGTATGCCATGCAGCTATTAGTAATCCCACCAGCCGCAGTGACACTGAAGGAAAAAGCCAGAGCTGTGAGCTCAGTGTAAGGCTGTAACACCCCACCTAGGACGTAAGTGTCTACTTGTACCACTGCTAGATAACAGAGCGAGGCTGCCAGATCTTCAGCTTGTCCTTGCATCCAGATCCAGTTGAGGCAGGCAGGACTGGTGTGGGCTGCTCAGCATGGCAGGTGGGGTCGGCATGTAACAGTCCATCCATCCTGCTGTTTGGGACTGACAGAACGCTGTGGAGTGGTCAGACACAAGGGAGTGCCCTCTCCTGTGTGGTATCTCCAGGATGATATCTCAAAGGCAGCACTTCCCTGGGACATTCCCCAAGATCCTGGTGCAAGAGGAGAGGACCTCTCTGTGGGCTTCACCTCGCCTTGCAAGCTTCACTCTGCTCATGGGCAGGGGGAAAGAAGGAGAGTGCAGAGCAGGCTTCACACCAACCTGAGGAAGTGCAACCCTGCTCCTGGGGTCTGCCAGTCTCACTGAGTATCCTCCGACTTGTTATGGTTGGGAGGGGGTGTCCCACCATTACAGAGAAAAACTGGAAGCCACTAATGGGTCTCACCAGGGGTCTTCAGCTTGGCTGACAGATTCCAGAGTGAATAGCTCTCAAAGAACAACCAAGAAACTACAAATGGTGGGCTGTTTAATCACTGCAAATACATTTGTCCAAGCCCTGTCTATGCTGAAGTTCCTACTTCAATCTTAACATTATCTGGCAGAGTTAGAAAGTTACTTGTGTTAACCAGATCAGAGATGGAGTCCTGCCTCCCTATCAGCTTTACCATGACATTAGATTAAGGTTGTTTCTCATAAGTAAAACAGAAAAAAATCATGTCTATTCAGCTCCTTTCCAGTCTCAGAACCCTCAGATTCAGCTCTTAATCAAAAGAAATATTGCTTTTTAAAAATCTTGTTACAGCTTTCTGTGCAGGTTGCCGTGGTGCTCTCATGCCTTTGGGGGAGCACATTATTCCTCCTCCTGTTCAGCCACTGCATCCAGCCACTTTGTAAGCTACTTTTCAACCTGGACAGAACTCGCTGATTCCTTTTAGCAGACATCAAAAACACCCTCTTTAGCTGAGAAGGATAATAGAAGATTTCCATTACCTGGCACACACAACTATCCTTTAATCACTGATCTGGGACATGAACACGGTTCCTGGAAATACCACATAGGTTTTGCAGCAAAGGGGTGGAATTGGGCAGAAGGATGACTCCAGCACGGACACCGCTGCTCTGCAGGGGACTCCTTGAGTACCCGCTCTCACTGAACGGCACTCAGCTCTCTAGACATGTCCTTTCAAACAGTTCTCTCAGGAAAACATCAGTAAAATAAACACATGTAATTGTTTTTAATAAACAAAGACCACAAAGAAAGGTTTTTCTTTGCTGTGAATGATACACATTGATTTTCACTATGTAGAGAAATACACTACCATTTATCTATATTGCTGCTAGCTGCCTGTTTCATTACCAGAAATAAGTAGCTAAACCATGAGAAAGATCGAGGGTTTACTTACGCAGCATAATACATAGATGAACACAAGAAATAGCTCACAATAATGCAGAATTTGTTAATACACATCAGGAAAATTAACAAAATACTAGGTCTTTGGTAAGTATCAACATTTGGTAAGCCTAGATGTATCAGGCTATATTTCTGACACATAATCCTATGAAATTAAATTGATTTACATCACTAGATAAATCTAAACTCCATAAAGTTGCTATTTTTAACTTCTGTAATAAATTTTATTCCCTTCTAGAATTTGGTTAGTTCTTTACATTTTATTACAGATATTTGCTTTTCTGCAAATAGCATTTGGTGGTAAGGCTTCTTACCAGGATTCTGTGTGCAAATGAATCCCAGTATTACTGAAGCCCTGGAGGAAGTAAGGTATTTTGAGCATTTGAGAAATAGGATATTTGGATCATTGAGAGATGAGGACTTCTATCAGCTCTTTCTTTCATGAAAGTGTATGATCAGGTAGTATGATACTGAGGGACAGGGTTGCTCTTTGTGTAATCAGAAGGCAGGGTACTGAGTTAACTTTATTTGTATAAAGACCACAATACGCTCACTTGGTCATTCATCACCCATGTACCTTTGGACTATTAACAGTCACCAGCCCGCTCACTTTAAATTAGAAATGAGTCCATCCCGGAAATTCTTTTGCTAGAAATTCCAGTTAGAATTTTGGAATGAATAGCAGCCCCATGATATCCAGGATTCACATTTATTGATCAAGATGTTAGTCTAGCAAGTTGTCTAAGATTAAAGTCAGGAGACTGAGAAGTCACAAGAGCATCCCTTCATGTGCCTCACAAGTTTCTTCTGAACTCCTCTCTTTTCACCCACATCCAAAAGCCAAGAATCACTCAAGGGCCTCATATTGAAGAGAAGTAAGTGATAAAGCACAAAGTTGTTTTTCTTGCTTGGTGGCATTTCAGCCTATAGAAGATGTACAGAACTAATACAGACACATGTTAGCTGTCCTAACAAAACCTATCACGAAAACTTGCAAGAAGCTTAAGCCTGAAGCAACGATGTCAGAGATGCTCAGATCATGTCTGGGGACAGGGCCTGCTACATTCTGATGGGTTCATGTAAATCATGTTCAATGCAGACAGAAACTCTAAAGATTTTGCTACCTGCCCAGTAAACTCAGCTGCAATGATGTATATTTAACATCAGCAGAAAGTCTCTATGTTTCTTGCATGTGGGACCCCAAAGGTAATCTGAACTTTGTACCTAAACTCTTTCGTAAAGTGTTTCTGATTAGACAGTCATTTACACTTTGATTTGCCAGAAATCTTCACTAAGTACAGTTGATCAAACTTTGGTACAGGAACAAGGCATGGAACTTTAAATCACATCAGATTACCTTTTGGGACAGTTAGTGATACTGACTTCTGGGCAGTGGGTATACTAAATGTGTGTGTTTCTGCTCCCAGTGATATAAAAAGAAAGCAGCGACATCTTTTACAAAAAGGCTACGCTTTAAAATTTTTTTGTATTTCTGGCATTGTCTGATACCATACAGACACTACATGTTGTCCTTGGATAGCCATAACAGAATACTTTAAAAAAGTATTTAGAGTCAAAAAATCTATTGTAATTGAGGATATTTTCCTTACAAAGAGAAACAATGCTTCATCTACACAATTTGACTTCAATTTAACAGCTCCTTTTAAACACATTTTTCACTTAAATCCCAGATTAGGACTTAAATCTTAAATCTTAAACTATATAATAACACTGCTGACTTAGCTCTTCATTAAAATATATTTTGTTTACTTTAGTTCATTTGAATCAGAGAACAACTACTCTCTTCTAAACACCAGGTAAGACATTTTCAAACTTAGCATATTTTTATAAAAGCTGTAACTGCATAGAAACAAGACAAGATGTTTACAGTGGAGTGGCTGTTGTGCATTTCTCCTGATTTTCCACCCTCAAGACTCAAGCCTAGAGTGAATTTCTTCCTTCTCATCTGTGAATTATGATGCTCTTCATCCACTGCACTCCTGGTACTACTGGCATACTTCAGACTCTCCAATGCAGTTAGCCCACAGCGCCAGAATGAAAAAGACAAACAGAATGAGTTTTGTCTTCCCTGCTTTCTCAGGATCAAAACCAGGATTTAATGAATTCCAAATTTAAAAGCAATTTTAAAATAAAATTTAATGAATTACCTATTCTCATAAAATGTTGTTTGCTTACAGAAGTAGGCACCAGTCTTCAGTGACCCTTCTCCCTAAAAAAATGGCAAAGCAGAAGTTGTTTCGCAGGCACTCAAGGCTCATGGAAAATGAAGTGCTTATTTAAGCTTTTATTACAGCATGATTTCTAATGCTGTAAAATTAGATTTTGTTCCAAAATTCCCTATCATTTAATTCTTCATTCAAGTAATAAGATGGAGACCTTGATACTAAATTGTGCTGAGTTGACTTTTGCAAGTGTTTCTAAAATAATCCCTGAACAGTAGAGCTGAAGCTTTCTAGAGATCAGGTGATTTTTTTCCTCCAAGAAAAATAAGATGTAGAACTTGGCCAAGACAGCACACTTGTATTGCAAGCTCTGCTGTTTCCATTAACCACAACCCAACATCTTTGCAGAAAGGGCTGTGCTCTGGTTTGTTTGACTTTCTGACTCTGGGCCCACTGAAGAATCAGATGTCGTAGCTTAAAACCTGTTAAAATATATCTTGGTTTCAGAGCTTAAAAGCTGATAACCCATAATTCAGGATCTAAAAATACACTTATTGGCAGAAAGGAATGGTCCATAAAGATGACAGATGAGTGATGAAAGAAATTCTACTTGTATGGGTCAGATCCTTTCACATTCTCTCAACCTGCAATATTCTCACCTCTGTGGGTGTGTGACTGCTCTGCTTCCTTACCTTCCTAGAGTAAGACTCTCTTATATATATAAAACAGGATTTGAATTTCAGGCAGACAGAGACACTTCTTTCACTTTAGCATTAACTTTGTGTAGAACAGGTCTCGTGGAGACTACTTTAAGGGTAGGACCAAAACAAAACTCAGGTTTGAAAACAAAAGAAAAAAAAAACCATAACACAAATATTGGACAGTGGGGAGAGAACTTTCCCTCTGAGTCTGGAAGGGGTTGTACAAAGCAAACCTTGGAGTTATTCTTTGGTAGATTGTTTGATAAACCCTCCCACTTCTATTGCAATGCTCAAGAGCCTGAATGCAAAGAGGTTCTAGGCTTTCGTTGTTGTGGCGCAGTTGTGTTAACTAGGAAACAATTTTGCACAATCACATGCAAAATGTGACCTTACTTTTACCATCACGAGTCCAAACTGCAGAATGGATTTTGGCAGAGGAGATGTCCTAGGGATCCTGAAGTGTTTCCTCCAGAATGCACCACAGGAAACTACACTCCTGGGTTGAGGAGGGTCACTTCCTAGCATGGGTTATTCAACCACATTGTAGGTGCCAGGGGTGTGGAATAGGGCAGGATTGCACAAAGCTGGGGCATCCAAATCTCCCACAGCAGAGGTGTGCAGGCAGGAGATCCTGCCTGCCCAGACAAGGAGTGGTGTGTCTGACCCCCACAGCCTGGGAGGAGGCTGTGTATGTGTGCACAAGTCCACGTGTGTGGGGCACATGTTGGGATCAGTTACAGAAGGTAATTTAGAAACTTGTAGTTGCACGTTACCAGTTGTGGCTGGATTGTGGTTATCTGTTGTGGCTGATATCGATCCTGAATGTATTGTTCATTATTGCTAGTTCATTACACATCATTCAAGAAACAATACACCACTCCCAACACCTTAAACTGTGTGAATTGATTGGGATTTCCTACAGAGTTTCGTCAGTGAGAGGAACAATGACCTAAATTTTGTCAAATCCTTCTCAATTTGTCTGGATAAGCTGGCTGGTGAACCCTTAGAAGTTTCTCATGTATCCATGGGACCATGAGGAAGAGCACCACCTTTTTCCTTCAGTCTCAGTTCCCCGTGCATGTGCTGTTGCAGCATAGCCCTGAAGGCAGCACTGCAAGGGCTCACTGCATAAATATGTTTGATCCTCTACATGGCCAGAGTGTGGGTACTTCAGTCTGGGATCAGCTGGCCAATTATTCTGACAGCAATTAACTCAAACATTGTTCTGTCAAAGTCACTGATGATGATGTCTGGTCCATCTTCCTTCAACTTCCTTGGTTTCTGCATTTTGAACTCCTGAGGTGGAGCTGGGTAGGGCACAGCAGTCGGTGTTGCCGCAGCAGAGCTGTGGGTTTGCCAGGCAGCACCAGCAGAAGTGCTGCTCATGGAGCTACAGCCCTTCGTTTGCAAGAGGAGGTTTATACGTTTGAATACCATCCCTGCTGAGCAGTGCCAGCAGAAGGGATGTAGAGGAAGTTCTCGCTGCAGCATCAGCAGCCCACACTGGCACGTTACCTGCAGTTGTTCTGCCCAGGAAAAGGACATTTTTTATCCTACGCGCATTTATGTTCGGCACTAACCATCTTACAGAGAAAAGGGAAGCAGTTTAACTTTGATGGCTGATTTTAAGTTTTCCCACTCTGCCCCATGAAAATACAGTTGGCAGTGTACGTTCACAGAGAGCACTTTAGCACTGAATTCATTCAAACCTCTCCACACGGGCAGGAAAGGGACTGGAGCTATTCTTAAATTATTCATGACAAGCTTTGGCAACTCACTTGGTGTTGCAGAAGCATTCACTGCTTCTGCTCCGTAATACCTCCATTGTCCCACGTCTCCCATGTTCAGGCTCAGCATTTCCAACAGTAATAAATGCATTACAGGCTTCCAGTACATTATGCAAAGGCAGGGACAAAAGCACTAAGGCAGCTGCACTCCAAAACGACAAGGAGAGCATCTCCTCTGTCTCTTTCTTTTGCTGGTGATCCTGCACCTATTTTTCCAGACCACAGCTCGTCCTTTTGGTGGAATAGGATATATTCAAACTCTTTCTCCACGTTTTCCACTTTCTTTTGTGCTGTTAAGCAGTTGCAGTTGAAAGCGTCTTGGCTGGGCAGAATCGTGTAAGGAAATGACTTGAGGCAGGGGAACGAATGGCAACAAACAGACTTGGCAGCAGTAAATGGAGGTGTGTGAATGCCTCTTCCACAGTACCCTCATTTTGTCAACTCATTGTTATCCCATATCATCCTCCATTCACCCTAAAATTCATAGTTGTTACTCTTTCTGTTGACATATGTATGACAACTGAAAACTCTTCAGCTATGGAGGAATAATTCTGTATCAATCCACCGCCAGTAACCAGCTGATACTGGAAGTTACTAAAAATATATATTTATTTCGAAATGTCTTCCCTGGGTTTTCTGATACTAGCTGGATTCCTTTGAGAATAAAGTACAGGTTGACTTACGCAGAAAGAGCATGTTTGTAGGCAATCAGGAGGCTTCAGTTTGGGATGAGACATCCGTCTTTAGAAGAAAAGGCACTTCCTTCTCTGCTTCTCACTTTCCCCTGTGCTGGCTCTGCTGCTGTGCCCACCTTCAGGGGAGCTTTGTGAGGGAAATCTTCTCACTTCCCCTGTAATATCTTCTAGTCCTGAGTGGTGGAGAAATATCCACACAAAATTATATGGCTAACATTTCCAAAAGTCAAAAAGTAAAAGGACAGGTCCCCAGCATGAGGTAGGACTCCAAACATAATTTTTAGATGATTTTGAAAATGTTTCTTTTTGTATCACACAGTTTTCCTCCAAAGCATGTGATTGAACTGAACTTCAACGGCTTTGTCTGGGTCCCTGTTCAGAAGTTTTCCTTGTACCACACTTGAGATGAAATAGAACTGCTGAAGCTCCTTTAAAGTTGCAAAATGTGCTGTCTGAGATCGTTGCCCTGGGGTTTGGTGTGGAAGAAAGGAAATTGGAAAATATAATTTTCCCTAAGTCCCTGCAGTCCTTTGTTAGAGCATTTGACTCTAATCCTCCTAACTCGTAAGAAGTTTATTATTCGTTTAATGTTGCTGTTTTGCCCTGAAAGTAACAGAACTAAGAGAAACAGGATGATTAATAGTTGCTTATGCAAATAATAAAGTAAACTGACCGCTCCTTCCCATCAGCATAATGCTCAGGCCACTTGCACAGGGGACATGGGGACAGGGATGCTGTAAAGCCATGATGCAGGGAGCCCACGCCCAGCCTCGCACCAAAGCTTGTAGCTGCAGCAATAGGGACAACTGAAGCTGTCAGAGGCCTCCGCTCCAAATGAGACCTGATTCAAACTCAAGCCTCCCTGTCATGGCCAGGAGACTGACTGCCAGGAGATTGCCATTGCTTATTTTTGAGGAGGACCAAGGGCACAAGGCCAGTGGGTCCCCAAACAGAGGGCTCCAGGGCCATCATCCGTGGAGACCATTTTTTTTCACTTACGGCTGACTCTCCTCCAGTTTGTTCAGTGAGTGTCTTAGTTTTTCATTGCAATGAGGCCAGTGGTCTGTGAAGGCAACTGAAAATACATACTGCTTTCTTCTCTACAACCACCTATCCACCAGCAAGTGGAATCCAATTTTACATTTAGTGACTGTGCCAGAGGGAAAAGAAAGAGCTAATAGCCTTCCATTCCTAACTGCTGTAATACTGTTCTCCTTCTCCATATCTGTTTGGAGAGAAAATTCAATTAAAACATCCTTGCCAATTTAGAAAATGATTAACATGTTAATGATTTTGCCGTTTTACAGAAGGGCAACAAGGAGAGAGAAAATAGCTTAGCAAATCCATCCATGATGGTGATGAAGAGTGGGCTCTGGGTTGCTTTGAGAAATCCCAGGCCAGCACTGCCTCCAGCTCTCCCCTTTCCTGGGGCAGAACAGTCTCTTCCACCACCAAAACCAAACCCGAGCAGTGCAGGGATGGCAGGGAGATCACAAGGTAGAATTAGATGAGGATAGAATAACATGGGGTAATTCTTATCAGCTGAGGAATAAGAAGAGCAAGCACAGTTATGTTAGACCCACAGCAGCTCAGTGAACATCTTTCTTTCACGCCAAAAGGACAAAGAATTATTGCTCTGAATCCAGTGTCTCTAGTTCGAAATCCATGTTAGGACCAGGCTGCAATTTCTGCAAGTAATTTCTGCTGTGCCTGTACGTGATGCTGTACAGGCACAGCAGGACTCCAGCCCACCGCTGTGGGTGACCACACAGAGTTCAACAAGGGAAAGTGCTGGATTCCGCACGTGGGATGGGGCAACCCCGGATGTTTGTACAGACTGAGGAATGGGAGGATGGAAAGCAGTGCTGTGGAAAGGGACCTGGGGGTCCCAGTCGATGGAAAGTTGAATATGAAGTTGAATATGCAGTGCTCTGGCAACCGGGAGGGCCAACTGTGTCCTGGGAGGCATCAGGCAAAGCATCCCCAGCCAGCTGAGGGAGGGGATTATCCCTCTCTGCTCTGCACTGGGGCAGCCTCACCTTGAATATTGTGGCAGTTTTGGTCACTGCAATAAAAGAAAGATATTAAGTTATTAGACAGCATCCAAAGGATGGCAACAAAGATGGGCCTTGAGGGGAAGCTGTTTGAGGAGCAGCTGAGGTCACTTGGTCTATTCAGCCTGGAGAAGAGGAGGCTGAGGCGAGACCTTACTGCAGTTACAACTTCCTTGGGAGGGGAAGAAGAGAGGCAGGCACTGATCTCTTCTCTGTGGTGACCAGTGACAGGATCCAAGGGAATGGCCTGAAGTTGTGTCAGGAGAGGTTTAGGCTGGATATTAGAAAAAGATTTTTCACCCAGAAGGTGTTTGGGCACTGGAACAGGCTCCCCCGAGAAGTGGTCACAGCACCAAGCCTGACAGACTTCAAGAGGCATTTGTACAATACTCTCTGGGACATGGTGTGACTCTTGAGGATGGTTCTGTGCAGGGCCAGGATTTGGACTCGATGATCCCTGTGGGTCCTTTCACACTCAGCATAAACTGTGATTCTCTGATAGTCCAGTGTGGGCAGTGGGTGGGAGTCTCTTGTTTCAGAGCACACCAACTGCAGTGCACTATTAAAAACAAGTAGGAAAAAAACTCAATTCCAAAGTGAGGTTAAAACACTCACCTCTCACTAACTGCTCTTACTATTGCCCAGAAAAACATTGCAGATTTGGGAATGGTAGGAGCTTGCTGTTTCCTTTTTATTTTTTCCTAAAAGGAAATACTTACAGTATTGCCAAACCTCAAATCTGATGTGCCATTTATGCCTTATGCAAGGAAAATTTAGGAGAGTAGAGCTGGGAACAAGGGCAGCTGATGATCCTCCCATACTTTGGTAGTGGGAGCAAATACAGTGAGAATCTGCCTGGTATGTTTATGTTGGAATGCAAGAAAAAGAAAGGAAGAGAGAAAAGAAAAACAAAAGAAAGAAAATTTAAAGAGAAAGAGAAGCTCTTATAAAACATGACAATGTGAAGACCAAAGGCATTAGGATCCCCGCAGTGACTAAGCACTGAGGATTTGCCTGCGCGATGTTGCTGATGATCATGGCAGCAGGACAGATGTTGTTGAGCATCTTTTTCGCAAGAGCTGTGGGCAGCAACTCTGAGGGTCTTACCCGAACTCCCTGTTTGGGATTTCACTGTGTTGTCTTGTCTCTCCCTAGACTTGTACAAGAGCCCATTTGTACAAGCCTTGTCAGTCCACACCACGGGCTACTTGTGAAAACTGTGGTCAGTTTGGGGAGCACCAAATGTACATTAAATGGATAATTTCCCTTGTTTATGACTTTCTGTGAAAATAACCCACGTATTTCTGATTGCACAGGTTGCATAAACTAATGGCAGCTGATGGATTAGCCCAAAGGACAGATTCAGCAAACTAAGCAAGACTGTAACACTAAACCATAACCACTCTGTTAGGATACATTATAATCTAGCAGATTTAAAAAAAGAGCAAGCCTCTCCCCTCCCTTCTGCCACCCCTCCAACTTGTAAGCTTTGTGAGATTGCCTAATTAGAGTATATTTTACAAGGACTTCCAGCAGCAGCACAAGACTAGCTAGCTCGGCTCATGTGACAGAGCGTGACAATGGCTTCTCGCTGAAGCTTGCTGGACCCCACAGCTAGATCAGGGCTGCACAGTTTATCTTGGGCAGATACAGCTCCAGCAGCAGCAAAACAGTTCAAAGAAGTGGGAGGTGACTCCGAAGCCATGGCTGTCTGACAGTATTAATGGCAGCACTTGGCTGCTCCAGCTCACAAGCCTTCCCCCTGTGTCTCCGAGAGCTCTGCTCGGCATGGCTAGGTTTTTCTCAAAAGGCCTGACAAGTTTCAAATGAAGTTCTTTCTTTTGGTTGGACAAATTACTCAGGACATGAAGATGACTTTTTCAATGCCCCTGCCTGCCAGGATGCTGCTGTCTCTGGATAGAGACCACAGCTGAGGCTGACTCCCTTTGCGCTGTAAGCACACAAGAAGAGATGCAGCTCTTATCCCAGTGGGTGGATTCACTGCTGGTCCATAGATTTGTTTCTTTTATAGAGAAACTGCATTTTGAGCACAAGAGACTCAAAGCTTGGAGATGTTTAGAGAATTTGGGGCAGAAGGCCAGTATTTGGACTACTACCTTGCAGAGAGCAAAGCGCTCAGCTGTTGGGAAGAGAGACAGCCCTGGTATACCAAGTCTGCCCTGAGTGTCCAAGATAACATCTCTGTCCTTCAGAAACCTCTGGTGACTGTGGATTTCTCCTCAAAAGGGCAGACACAGGAAGGAACAGCTGAAGAGACTGATTCAATACCATTTAAAGCTGGAAAAGAGATCTGGGGCTTTTCTCCACCAGCAGAACATCCTCCTTTCCCTTTCCATACTGATGGTGCTTCTTAGTTAAGTAATCCTTTAGCTGGCAATATTTGTGAACAAGAAATAGCCATGCATGCCTGCATCTGGGATTAATTCTGAAGCATGCATATGCAGAATGTGGAGTAAAGTGGGAAAGTAACTGTTGAATGTTTTGGGAATTCCGCTGCAACTTTTCTTCAAGTTGGAAGAATTACACTGTGGGATTTTGAAGGCACCCCAGTTACTCCAGAGAAGCGAAGGCAGGCTGGCCACATTCTCCAGGTGTCCGCTGAAATGCCCAGAAAGCACCTGCCCTCTCCTGGTGTGCTCTGAGGGGCCAGTCTGCCTCAGGGACCCTCCGGTGCTGTTCAAATGAGCTGTGCTACACAGGCACAAGACTTGCTGGGCTGAGGCTTGGGGGTGGCTTAACCATGGAGCAGTAAAACAACAAGGAGAGTTGCATTTTAAGACAGAGATTGTTTCTTCTGGCTTAAATTGCAAATGAAAATATAGATGTTAGGTTTCTCAGGAAGACACTAATTCTTCAAATGCCAGTGAGCTGACTGTGTACTTCTAGTAAGATTTTCTGAGCTTTCTGCATAAGTAATGAGAACAGAAAGAAAGATGTAGTTTTTAAAAAAAAGAATTTTCTGCTGGTAAAATGCATGTGATGAATGCAAGTAAAATACAACCGAACAGGAAAATTTTCGCTATGAAAAATTTTATATCAAAAGCAAATATAGGTCATTCCGCTGGAAGAGTGGAACAAATGTGTTAGTCACAGCAGTGCTTTGTGAAATAACAGGCTTTATTGTTTACAGTTTATTCCAGGTAAAACCTTGAATCTGGAGTGAGAATTGACCTGGGCTCAGGCAGCCACATTAGCCAATGCCTCTTCAGCTTAAAAAATAGATACATCAGATTTGCTCTCCTCTCCCAATATAACCTGCTCTTTCCTTGGAAGCCCCTGCTGCCTGACAGACTTCAGGATCACTGGCACAACTCACTCGGCCACAGTTTCTTGCCAGCAGCCCTTTCATGGGCACACAAGGGTCTGGCATTTGTGTCAGGAGAGATAACAGCTAGTTTGAATGATAAGAAATTACAGGTGCTGCTCAGTCCTGCAATTCATAAACTTTCCTGCATAATTTGACTGCCTTTTGCGGAGAACAGAGAGAAAAAAGGGACAAGAGGTAATTGCAGTGTCATCTACTGCAGAAATGTTACACAGGACTTTACCCTAAAGTAAATCAGACTGATGTGAAGGAGAATGGTGCCTTCGATTTAGTGAAGTGGGTGGATGTGGAAAACCTCTCAGAGCTTCCTATAGCACTCTGCTTCATGTGAATGCTTTCCTCGTGATAGGAGGAGCCTTGCCTTTTCCCTGACATATCCTTCAGTACAAAAACCCACCAAACAAAACCAGCAAAGCTCCCCTCCCAAAACAAATGCCTCTCCTCTCATCAAATGGTATTTAAAAATGGTGAGGTCTTTTAAACAACGAAGATGGGTATCCTTCCCTTCTACCTCCTTCAGCACCAAGCATGGGCCGAGGCAAAGAGAGCAAAGGGAGCTGCTGCCCCCCTGCTGCCCCATGTGCTGCAGGAGCCAGGAGGTGCAGGGTGTCAGCACTGTGTGGTACACCCAGCCAAGGCCACACATCGAACTCTGCAGAGAAAGATAAATATTGAACAGCTGCTGTGTCAGGCAGCATTATTCACCCACAGTAGTAAAAGAGGTAGGGACCCAGGAAGAGGAAGCCTGGGATTGTGGCAGTAATGCACAGAGGATACTGCAGGAGGAGAAGGAGAGAAGCTGTGGGTCCCGGTACTGTCTTCTGCCTTTCCTCCCTTCAGATAGCTGTTGTGTACCCTTAAAGTGCTCCAAATGTGATCTAAAACCAAAAAAGTTCTCTCTGGCATGTCTTTGTCACTGCTAAAATAGAGCATAGCACTGCTAAAAGCCCTGATTTCATCACTTTGAAAGAAAAATGTGGCACGTCAATGTGAAATCAGAGCTGTACGACTCTGCTCTGTCTTCCAAGCTTGTGCTGATTTCCCAATCTTATCCTATTGCCCAGACCTCTGAATTAATCCTGTCCTTACCTACTCGACCCTAGAAGTCTGGCCAGAGCTTTCAAGTGCCTCACTCCTTCATGTGCAAGTGTTGCACTGAGTGGTTCAAGCCATTCGTTTACAGACCCCAGCTGTGGACCAGAGTACGCTGGCACCTCCAGGACAAGCTAAAGCAAAGAGCAAAACAAATCAGTGATGGGAAAACCTTCAATCTACCCTTTCCCTCTCTTGCTGGCACTTCTATCAGTATCAGAAGGGAAATGTGCCAAAGCTTGATGCTTTTTAATGTGAATGAAGCACTTTGATATTGCTGGAGAGGGAGCTGATCAGACAAGCTTTGCTATTCTTAACTCTGGCAAACAACGGAACAGTATGTTATCAACCCCTGCCTCAGGCAAGGCCAGCTTAGATCAAGCAGGAAACCAAATGTTGATGTTTCCGAGATTTCCTAGCTCTGAGGTACTCTAACACACTGAAATATTTGTGCCTTAGAAATGAGATTCAATGTGCTTGCTATTTTCTCACACTGTTTGAACACCCACGAGGAGTTCCCATGAATGCCTGCCTGAAAGCAGGCAGGGGGTCGCTGATGCCATAACTGCCTTGAAATGGTTGCACTGCTTTTTTATTGGATTAGCATTAAAAACCCAAATATGAGCTTTCTGTAGGATGCTTCAGTGAAATTAGATTTTAGAAGACATGAAAATGTATATATGCCAGGGCAGAAGCTAAGTCAATCTGTCATTTATGAGCAGGCAACAGTGTCACTTTTTCATCTCAGGATTGTGTTGAGTCACTGCATGAGTCCTGGGCTGGAGTCTGGGGTTGCCAGTGAGCACAGGTCTATTTAAAGTTACTTAGAAAAGCAGCTGAACTAAGGATTAATACAAGTCTGACAAAAATCATGTGCAAAAATACATTTATTCTGTCAGATTTCATGAGTGGTAGCTATTGCTCCATTCAAGCTGAATAATAGCATTCAGCATTTGCACTTACTCATCCTGACAGCTAACAAGATAAACATGTCAGCATGTGATTTGCCAAATATTTTCTTGTGGAATTCAGGCAGGAGTTGCCAACGGAGCTGGCTTTCAAGTGGAGGGACCAGGACATTTGAGTGTACACACACATGCATCATGCACAGCCACCAAAACCTACACCCAACCTGCAAGAGACCTTTTCCACCACACCAGCCAAAGCCCAGGTTTGGTGGCTCTCTGTAGCTTTGCTCACCATGACATTCTCTCCTGACCCAATAGCAAATGTCCAAAAGCCCTGTTTTTGTGGCACAGGAGCTGATATTGCTGCAAGTTAAGCAGATGCAAGGAGCTGGGCAGTGTCCATCAGGCCCTGGTAGCGGTGGATGCGAAGGGCAGTAGTGGCAGCCCCCACACTGGCTTTACCTTTCACTGAGCAGTAATTCTTCCTGGAGACCGAGCTCGTGACCTTTATCACAGTGAGTTTTATTTACAGATTGGGAAATGGCAGTGTGTCCTTTAAAATGAAAGGAATCAAAACACAAGGGAAAAAGACAGATTTTGCAGAAGCAAAAGATCTGACTGGAGAACTGTTTAGAGAAGTCTGTATAAACAGACCTGTTAGGCCAATATCTCGCATTTTAGCCACAGCTTCTTGAAGCCCTTAACTGGATAATGAAGGGATTTTTAGGATTTGGACTCCCTGGTGCATCTGTTGTTTTATAACAACACACATATTTCCTCATGCATTTCCAGGTGACTCCAGTAGAAGTTTTTCCCTGCCTTCCCTGTGTTACGTTCCCTCTCTGTCCTCTTACTTGTTACCAACAGGTAACAGCAACTGCTTTAACATTTTTTGTCTTGAAGATGTTCAAAAGCATTTTGCAGCCTCCTGGCCTCATCCAGGTGTCTATGCCCATCTGTGAAAGAGGATTAATTGCTATGTTGCTGACAACAGCCCTTTGTGGTCGGCAGGGACAATGTCACACCACGGTAACGAATCCAGGCTCAAACAGAGGCAGATGACTGTCACAGAGATGTCCCTGCCAGCCCCAGCCCTGCTGTGTGCTGCAGGGCATCGAGCAGAGAACAGCCCACGCAAGGCAACCGGCCACAACCTCCACAGCCCAGACCAATTCCAGAATTCCCTCTGGTAGCCCAAAGAAGGACCCCGGACTTCAGGCTGGGCACCACCATACTGCAGTTCCGGGCAGAACCCAGAGGGAAGGATCCACTGCTCTTCCTGCCAGCTTAGAGGACGCTCAGAAGAGCAGGGTTCCCTTCCCTCCATTTCCCAGGACAGTCATCAGCATGAGGTTTGTGGCAAAGGCTGAAGTTTCTCCAAAGAAGCAGGAGTAAAGGCCTGATACGAAGAGAACTGAATCAGGTTGTGCCAGAGAAAGGGTATCAACTTGCTCAAGCTGTCTCCTAAGTGCTGAGATGACAGGCAAACCACTGGCTTTCCCCTTCATTGCCTGCCCTCACAGAAAGTGACTATATTTTAAGCTGAACTGACTGCAACAATAATTTTACTGAAAGAAATCTTTAAACAGCGGCAGACAGTTACATATTATACCAAAGAAGAACAAATTATTATTTACTCAATCCTCAACTGTTCTCAAAGGTGCAAATCTTTCATAAATTCTGCTGATGGTTAATGACCAGCCCACCTTTCAGGCAGCCCAACGCAATCACCATTCATATAATTCACAGAACAGTGAAGGTCCCTGGCATCCTACAGACATGAAACAAAAATAGTCTGCATTCTACAAGTAGAAAAGACTTGAGCCTCATAACCCTTCTGTGAGGTGTCCCCCCTTAAAGAAGGAGGGGATCAAGATTAGCCACCTGCTCGTGGCCACACAGGAGAGGATGGAGCAGAAGTGAACATGGCTCTGCTGGCCACCTGGTTGAGTTCCCCACCTGCATCTCCCTCTACCTCCAGTGGCTCATCCATATCCCTCTATCAATCTGTCAAGAAAATATGACATTTCTGGGTACTAAAATAGTCAGTGAAATAAAAATTTAGCCTGCCCATAAGGATTTCCTAATTCCCATAGGTTTTGGCTTCGCTTCCTTCTGAAATACTTCATCAGCATTTTAGTGCAAGATGCCTTTCTAAGGAGCTCATCCTCTGCAGAACTTGTAACAGTCCTAAGAAAACAGACAGCTCTTGTTCCTCCTACTCATGATGTGTCCCACCCATCATTTGAAGTTTTCACCACCCCACCCCAAAGCCACATTCCACACACTGACCCAGCTTTGCTGTGACTGCGCTAGGAGTGTCCCTGCAGTGCCCCAGGGGCACCAAACACATTGTCTACACCATGTTCTTGAGGGTGTTACAGAGTTTGCCCTTTTGGTCTCCCCTTTGTTTACTGTTTGCTCCTTTCTGGTAGACAGAACAGCTTCTGTGGGTGGCAGTGGGTTTTGGACCATTGGCATGTCCTTGCTTTACGAATCTCCTTTTCCAATCCTCCAGTGAATCACTACTGATGAAGTCAACACGTTGAGGAGAGAGAGGCATCTCCCACCTCCTCTTGGCCTGCTGCTGGCTTTCAGGTCCAGATAGAGGAGTGTGTTGCTGAGGTCCTGCTTCCACTCCTTGTGTCAAGAGAGACTCAGGAAGGGGCAAACTGAGGAGAAGGGGTTTGCAGGGAGGTTGGGGGGCTTGGTGATACCCAGAAGGGATAGTGTGGACACTGCATGCCCTCTACTAGATATCGTCCAGCTCAGTCTTCCAGGCACAATCCCTGCTCATAAATTTCTTCCTCAGCCTGCTCTAGCATTTGGATACAAGGCATCCACTTCCCAGAGCAGCCGTGGCTGAAGGCTTCAAGTCTGCTGGTTGCAGTGGTGGTAAGACCAGCCCTGCTTGGGCAGAGAGGTGTGCCCAGCACCTCTGCAGAGGATGGAAATGCAGCTTGTGTCCCCACCCTGTTTCACCTCTAGGATAAATCAACACTGTCTTTTCATTTGATCGCCTGGTATTTCTGAAGGAATTTACACAGCCTTTCATGTGGGTTGTTCTCCTGAGTCAAACTGAAAAGGGCTATAAACTGAGGCTACACTTACTCCAGAAAT
Source organism: Oxyruncus cristatus (assembly GCA_013399855.1). Taxonomy (NCBI): domain Eukaryota; kingdom Metazoa; phylum Chordata; class Aves; order Passeriformes; family Cotingidae; genus Oxyruncus; species Oxyruncus cristatus. The sequence continues at coordinate 1,113,678 of VXAY01003858.1, read as the reverse complement.
CCATAAGCTGCAACAGAGATCTATGGAAATACACCATGCTGTGCACAAAGGCCACAGAATCCTGTAGAAAAAGAAAAATCCTTGAATTGGTTTGTGCCCGCATGGTCTTGGTTGGAGCTGAGGGTGCAGGTGTTTAGTCCCAGTACAGATCAATTGGGTGCAGGTTCTCCTGCACGATGTGGGAGTCCACTGGAGAGAGGAGGAGAGGCTACACAGAGAGTTTTGACAGTGTTTTTAGGTGTTTTACACACAGTCAAAATAGCAAAGTAATTGGATACTGAGCAAAGTTAACAGGAATGGCTCGGAGTTTGTTGCTAATCAGGCACTGGAGAACCAGCCATCAGCTCCCATCTCACCACGATCAGATCCATCCCTCAGCTGAACAAGGGAGACACAAACATACCTGGTAATTACTGCAAACAAGCAGCACATGATGACAAACAGAGAAAAGTATAACCTATCAGAAGCAACACAGCCATAAATATGATTGAAATGTAGTTTAAAATTCAGAGATTTGCTGTAATCCTAAATGTACTTTAATATTCGGTATTATATTTGTAATTTTACCATAATGTAATTTAATGCTAGGCTATTTTTCAATATTTCAAGTCATTGTCAAAAGAGTGAGCTAAATAAAGGAAAAAATATAAGGGGAAAATTCAAAGAAATGTAAAGTTTAAAAAGAAAACACCACGTGTCAGTATATCAAAAAAGTTTGAAAATGAATTTGTGAATTATCTCCTGATTGCATTAGAGTAGATAACATCAAGGAGTTTTACCTTTCAACTTTCTCTTCTATTTCCTCATTATTTGAAAAGTTAGTGAGAGGGAAATAAAAGAGAGCAGAATCTCATGGCCCAAAGATTTACTCTGTCATATTCAATGACAGAAGAAAGATGGGGAAATAAAAGGGAAGAATAAACCCCAGCTAAGTCTCAAATGCAGAAATACATAAATTTGTGTTTTGGGGGATTCCCCTTACCTCCCAAACTTTAGAAGGAAATTAATTCTTTTCATGAATCCTTCTTTGGGGAAAAAAAGAAAATGATTCATGCAGAAAAATTCCACCGGGTCCAGTTGTAACATCTTTGCTATTTGAAGTGGTATGTAATCAAACTGTATTCTTACATCCATTTATGGATATTTATGTTATACAGGGTACGCAGCCTTGAACTTAGCCATTTGCATACAAGAATACGAGCTGGTATCAGGTTAATTTACTTTACATACCTTGTAGGAATATTTCACTAACAGGCCATTTCAGAAAGGGAGTATCTTGACAAAGAAAAGTAGAACTGGCCATGGAGATTCCACTGAAATTAGAAATTGAAAAGGATTGACACAGGTGGAAAGTAACATAGCCCAGGAAGAGGAGATGATGAACCTCTACAATGCATGAAAATAGAGCTATTTTGCAGGAAAGTCATTCCACAGCAATTTCTCTTTATAGGCATGTACTGTACAAGCCAGGAAGTACACAGTGTGAAGCTTGCACTGCAATTTATTTTCACTCCTCATTCCCAAAACAGTGCTTAAATCAATGGCATTTTAGATTTCTAATCAGTATTTCTTGTGTGTCAGTTAAAAAAAAAACAACAAAAACCATCCCAACAACAACAGTCAGTGGATCTTTAACTGTATGTTTAATTACAGAGCTTCAGTTCTAAAAGGCAAGGCCTGATGCTAAGGTTGGGCTAAGGGGCCTCTGAAGTTGACGAAATATTTGTCCTGGTGACAAAGCCAGGGTTAGCTCTGGAGATCAGGGGCCTCTTGGGAGCTCAGCTTTTCCCACATCTGCTCACTTACAGGTTTTTTCTATAGTAAATGCAATTCCTGTTTGGATTGGGGGTTGCCTGATATACAAGCACACAAAACACAGGTCTAGGATGATTTTTTAAAGATTATTTTCTTGCTTTTACAACTTTATTAATGCTAGTTCTGGATTTCCTGCATGGCATTTACACACACATAAATACACACATTTGCTGTACCAGAGAACACAGTTTTACTGGTGACTCACAGGTATCTATGGGAATTACATCTTATTAAAGTAATTAGGACCTGCAGATCTACTCTGATTTTGAATGCAGCTGTGGGAAGGAGATGAAAAGTTTATTGTTTCAAATTACTTTTACTTTCAATGTGTTTTGGTAGGCGGTGGTAGGAAAAGAAAAGACTGGGTTAATTGTGCCAAGATTTTTAATACTCTCCTAATGGAATTAATACGTTAGAACTGTGGAAAACAAACAAACAATGTTGTCAGAAGTTGAAGAGGGTGAGTGGGGACACCCTTTACCGGGTCAGTTGCTTGGCATTCCTGACTGTGAAATAAGCCATAGCCAGTCAACAAAAAATATTCACTCTGTACACAAGATTCTAGCTAATTTTCAGCATTTGGCATTATTAACACACACTGGGTCCATTTACTTAATTATAATTAATACCACTTGTTCCCTCCTGGAAGAATTTGGCATTCATTTGGCAGTAACTGCCTAGATTTGGGTATGCATGTAAAACCACACATTTTGTACACCTCCAGTAAGATCAGCCTATATTTCCAACTGCTACACAGGCCAAGCAAAGTTGTGTGGTACAAAGTTCATTCAGTCACTTCTTAAATGAACGAAAACCTCAGAATTGTTCTTGAATGTATAGGCCATCCAAAAACTGAGACAAATTTTGGATTTTGAGAAGAACAGAATTCTAGGAGACTGCATTAAGGCAAGCTTCTTTGCTTAAGAATTGTATTACTAGCTGCCAATGCAATTATTCTTAGCTGGTGCAGAGAGATTTGGGCCTCTCTTCGCAAAGGGCAACAAAGCTGCATGGAGGGGTCTCCTCTGTTCCTTCTCTTAAGTGCTTCAAAAGAAACTGAAAGAAGTCAAAATCCTGCAATTTTCACAGCATGTTTTAAGACCAAGTACAATAAAAATAAAAAAATCAGGGAATTACTTTTATTAAACACAGCAATCAGCTCTCAATTGCAGCCTGGTTTTCTTTTTGCTGGCAGTGACCAACTGGCCTTCAGGGTAATTTATGTCCCTTAATATCTTTGCAATGAGAAAAAGCCAAACACAGAAGATAGAAAGGCCATTCTCTCCTTCTCATTTGTATGTGAAAAACCATCCAAATGTGGTGCTGGTCCATCTGAACAGGGATGCTGCTGAAGGCTCTGCCATGCTCTATGGCTCATTCCTGCTCACACGGGAAGCGAAAAAGACAGAAAGGCTCTTAAAGGACAGCTCAACTTACCTGAAACCAGGAATCTGCAGCTTGGGAGACCTAATGAACTAGATGAATAAACTCAGTTCTGTCTCCCTGTTTAGATTCTTTTTTTCACAGTGCTTGTTTCCACCAGTTTGCTTTTTTTTCCAAGAACTTCTGTTTCCTACACTGCCTTTTACACACAGACAAAAGTTTATTAGCTCAATCAAAACATCCGCTACATACCTTCAACTACGTTCTTCCTACACATTAAAAAAACCCATAAGCTTATTTTTTATTTGCTAACAAAAAAATAGGGTTTGACTTTAAATTAAAAGCTATTTGTAATTTCTCAAATTGTATAATCTGATATTAGGCTTCACATCCCCTCTATATATGTACCAATAACTGTAAGTCTGAAATGTGACTCCAGATATCTCCTTTGTACATCTAATGACTTTTATCATAGGATGAAAAGTATCATATCTTTTTAATACTCATTTGCAAGCAAAATCTGTGTTTTCCTTTTAATATGTTTGATATAACAAAACCCACATCTTACAATATTATCTTATACTTTTAAACTTTAATATATTCCTCGTTAACACTGGTTTAACAGAGCGAAATAGGTTTCCCTCTACGTGCCTCTTCTCCCAGCCCTGTGAAATGCTTTCACATCCAGGTCTCTTTATTTCAGTGGCAAATAAGCTTTATTAATTTTAATATCATAAGAGTCATGCCTGAAAATCATGTGCAACTATTTTCCTATTAAAAAAGCAAAACAGTTAACAGAGATTACTGTTAGCAAAACAAAGATTAACCTGAAGTATGTGTTTCCACTCACTTCCATTTGTCTGTGGACAAAATTGCACAGGGCAGAGTCCCCTACCATTGCTGGAGAAGAAACGATGCCAAGGAATAGTTTCCAGATTACGAAAGGGTAGATAGGGTGGTCTCTCACATGAGTGCACTTTACACTAAGGCTTTACCAGCTGATCTGTCACAATGATGACACAGGTTATCTCAGGACTAGGGGAAGGACCAACTGCTGTCTCTACACCCTCGTGCGGAGCCAAAGCAGCCACAGCAGCAGCAGCTCTCCTGAGGGAAAATGAGCTTCCCTGGCCAGACGCCTGTAAACGCCTATTCAGCAGCCCTCGTGCCTTATGGCAGTTGACCCTCCGTGGCAAAAAGGACTTGCACACTTTCCGTGGGCTCTGAGAGAGTTTCCACTTCCAACAATGCCAGTAGGAGAGTGCAAATGCCAAGCCCTTCCTTCACCACAGCTGTACCATCCAACAAGTCGCTTGGATGCTGATGAAGTCCTGCATGCCTAGACAACATTCTTGGCAATGATCCCCTCTTGCCCACTTTCTGCTGGGACAGAGTTTAGATGAATGGGGTGGAGAAATAATGTTGGAATCAACTTGTTTCAGAAATGACGCAGGCCACGGCTGCCCATACCAGCAGTCCTTTCTCAGCACTGCCAAGGACAGTTTCAGAACACTTTTTCCAGGTTGTTTCAACCTTATCAAACGGTGTTTGCTGATCAAACAAATAACTGAATGGGCAGCCAGTGCCACAGACCACAAGGACACTAGCAGCGAGGAGCCTTAGGGCTTACCAGCAACAAAAAGTTTCACCACTAACCTAAAATTTGCTTTGCAAGTGCAAAATCTTGGGTAAACTGATTTCAGTGAGGTAATGAGTGGCTGTTTTCAGTGGTGTAAGCTAATCTAATTCACCTAGGTTTCAATTTCAGAGATGTTAGTGTGACTTAACATCCCTTCCTATAAGTCATTGAAGCTTTGAGTGTTACACCACATTGGTGCAAGATCCTGTGTGTAGAAGATTTAGTAGGGTGTGTATTTGAATTTGGTCATGAGTGGAGCTAGCCTACCTGTGTGCATTCAAGATCTATGTCTGATTTTATTACAATGGCAGCTTTATGCACTCCATAAAATACACTATAGGGTCTTCTCTATAAAACATGTAATCATATTAGATGTAACTGACTTTGTGCCTTACTATATATTTCATTACCAATGTCCTAGTTAGAAGAGCTGGGACTAGTTCAGCACTGCATGGGTGTAGCCCAAACTGTGTATTCTATACCCTCTATGCCATTTCCCAGAAGCTTAACAATAGACCATTTGCAGTAGCTGCCCAGAGCACACCCCACCCCTCAGGCTATGTGCTGGGTGTTGAGGCCTGTTGATAAGGAGATGTTGCAGTCCTCACACCCAGGACTCACAATCACCCACTGTGAAACTCCCTGCCCTGGGAAAAGGGGCTGGACATCGCTGCTGGAATGGGAGGGGATATAATCTTGGGGTTTGGAGACTTCTGGTGCCCCTTGTGGGATCGAGAGGAGGACCAAAACCTCATCCAGACTGGGACCACTGCTCTAATTTGGATTACAGCCACTGCCTTCAATTGGACTGTGACTCCCACTTCTAACCGGACTGCAGCCATCACTGGCCTCAACAGGTTTTTCTCCTCTCTCTTTTCTTTGCGACTCAGAGGGGCCCCACGTGGGGCTCAGCAAGGGGGCCAACGAACACCATTCTGTTCGAGCCCCAGCGTGCCGGGTTTTTGGTGGATTGGAACCAATTGTCCATCTATAAAATTGTATTTATTGCATTATTTTCATTAAATTGTCATTCTGACTGTTAATCTCTCGAGTTAGCGTTATTTCCCCTGCCAGTTTACCTTTAAACCAGCACAACCAAATTTCCTATGCTCCCTATGCCTTTACACGAAACCAGTTGTACACGTACCTACACCTCCATTCACTGAGGAACCTTCTGCTTTTTCCACCATATCTTCCGCATGAAGCCAAGAGAAACAGCACGCTTGTCTACAGGGGAATCTCAAGGGCTGGGCCCTTCTCTGCTTTTTAATTTTTCTTTTTATTTTTCATGTTAAATTCCTTCTCCCAAGACATAGGGAGGATTAAACGGATGTTTGCAAGCTGTCACCATCCAAATTGAAAAGAATCAACACGGTGGAGAAAAATATGCAAAAATCTCTGGAAAGGGAGCCTTCAAGAGCCCTGCCAGGTGCTAGTGAAACCATGCTACATTGCATCAGAACAAAACACCACGAAGCTGCATAAATACAGTTACTATCAAATGTTCTGAAGGCTGTTCTACAAAATGGGAATGGAGAGAAGACTCTTGATATAAACGGTTTGAACCTCAGAGCCTCTCTGTGTTTGAAGGTAAATAAATAGCTGTTCAAAAGAGGAAAGAAAAATATATTGAAGCCTTAAAATACAGTTCTGTTTTTGTTGTTAAGTGCTTATTTGGTTGGAGGTCTTCTCGAGCTTTGGTAGTCAGGTCTAGGAAATGGTGAGAGGTTGCAAATAAAATAAAGACTTTTAACAATAGAATGAAAAACTGTGTCCAGCGTTCACATGAGTGCTTGTCTTTGTGCCAGGTGCAGTTCTTTCATTTCACATATTACAAAGGAAAGAAAGCAGTGGGCTTTTCTCGAGACCAAATGAAATGGTCTGTTCCTCTGCTGCCAGTTAGGGAGAAAATGCAGCTTTTTGTGAAATAGTGCCAAAAATATAGTTACTTTGAGGGAATGATTTTCAATTTCCTAAGAACACTCTTGCTCTGAAGAAATTATAGTGTTGAAACACATTGCTTTGATTCACACAAGTTTTGATCATCTTTTCCCCCAGACACAAAGTGGTCACGATGTGAGTGCTTACATTCTTGCAGGCATATGATCTTGCATCAGAGTACTTCCAGGAAAGTCAGGTTGATTGATTTAGAAGTTCTCTTTATTAACTGCCTTTAAGAGACTTCCAGAGGACTTACTACATCATAGCTCTCTGAGCTTTTTTCTATTTATTAACCAAACCATTATTTAAAATGCAGATAGGCTGGCTATTTAAATTGACCTGAATTTATGGTTCCTCATGACATTAAGAAGCAATTTTTTATAAGATGTATCTTCAGACAAATTCAGTAGAGAGGAAACATGCACCTTCCTTTTATCTCACAGAACCACACCTTCCTCTGCTAGGAAATGTCTCACTTCATCTCTTCAGAACCTTTGCGTTAATCATGTACAAAAATGTGCAACGATTTTTTCCTATAGATTAAAGTGTAAAAACAATCTTTGGTGGGCTTCTATTCTTGTTGTTTACATTAATGTATTAGATAGCAATCTATAGTATTAGGTAGCAACCTAATGAAACCACATGAAAACCTTTGCAGGGAAGGAAGGAAAATTTGGACATTTCAGAACATCCTCTATAAAAGAAGGTGAAATAAATGCCCTTTGGCTTTTGAAACCTTCTCTGAATGTGATGTTGAGATATTGAATATGTAGGGACGTACCAAAAGCAAATAGCACGGCGACTGAATGACCAACAAGCCCTGCCTATGCTCTCCACGTGGCAGTTTTCCTTTCACCTGTTATTCCCAGGCTGCTGCTGAACTTCTGCAGAGGTTCTCAAAAGGCTGGAGAAGCAGCAAAACAGTTGGGTTTGATTTCTTTATTTCTTCAATTAAGAATCCTTGTCAATAATACAAATAATCAACATCTGCAGTTGCATGAACATCGTTTTCCCCTAGAAAACAAATTAAAGGGCAAGTTTTTTGGTCATGAAAATTGTGCAAGCACACTGAATGCCAGTGTTATCACACTTTTAAATTACAATCTCCAAAGAAGTTTGTAGAGAAGATTCATTGCAAAGAAAACTGGCTCAAAGGAAATCAGGGGATGATTGTCAGTTTCAAACTTTAAGTAAACCTTGACAAAAGACACTGTATTGAATGAATGAAACAATTTTTGGCAAAAGGAAAAAGAATGATGAAAAGCCCTTCTCCAACAGTGATACACACTGCATTTTCCAAACACAGCTTCACACAATAATTCTGTAGGCATCAGGGACTGTTCCAAATTTCTCTTGAACCAAAATTCTAATAAGTGCACTGAGATCAGCCAATTTTCACCTTCTTGGGTGATGAAGGATAATGAACCCATAAGTTATACATTTCTACCATCCAGCTGGCTCAAGTTTGCTTAAAGCTGCTTTCAGCTTCCAAGCCTGCCACCAGCCTGGCTCAGCTCTTGGTCTTGTAACAACATCTGAGGCAACTCCAGGGTTTCCTGGATTATGAATTCCTTATTTTTTATATGGTTTTACTGAATACAGGCATTTTTCTCTTCAGTTTTTTTTTTTCCAGATACCAGAATATTTAAGTGCTTCAAGTATTTTGCCTCTACTTTACCTTCTTTGGGTACAGTAAGAATTTCTCATCTTCCCATTTGCACTTCTTGCTATTTTATCTTATGCATCCCATTTTCCAAGGGATGTAGGTTTCTTCCATCCTAAGAATTTGTTTTTCATTCCTGGAATGGCAGCAACTCAGACTTATTGTATACAATTGCTGTTTCTACTTTTTTTACCACTACTTTTTGAGTGCTTACAGGAAGAATGAGTCCTCCCTGCGCTGCTTTCTTTCAGCTGTCTGAATTGTGAATATGCATATAACTAGGGACAGAAATTGAAATTTACTTTTAAAAAAAGGTATTTGGAAAAAATATTTGAGGGTAACGGGTGTTTTAAAGACAGTTTTAGTTTCACTCAAAGTACAAAGATGAACTGTTTTATACCACTAAGTTCTGTTGCAATTTGCTTTAGCAAAGAGATGCAGTTAATACCATGTAGCAAATCTAGAGCCAGGGTTGGCAAATGAAAAAGTAATTGATGTATTGTGGAGCTTGAAGACTGAGTTATCAGTAAACTGTTTTCTTAAGTCATGGGCATTACTTCAATTTTAAACTTTAATTTCTACTCAGAGTAGTCTTCAGTGTCAGTAATTGTATCCACTAAGAAAATTGAGAGGATAGTACATGAATTTGTAATAAAACTGAACAAGGAGGGAAATCCTCTGATATTTCACTAGCTTCTAAGTGTTTTATGAGGGATGACTCCTAATTACTTATACTAAAGGCTCAGTAAGCATCAGGTACAGAAGCAGAATATATGATACTCATATAGATTTCTGTTCAGGATAGTGAAGAGTGGTGGGACCTTTCCTTTTGAATTTTCTCTGAGTTGACTTGAGTAGGGCATATTTCCTGCAGCCATATGAAATGACGTTGAATTAAGAATAAATCAGGCACTTCATTAAACTTACTTTGCAGTTATATTTTCCTAACTCTTGCTCTTGGAAAAAAACCCACAAAACTCAACACTTCAAATTTGGAATATATTCTCTGTTTTCAGACTCATGGTATTACCATACATGATGGTTTTTCTACTAATCCTTTCAAGTTTTCCCCCTGAATATTATTTTCTAGAAGTCTCTGTGCAGAACTTCCAAAGGAAAGATCTACAATTTCATATGCAGAGTCCATTTTTTTTAAAAACAGAAAACACTCCACAACTCCAAAGTTTCATTGGTCTTGAGGTCAAAAAACCCACCAAATTTTGATATCTTTTCCATTCCAAACTGTGAATCAGCCACATTGAGGATGTACCACAACTGTATTCTATTTCAGCCAAGCTGAAGTATTATTCACCAGACAGGTTAATTCACCTATGGAGCATAAATTAGAAAATGCCCAAATCTCAGTTGTTTTCAGGCTGTGCTCACATTAAAAAGACACCTCATTAAAACAAAACAGTGGCACACACTTCTGGCTGCATCCAGGCTAGGAAATAGACTTTTTGTTTTGTTTTGTTTTGCTTTTAGTTTTTAACAAATTAGGTCTGCACAGAAGGTTTACCTTTAGGGTGTGCCAAGACCACCCAGCAAGATGGTTACTAGAGGCAGAATTAGAACTTGGAAGTTTCTGGTTTATTGTCTTTAGTTAAAACCACTGGATTGAGCTTATTCAAAAAGGAGGAAAAAAAGTTGCCAGAAAGTAAACTTTTACAGCATGATAGTAAAGTTAGAGCTTGTTAGAATGTCTGAGATTAATGGCAACAGGAGGATTTTTGTCAAAGTCAGGATAACTTTGGGAGACAGAAAGTGTCTAAGGTAACTGCTTTCTCTGCTACACTGCAGAGGAGAAATGCCATCTGCCCACATTTGCAAATATTTTTGAAGAAATTCCTACTGAGCTGACCAATGCTTATCCAAAGCTTCAATCTTTGTTTCTTTATATTTTAAGCCAGTGTAAATTGAAAGAACTCTGGGAGCTCTTTCTACAGTTATTTTAAACTGGCTGATGGGTTTTTTTACACGAGGGATCTAAAAGTGGTAAGTTAAAAAACCCCAGGTATTAATTTCATTTTTCTTAGTTTACAACAACAAAGTAACAGCAGTCTTCCAGAGCTTTAGGTTGTCAGCAAAAAGTTTCTGCAAGTACTACAAACCACTTACACTTCTGTTTTGAAGGATCACTCACTACTGTGTGAATAAACACTACACAATAAACAACATTGCTACATTTGCAACTTCCCTGAAGTTTGCCAAATTCTGATGTCTCATATAATCTTACACCTCAAACCGATTTAGAAGTATTGTAGCAGCAACTCTAAGAGTGACTGTTGCAGAATCACAGAGCAGTAATGTTTTTCCCATCCATCATTTCACAGATGAGGAAGGGAGGGATAAAATTTTTGTTGACACCTAATAGAGCACACACAGCAAATGTTTACTCAGCTCTTCTGCTTTGAAGATATTGTCAAGCACTCCACTGACAGCCATTACTGTTCCTGCTTGTTTAGACACAGCTCTGAAAAGCAGAGATATGGAACATGAAAAGTATTAGACTTCGGTGATTTCACAGTGTGATGAAAATGTTATATATTACAAATCCATTGCAAACCCAAGTCTAAAAGATATACAAGTACTGAAGTTTGAACTATAATTCAACCTATTTGGGAGGGGAAAAAAAAGCGCGGCCCTGAGCTCTTCCTGAACTTCTAGTATTTGGAAGGCAAAAAGAAGTATCCACCTCCACATGGTCACCAAGCATGAAAACTCTCTTCTCATTCTAGTTCTATGGGAACATGGATGGAAAGGACCTCCGTATCCATAGGATGAGCAGAAAGATTCTCTGCAGCAATCCTATATTCATTGTACAGAAAGAGGTCAACCAAACACCTGGACTCTGGTCAGTGATCTTTCCTCTACATGAAGCCTGGTGTGATCCCACCCTTCACAGAGCCACAGGGCAACCACCCAGGCTGAGCGAGTGGCTGAGCTAATAAGAGCTGGTTTACTACATACTTGTCATATGAAGATATGGTGTCAAGGACAGCTGTGTCACACACTTCTTGCAGAACACTTCCAATGAGTGCTTCTGGTCCTCGCCCCATAAATTCAAGCTTACATAGTTCTGGGAATAGAGTGATAATCCAGCGTGTTATCAAATGCTTAGGGGATGGACAACCCCCTAACCAGAGAGTCTCTCATGGAGCAGCCTCTACTGATGCCTGCAAGCACTGTTGGGATTTTGCTCAACAGGGAAAGCTATGCACATTCTCTCTAATTTCTCCTTTGAGTTCAAGCAAGTGCCCTATGTGGAGCACCTTAAAGGAGATTTTACTGCATTGAAAGTAGAAGTCTATACTTCCTTCTGTCACATCTGTTTCCTTCTAACAACTTGGAAATTAATGCTCTCTTCATATTTAAAAGTTAGTTCCTATTGATAAATGGCTTCAATTTTTGTAACTTAGATAGGCTGTTGTTTAATACATGTGGTACTTATGCAGAGCTTACTGAATTACTTCATTTATTGTCTTCCCATACCTATGAAGACACTACTGTTTATGAGAGGAATGAAAAGAGGTTCCAACAACTGCACATGCCAAAACCGAAGCTCAGCTATGTAAAAACTAAAGGTATTTGTGCACTAAAATCCTCCCACTTTCATCGTTTTAGAAAGATCTAACAAGACCGAATTTGTAAGTAATTTTTTTTCTACTGCTTCCAAAGGGCTTGTCATACGGCCAGAAGGCACTCCTGCTTGGAGGGATGGCAATACCAAAGCTAAGCTGAGTTCCCAATAGAGCTGTATCCTGTTTACATTGCAAAGAAGGAATACAGGAATTCACAACAACTAATGTGTATTTGCTTCTCAACGTTTCATGTTAAGAGTTCAGCCTACATTATAAAGGTTTAAAGTAACTTCCACACAGAACTCAGCACTAGGAATCACTGCTGAAGAGAAGCAGGCATTTTCTGGTATATATTTATAGCTTTCTCTGCTTCTACAATGAACAATTTGGAGGGGTAAAGCATCAACATTTGACTTTCCATTGTTAAATGTCTCATGACTCACTTTCTAGTAATTTCTTTCATTAAACTCATCTTACTGATGAGCTAAAGCTCGATAACAGCCACGGAAAGAACAGCACGACACTTCTATTCAAAAACATGGGCATTTTGTTATCTGCTTTTCAACAATCACTAGCCTCTGCATTATGTATCATATTAAACTTTGTGATGCCTTCCTGTACCAATGACAGAAATTCAAAGCAAAATAAAAAATGATGAAGTGTAAAGAACTGGGAAATTTGCTTTTAAGTGCAGGCAATGTTATTAATTCTCTGTAGATGTATCACTGACATATCATCTCTGGAAAAAGCAAAATATATAGACAATTTAGGATAAGTAACATATTGAATATTCATGTGCACAAAAGTGAAGCCAAAGTATTCCAGAGATTATAAGATGAGTCACAAAGAATCTCAGTGAAATCACACTTTCAAAGTCTTTCCCAAAGGTTCAGGCCACATATGTTGCATATGCTCAGTCAAAAATGTCATTTTTGCACAAAATTTTACACTTCAGCTATAAAATTATCTCAGTGGTATAAAAAGAAAGTGGCGACTCATTCATGGGCAGCACAGTTTGGCTGAGGTAGGTACTAAACTTAAATTTAGGACAGACTGGCTGCATGGCTGTTGGGAAGCCATTTGACCTATTCTCTTTCTCAATCCTGCCCCACTGCACGGCCACTGATTCTGTGGAAGAGACTTAGTATGTGTGTGATGGTCCAAAGTTGTGAAATGATATATCTAGATGGCATTATGTGTGACCATTTCACACCATAATCGCCGCACATCATTCCTGGATGCGAAGTCCCATTAGGTTAAAATTGATATGACCAACGTCCAAATTCTATTTTAAAATGACAGTATCTGAAGGGGGAATATTTCTTGTTGTTTTTCATGACAAATAGAAAATAAAAATAATGCAAATGTGAATAACGCAAATATTGTAAGTGCAAACAGTAATTACTAAAAGACACATTCTATAGATGAATTCTCATGTTGCTAGAAGGCATTAACTTCTTATTCCTCTCCTCCAACTGAACCTCACCTCTGCAATGAATTTACATTTTACATGCATCGTATCTTTTAACACGGTGTTGTTAAATCAGGTTATACCAAACATGAGCACCAAACACCACCACCACCACCATCTAAGTGCTCAAACTGAGGTAGGTTTAGGTAGTGTTCCCCAACTTGCACAGCAAAGCAGAGTAAAACATTGGTACTTGAAGCTGCAGTCCGTGCCTCAGTACTACCTCGCTCTTTTTGTGGATTTTTGTGGTCCCTCCTCTAGAGCTTCCCTCTTTGGTTTCCATAAGCCTGATTTTCACATAGTTACATAGAAAACCATGACTGGTGATGAAAGCCCATTGCATTGGTCACAAAGTTCTGTCTGCCAGGAATATAAGTCAGTGATAATGGCAAGTAGTGGCCCTCATGGAACTCTGTCCGTGTGCTTATGCATTGTTCTTCAGAGTCATCTCAATTGCATCTTGCAGTTCCTGAGCCCCAAGACACAAAATACACAGATTTTTTTCAGTTGGTTAGTCATTCCTAATATTGAAGTCACAGTACAGGTGCAGGGAAAGAGAGTGAAAGATAAAAGAAACCCTGGAAAACATAAACTTAACATAAACTAAAGCAGGTTGATCTGTCCTGAAGTGAAAACGAACTGCAAGCTAAGCAGAGAGTTGGACTGTCTTCGAGGGCCCTCCTCCAGGGAGGCATCTAAAAACCTTGATCAGGTGCTAGCACAATGTACTTACCAAGTACCTGCAACTACAAATCACAGGCGCATAGCTGGCCATACCTTTGTGCAAGAAGGCTGGAGTTTCCAGAAGTAATGACCATGAAAGACTACAGTGTGTGGGTGGATAGTGCTTCCATGCATTTGTAGTAGACAGAAGCTTACACAGAGTGTAAGTTAAAATATTCCTTTCTGTTATATGTGATCAGGGTCTCCTATCATTTAGCTGGAAAGAAGAGGAAAAAAAGCTTCTCTTCCAGAAAGTCTTGAGCTTTCCCATTCAAGAGCTGTGATGCATGCATCATTAACTTCTATGCAGAAAACATTGTTCACTCCAACCAGCAATTAGTGGCAACATTTTTATCCTGTGCAGTGATGAGATTTTTATGCTAATCATTACACTGCAGTAAATTAATCATTTGGGCACATTTAGATGGTATGTATATTTCATGAGACAGATATAGATATCTAGATCAGTTTGATATTTACTTATGGTAAATGGCAGTGTCTCAAATGGTTATGGGGGAAGCATACTAACTAAATACACACAGCCAAGGATGTTTGCAATGTAACAGCAGCAGCACTGCTTCAGCTCCTGCTTTGTTTTTAATTATTTTAAGGGAGCTAAAAATCTTTTAAGAACACATAGAACTGAATCATTCAGAGACAGTGAAACTTCAATAATGTCTTGGCACAGTGAAGGACAAAAGCACCTATCCTGCAATTCTTCTTTTATTACTGGCAAATTACTTACATTATATTAGGAAAACAGACTTTTCATCAGCATTTGTGCTACAGTCTAGTCAGGTAAATGAATTATGTATTAGCCTCAGCCCTCTGTAGCTATGTCTGAAACCTCTGAGTTGTAGCTGAAAGGAAGGCTACCCAGGGGCCTCCCTTCTCAGCAGATGCAAGAGATTTGTAATACCTTGAGGAAAATGATTATTTGAAATTTAAATTTGTAACATATATTTAAATACTGCTGCTGTTTTTCCAGCTCTCAGCTCACAGATCTTTGCAGGCAAAAAAGAGAATGTTTATTGGAGGGAAATGCACACATGATCCCTTTGACTTAAAATGTTGTCAAATTACTTATGAAAAGCACAGATTTATGTCAGGTGACCCTCACAATAATAGTAACACAAATAACATCCTCAGCTATTACTTTGTCAATTAAAGTTGAGAAAGATTCTCAAAGATAATGGCATATCAGTGGATCGCCTCAGAAGTGCTCTTGAATTGAAAATTGACCGACTGATACATGTTTAATGGACACCAATTGAAACAGCATAATTGCTGCACTGAGCAGAGGTAAAGATAAGCTATTGCACAGACAGTACAAAATCCCACTAGGAAAGAAAAGAAATTTATTAGCATGTCCTTGTTTATGGAAATTTTTGAGAGATATCTGAACAGGTAGATTATCAGGAAAGCACTATGAACAGATGAACTTTTAGGTTTGAGAACTAATACAGATCAGAAAGGAAAAATAAAGTGAATCATGAGATAATGTCTTATTTTAATGAAATATGGTTTTATATGTAAAAAAATAATTGTTTTTCAATTTAAGAACTAAAATATTTTTAATGTCACTATTTCTATAAAAATAAGATGGCAATTTTGATTTTTGAACTTTTTTTTCTAAAACCTCTCTGCAAAGCTTCTCTCTAGAACTGTCTATCTGAAGTTAATGTGAAGGTTACATTTTCTTCAGGGGCACCATGGTCTTAATTTTTTTGGTCTGTCTTACATAGTTGTGCTGCTTTCGGCTGGGGCAGAGTTGACAAGCACACCTTGGGATGTGCTGTGGGGCCATGTGCACCCTTGCAGTACTCTTCTCCTCTGCAGAGGAGTATTCTTGACTCCAGAGATTCTCCGTTTAACTTGAGGCAATGGAGAAAAACACAAATTAACACCATTTCCAAGTGAGCATAGGTTAAGATTTGGAACAATATAGGTAACTTCATGGAATACCCTTCTGAATCTCTGATGCACAAAGTCACATACCTTGAGGGAAAACAGTAAACAACACAGTACAGGAAGCAGCCAGTAATATTCTGTGAAGGTCAAAAGGCTGGATTTGGAGACAGCTGAGGATTTGTCCACGGTGAGTACCACCAACTATGCTCTTGTCAAGCAAGTCAGAAAAAAAAAACCATTGGCATCATGCCTGGAAGGCAGAGGAAATCTTTGCTAACTTTACTTTTATATTGTTTCTTTAAAAAAGATAGAGCAGCATATCTCCAGCCAGCTTTTATGCTCCTGAAATTATTTGGAAGGAAAACTGAAATAGTTTATAAATTTGATGGAAAACAGCTATTATTGTGGTAAACAGATATCATGATTATGAATTTTATAGAAATGAATTGCTCATCACTCAGCTATTGCTCAACAGCAGAACTTATTACCAGCACCAGGGACTGCCTGCCATGTGGTTTAACATACCATGTTGTTTGTTACATCAGTTGTTTGGTGTTGATTATACTGCAGGAGTTATTCACATCAGTGAGTCTGCTTGTTGTAAAATTCAAAAGCACAAATAAGGATCATGTCACAAAGAAATGAGCAGAAATCATACATCTTAAAATATTCCCCAAGACCAGATGTATCTTCTCTACAGATACACCTGAAACTCACCTGAATATTCATAATCTCAGTAGGAAAAAAACCCCAAAAAACAAAACCATAAACCAACAAAGTATATAAGAATCAAATTCCTGGATTAATTCCTCCATCAAAATGAATATGCACCAGCGTCCTCTCACCCAGCTTCCAGCCGGGCAGGACATCCCCACATGGGAGGGGCAGCTGGGAAGGGCTTCAGGACTCTGAACCAAAATCTGCTCTTACACTTTGTTGGATATCAGCTGGCAGGTACTGAAGGTCACAAATCACAGCTGTGATGCTGGTTCTGAAACATCATGGCATTTCAGAGAAAAACTGCCATATGAAATTCGCTGCTTGTCACTATGGCGAGTCTTCCATGAGACGGAAAAGGACACACACGGCTTTCCACAGGGAGGTGGCCAAAAAAAGATGGGAGAAATGAGAGCCCTCTGGTTGGCTTCTTATCCTCTGTGTCCTGGCTTATCTGACTCTTACATGAACCTTTACTAAGATTTAACAGCAGAGCTGAATGAAACTATTAAAAACCCAATTATTTTAGCATTTTGACTCCTATTTGACCATTCTACCATATATTACCATTAAAACAGACAAGATTAATTTGTTGTATAACCTGAAAACTTCTAGAAACTACAGTATTACCTTAAAACAGTAAAAAGAAAGGGCTGTTTGGTTAATAGTACTTCATTCCAGTGCACAGAATGAAAGACAGAAACAAAATGAGTAAACGTGTACATTAACTCAATACATTAACTATTCTGATGCAACAAATTTATTTGATGCACTTTTCCTGCTGCATGGGATCACTGTGCATACAAATGGTTATTATATCATTGTCAAAGAGATATCCTATTTCCATTTGAAATTTAAGAAGGACTTAGAAGAATACATTTTAAGTGAAAATCACAAATGGAAGAGATCAAAACAGCAAAAGGAAACAGGAATGTGTAAAAGAGCATGTACTTCGAGGAAAACAGATAAAATAATAAAGCACAAAATCAAGGTTAAAAGCAGAATTTAGCACAGCTGTAGTCCACATGCATTAGCGGACTTACAATCTTTATTGAAGAACAGAAATCTTCTTTCTTGCTGTTTTATTACCTTGGCAACATCTCCTCCATATCAGCAATTACATAGGAGACAACAGTCCAAACAGCAGCACAGAGATTCATCTGGTTTGGATCCTGAACTGTCATTGTGTCCCCTTGAGAATGATGAAACCAGAAGTATTTACTGATGTCACTATGCAAGCTGGCACCTACAGACAAAAAATGGGCAAAGTTCCATTATAGGAATACAAATATTTAAAGAAGAATATAAACTTGAATCTGCTCCTGGGCTGTTTATGATTAAATCCACAAGCAATTGTATAAAATTCATAATATATTCAAAATACAATAACTGTACAGAGCCGTGGCACGTGCAGTTTGTAGGTTTTAGGTTAATTGACTCAAGTGATCATGAGGCAGCAAAAATTCACACCTGGGAAAAGCCAACCTTGCCCTGGGTGACTCGTTTCCTCAGCAACAGTATGCATCCATTTTCCTCTGAAACTAGCAGAGTCCAAGCAGGAAAATCCCTACAGTAACCCCATGGCAGTGCTTCCCCTGTTCTCTAGCCCGCTGCTCTGATGAGGAGATATAACTGAGTTATGAATCCTTTCCTTGCTGTTATTTATGTCAGGGAACACTTTGGAGTTTGCTTCTGCTTTTGAGCCCTTGTTCATCACAAGGATGTGCTGTTCCAGAGCAATTTTCCAGATGATCTGGGGTAACTTAGAGAGCCCAAGACTACATTCCTCTCACAGTCAGGAGTCCTCATAAGCTTGGGCAGAAGCAAGTTGGGTGAAACCACAGTTCTTACCACTCGGGACCAACTGATTCCCTCTGGGAGCACATGGGAAGGGAAAGGACTACTTCTCCCCAAGCCACGTGGGCTCAGGGAGCACAAATAATGCTTGCAAGGCATCATTCAAGGCAGACCAATGCCAAGATGAGTTGTAGAAGCTGCCACCCCACTGGGACCCCCAGCAGAGACGCTGGTAGAGAATTCTCACCCTGGCCATTCTCTGCCTTGTCCAGTCCCTGTTGACCATCTCTAACCCTTCTGTTCCCTTGAAATTCCCTCCTTCTCAGTTCATTCTCTCGGTCTCTTCTCTGGTTTTATCAGCCTCCATCTGCTTTGTTGTAATCTCAACAACCATTCCATCATTAACAGAATTCCACACGTTTTGAAAATAAGTAAATGTGATATTTCCCCCCACCACACTGATTCACTGCTTGCAGTTCCTTTGCACTGATTCCCTTGGCCTGCTCACTGACAAGAGCCAGGAGCTTCACAGCTCCCAGCGTAGGACCCATCTAGCACAACAGGACCTGTTCCTTGCTTGGTCATCAAACCCAGAGAACACCCACTGATCTGAACTCACAAGTATGAGCCATGGGCTGCAGGAGGAAACACAGACTGAAGCTACTCCTACTATGCCTAGTAAGGAGGAAAAAAACCCAGGATTGTTTCATAATAAAGATGAATTAAATAAATTATTCATGTATTTATTTATATGCAGTGGAAATCAGTATTAGATGATGAGGGCTTTGATAAACTCATGTGTGCTCATAAGACTTACTGTTACAATTTTTCCTAGTTTTCCTGAGATGCCTGAAGTGTTTGAAGAGAATGAAAGCAAAATTTCCCACAGCACAACTGTACATTCCTATAATACATATCTTTTGATCACTCGCATAGTTATTCAGAACAGAGTCCAGCTCCCCTGTGGTTAACAGGCATGTTTTTATTGCTGTAATGGAGACTGACTTGGATTGCTCATTTCACTGCTATTTTATAGAGAAGGAATAGAAAGTTAAAGCATTTTATAAATCCATACAAGATGAAGATCCCTTCATGAGAGAGATGATAAGCAGAAAGACCAAATGCTGTAGCATATGGTTATACGTTATTGTGACTGATTTTGTTTTAAGAGGCTCTTTTTCTTAAATGACTTGTTTGCTACCAACTTGAAGCAATGCAATCCCGCAGAAGTCACTGGGTAGGTTGCAGGTGCTGAATTACGTTCCAATAATTTTCACATCGAATTTATGTCAACTCATATTCACTTTTAAAATGTGATTCTAAATCCTTTTAAATATATGCAACCATAAAAGGATTGAACAATGATAAATTCTTTAACTGATAGACTTCTGCAATACAAAACACATTACAAATTAAGCCACTGAGGCAAACCCATTACAGTTTTTGAAAACTTCTGTAAGACTCAAGACAAAAACTGGTTGCCTGGAATTTGTCACAGGACAAATCACAGTAACTATGGATTTACAGAATAGCGTTCTATCCCTGTGAAAGGAACAGGAACAAACACCCTTTGTTTTGTCATGTTTAATTCCCTGAAATGCTGAAAAAGATTTTTTTTCTCTAAATTGATTTTATAAGTCAGAAAATTATAGATTTTAATATCAAGAGATTACTATGCAAGAGACATCAGAATGTGTGAGTAGAGAGAAAGGTTCTCAAACTGGCCATGCTGTCTCTTTCATATCGTGGGTTAGCACTGAAATCAGTGACCTGGAAACATCTTGTGAGACTAAGGGAAAGACACTGAGAAAGCAGTTTTATCCTATGTAATTACAAACAAAAATGAAAATCCATGTTCATGGTTTTGAGCACAATAACAGTTCACAGCTGAGGGCCTCATGCAAGCCTCCAGACATGAAACACTCTGGGGCACAGAAACGACTGCAAGAGATTTTCACGTCTCCTGCTTCAAACTTGAGACTCCTCCTTGATGATGTTTGCTGCCTGGAGACATTTATAAGTCCAGAGGTCGCCCAGCTTTGGCAAGACACTGAATAGTGCCCTTTAACCAGTAAATGCATCCAGGACTGAGATCAACCCTTGCACATGATTGTAAAAAGGGAAGTTCTGTGGGGCTCTGTGGACTGTGGTCATGTTGAGTTACCTCAATATAGCCCTCAGTAAACAGTTACCTCAATAAATGGGAACCCACAGCCCCTTTTCTAAAAGTCTAATAGAAGAAGCAATGTTATGAGCACATCAGCCATCCCACAGAAGATGGGGGCATAGTGCTTCAAACAGGTTTCAAAGAACATCAGCCAGCTGACTGTAACGTATCCTTGATAGCCACTGAATTATTAAGCCTTCTAAAAGGAAATCTGCCTGAAAGTCAAACATGCCACTTCTGGAAACTTGAAAGAATCTGGGGAAATTCCCCTAGATACAATTTTTAAAATTTCAATTGCTAACTAATTTGTTATTTCATCTAAAATTGATCAGTTTGTTTTGGGTTTTTTGTTGTTGTTATGTAACATTTCTCTCAAGAACAACAGTCAGTAAGAAATGGGGGCTCGTTTTTGCAGCTATATAAGCTAGCTGTCAAGTAAAACAGATGAGTATCCATGGTTCATAGACCTATCAATTATTCACCTATGTCTACGCTAGCCACCCAGAAAGGAGACAGCATGCAGCCTTACAAATATCTGAAAGCTTTAATTAAGTACTTAAAAATCCTCAGCTGGGAGGTGTTATGTAGGTATGTACTGCGTATCTAATTCTGATTTCCAGGTGGAACCAATACTCAAATAGAAAAAGAAGAGACGGGCTCAGTGCTACACTGTCACATTTTATGCACCTTTCTTTTTTCATGTTTGCAGAGCACCCATAAAGAAAAAAGGGGATGTTTGCCAAACAACCCTCTTGAATTGTCCTTTTTCAGTCTGTTCACATTTACAGTGATGCACATCACACAGGGAACAACGCTAGCCAAGAAGGATATCAGTGAGAAACTGCTTCTAGCTGGATGTAGTAGGTGCTGTGGCATGAAAACAGGGAATGATAAAAACTGCTGCCAAAACTGCTGTACTTATTACTTGAATGCATCAAAAATACTGGAAATTGAAAACTGAAAATAATTAATAATTTACAGCTTCAAAGAAATAATACATGGATAATTCACAATACCATTACAAGGTAGCAGAAAGCCCTCTTTAGTACAGTTTAATTACCTGGTTTAGTGCAGTACTTTCACCTATCAGCAGCTATTTAGTGCCACTGGTGATCCCCTAGGGTCAAACACTGGGACACTGCCCAGAGAGCTCAAGGGGTGCCTGCCAACCTCAACTGTTCTGTGGGATTCTAACCCATGTGCACTCCCTTGGCACTTTCAGACATCTCTTAGAATTGACACAGCATAAAAAAAATCTTCAACTCAAGTTCATTTGTGCCTCTGCAAAACCAGCTATTTCATACATGGTTTGACACATAAGGCAGGTAAAAGCAGCTACTTTGGTAACGGATACTGACAATATATTTTTAGTGATCAGCTGTGTAAGAGTACCTTGATGAAAATACACACACACATATGAATTCTGAAAAACAGTCCATTCCTTCTAGCTTCTAGTCTCAGCATGAAATGCACAATGTGAATATTAGTTAGCTGATGATAAAGATACTGATTTGCCTTATAACACATTCACATTAAACACCAATTCTTCACACATTAATAAACTGAGGAACTCAACTTTTTCTTGCCATCCTAAGAAATTGAGATGCTACTATTGAGGTAAAAGGATGAATGACCCACAAAATGAATGATGAGCAGGTCAATGACAACCACTGCTTCTTGTCAATCTCAATCAGGCGCTACTGCCTTCATAAATACTGCTGTGATAAGTCATCACCAGAACAGAACTCTAGTGCCAGGTATTTAAGCATTTAAATTATTGTAATTTGTGAAAACACTGACTGGAAAAACAGTTACTGATTATCACGATGATTACAAAGACAGCTTCCATAAAACGCGAATATGTTCAAGGGGGAAATCATGCAGTTATTCCAGAATAACTTTTCAGCTTAATATGTTTTGCATTACACTTCTCTCTACATTTCCTTTCTTTTCTTTTTATATCCTAAATAGCATTTAACTGCCAAAGGAAGCCAAATGTGAGTCTTGAAGTCAGTACATGTTTCCTGTAGAGCCTTATCAATAGCTTCCCAATTGTCTTTGCTTCAAGTAAACTTCACAACTATGCCATGAATCTTTCAGATAAATTGGGAAAATCCCCACTGTTTGTGTAACCTCTTTTGGGTATTCTGTATTACACTTAGATCTTTGGGATGCTGACCTCTACATGTAGGTTGCCATATACAGTGAAGACGCTAATGATTTATAAAAAAACATATGACTTTTTCAGGTTTCCTTTCACAGTAGTCCCTAGAGGACCTGACACTATTTTGCACAGTATATCTACCTCTCCAAATAGAAGCGACTCCAGCTCAGAAGCACATACACTCTAAACAGACAAGAGGTACTGAAGGATGAAAGAGGTATGCAGAGATGAAATGACACATTCATTTTCTCACAGCAGCTGAAAAAGGAATAGATGCCAGACATCTGAGCTGAGGCCAGTGCCCTGTTGAGCAAGTTGTACTACCTACTAACAGCAAAGCTGGAAATGCCTTAACAAGGGATATTTTGCTCAATGTTTCCAAAAGCTTACAAATATAAAAGAAAGGTGTTGTGAGATAACATGTCCCTCTCTTGTATCTTCCAAGTATGTCTGTGTTCAAGTTTCACCCCTCTGTCAAGACAAACCTGTGCACTATCAAAAGTACTGCTTGTAGTAAGTTGTCAACACAAATGCCTGATCTGAAACCTTATTTTTATTTCTGCAGAGATTTTCCTGGCTATGAAAGACAGATTCCTTTTTTTTTCCATCTATTAAAGATTGCTTTTGTTTCCTGCTTTTTCTTTAAGAAACAAGAAAAACTCTTTTATTTCATTATCAAGTTTCTTCCAATCTCAGACCTTTTTAATGTCAATGAAACTATTCAGGAATGTACTAAAAAACTGCAATGCTTTGAAAATAAAGTGAGCCCTGATGAAATACCTATGTCCTTTTCCTTTACATCAAGTACTTAGAAATAGCAAAACAAGAGGCAAAGGGACACATCACAGTCTTCTACGCAGTTAAAAACTGCTATGTATACCAGGAAAGCATAAATAGTGAAGTTAAGAGCATTCTCCTCCTCACAACAGAGCGCTAACCCAGCTTTGTGTTCCTACACACCCTATGAAACGAGAGTGTTGGAGTACATATATGTCCATACAGTAACAGAATCAATAGCCTGTCCCTTCTCATAACTGGAGCATTGCTGCCCCACACATTTTGACAAAGTCTGATGAAGGTCAAAACATGACTTTTCCTTCAGAGGAATGTGTCAAAGACCTACCAAAGGAAAAACAGATGAAAACAGATCAGAAACACACTTTCTTATTCTATTTTTTCATTTTGTATCTTTCCAAAATCCAGGAAAGTCATAAGTCCCAAGTGGTCAGGGACTAAATCTGGTGCAATAGTATTTGTGTTTAGGATGGGCTGGCTGGAAAGCTCTATCCATGCCACAGCATCCCTATTGCTGCAATCCCCGTAGAGTGCTTGGCTGCTTGTGCTAGGTGTTGCATAGATGTTTTGTGCTGCCCCCGCCTTACCACGGTCTGCAGAACTATTACTGTAATGAAAACCCAATTATTGCAGGCATCTATTGCATGTATTTTGGTGCTCATATTAACCTCTTCTTTTGTGGGATAACCGGTAGCTGACAGCTGGCTTTAATGCCAATTATTTCATTATCCATTTTTTGAGTAAGTAGAGGCAATGGAGAATACTAATGCTGCTTAGCGGGGCGCTGACAGCATTAGTTCTCCTGTCACTTAGTCTCAAATGATGAAATTACAGGCTACATTGCTTGAGTTTCATGGCTACAGACACTGAAATCGTTTCCAGTACAGAGCTTATAAATAACATCAGAAGCCCTGCTGTTTCACCTCCTGAGTCACTCTCTCAAAAGTCTTTAAAATTCATGATTCAAACACCAAGACAGAGGGAAAGCTTTCAGTCGGTTGTTTCAGTAGCTAATTAAATGGGACTGCAGTGTGAGGGAGACAATATGAAGAGTGCATTATTTCTTGTTTTGCTTAATGCATTTGAGAATTTATCCTCTGGATACACTAAACAGACTAAATTACAGCTCAGGATTATCACAGTTACTTTTGCAATGCATTAACCTTTCACTTATTGCATCAGAGGACCAGGGACAGCTGGGGATCCAATCTAAACTAGTATGAAATCCTGTGAAATGAGGTCTCAGGGAAGGAAGCAGTTCTACTCCATAGAGCACAGTTGACTAAACTCTAAAACAATATCCAAAACAGCCCTTGACTGGAAAAAAACCCACAAAGCCCCCAGAAAAAGGCACTGGAAGTTCTTCCACTCATCCAACCTGTGTCTTCA
The DNA here is from genome assembly GCA_013399855.1 of Oxyruncus cristatus. Classification (NCBI taxonomy): domain Eukaryota; kingdom Metazoa; phylum Chordata; class Aves; order Passeriformes; family Cotingidae; genus Oxyruncus; species Oxyruncus cristatus. The sequence goes on along the minus strand of VXAY01003858.1, from coordinate 1,088,522 downwards.
AGCATCAAGGTTCTTTCTTTAAAAAAGAGAAAAGAAAAGAGCAAATCTCCCTAGCTGATGCTGCCCAAACACAACCCACTTGCAGGCTTACGACCTGGGATAGAGAGATTCTTCACAGGCCTACTAATCCCATTTTTGAATCTATTTCCACCTCTGCCCACAGCTCCCTGTGGCAATGCATGGTGTGCCTGAGCATTTCATGTGGGCACACTACAGTTCTTACTTCAGGAGCTGTAGTAGTAGCAGCCTCTCTTTTCATTCACCTTCATACCATTAATGGCTTAAATACACTTCTATCACAGCTAACTCAGCAGCTTTTTCCCAAGCTGCATAGCCCTCCTCATGCAGAAACTAGGCAATATCTCTGAGGATAGAGGCTTCTGGTGACTCTTCTCCCATTTCTAATTGCATTCTAGCTGCATGAAACTGTGTTTTTTACCATTCCTGGGTACTGACTTGACAATTTCTGACAATTATCCACAGAGATTCTCAGAACATTCTCCTTGAAAATAACATGGATCCTGTTGCTGTGTATGCATAGCTCTATATTGCATCACTCTGCTTTTATTGACACAAAAATGTCACTGGCTGTTGCATTGCTTAGGCATTTTCTACTATAAGATTACTGTCACATTTTCACGGTCAGCTTCAGTTTTGACATGAAATATTTGAAGTAGTCATCAGAAAACTTTGTCAACTTGCTATTCTTGATGTTCACTTCCTTTGCAGCTAACATCCATTTTTGTGAACATCCAAAATGCCAAAAAAAAAGGTGGTTGGGCAATCTAAAGCCTTTCCCTATTATCAAGACCTTCTTTTAATCAGGTACTCTGAAGAAGGAAAATACCTCTCACAGAATCAACCAGGTTGGAAAAGACCTCTGTGATCATCGAGTCCAATCTATGACCTAACACCACCGTATCAACCAGATCATGGCACTAAGTGACACATCCAGACTTTTCTTAAACACTTTCAGGGACAGTGACTCCACCACCACCCTGGATAGCCCATTCAAAGGCCTGATCACCCTTTCTGTGATGAACTTCTTGCTAGTGTTCAACCCAAACCTCCCCTGGCACAGCTTAAGACTGTGTCCTCTTGTCCTTCACTAGTTGCCTGCAAGAATATACTAATCCTCACCTGACTACAACCTCAGGTAGTTGTAGAGAGTGATAAGGTCTCCCCTGAGCTTCCTCCTCTCCAGGCTAAACAATCCCATCTCCCTCAGCTGTTCCTCACAGCACTTGTGCTGCAGACCCTTCACCAGCCTCATTGCTCCAGCACCTCAACATCCTTCCTAAATTGAGAGGTCCAGAACTGGACACAGCACTCGAGGTGTGGCTTCACCAGTGGCAAGTACAGGGGGACAATCACTGCCCTGGTCCTGCTGACCACACTATTCCTGATCCAGGCCAGGATGTCACTGGTCTTCTTGGCCACCTGGGCACACTGCTGGCTCATGTTCAGTGGGCTATCAATCAGTACCCTCAGGTTCTTTTCTGCCTGGCTGCTGTCCAGACACTCTGTCCCCAACCTGTAGCACTGCAGGGGGTTGTTGTGGCCAAAGTGCAGGACCTGGCACTTGGTCTTCCTGAACTTCATACCATTGGATTCAGCCTATCTATCCAGCCTGTCCAGGTCCCTCTGCAGAGTCCTGCTACCCTCCAGCAGACTGACTGTCATCTCACAGTACCTTCTTCCTCTAAAGGTCTTTGATCCAGGAGCTTTTGAAGACTCAACTATACGTTACTGACCAGATCCAGCCTCAAAAATGGTTAAAAACTCCTCTGAAAAAGCCTTGCTAGACTGGTGCAGCATCACTTCTTTCTTCCAAAGCAACATGGACTCTGGAATTATTTTCATATTTTCTATCTTGGATCTGTGAACAACCCTGTTTAAGTGAATCACAGACTTTATTTAAGGGATTCCCTACATAGGGCATAAAAATTTAGAAGGGTTATAATACCTGTATTAGATGTTTATGTTTGGATGTATGGTGTATATTTTAATACAGTTTATTTCATTTGTGCTTTCTTTAAAATTAGGTACATGGCTACAAATGTGAGGCAGAGACTATTTAAAAAGTTGATATTATAAATCCTTTACATTTTGCATTCTCTTTTAAACACTGTAAGTGGGATTAAAGTCTTTGCAAAATCAGCACTTTCTCTAATTCAGAATTCTTTTCATATGTTTGTTTATGTCTCAGCTCAGTAAAGCAGTTAAAGACTGAACAAGTGATTTATTTTAATGCCATTAAGCTTTAAGTGCCACACATAAGGGCCAAGTGAATACTGGGACCCATGTGAGCCATCTTTCCTGACCAAAGGCATTTCTGTATCTCTCTGTACTTTCTCTAAAACTGCACCATGTCGCTGATAAAAGCTTGCTTGGAAACCCAAAATATTGAAGTGCTTTGCTGTCCGCTGATAACACCCAGGGCTAGACCCTTGCTCTACTCTGTTACAATAACTTCTAAATCTCCCCAGAAATGTGGTGGAAACAGGCAGTCTTGGATTGTTTGAAAGTCAAGTATGGGGAGCAGAAACCATGAAAATGACCCACGTGCCAGGATTTTGAGTAGGATTTCTGTTTGCGGTAATCGTCTGCGTTCATTTACATTTTCAATCTATTCAAGAGGCTTCTTTGTATTTTACAATCAATGGAGCGATTCCCTAGAGTCAAACTCACAAGCCAATTTAAAGCAAGCCTTTAGGTCTGCTTTTCCAGAGGATTCTGGAGATAGACAGGAAATGTGCAGGTGGTTTCCATTTGCTCTAACCTTCCCTCCTAGATACGACTGCAGCTGGATGTTTAATCACAAAGTTCCTGTAGGACCCTTCCCAGCAAGCAGGTGACTATTAGAAATGCCAATATTCATAGGACCCAACTAAGCAGAGCTCCCTCCTGCCCAGATGGTGAAAAAAGACAAGTAATGACCATTCTGGAGCTTAACTAACTATGAAAAAAAAGTCAACAAAACCCCCCCACCAAACCAGTCACCTAATTTAAGTAAAACACATCCTAAGCACTCATACTAAGTCTGTTGTATTTCATATCACAGAAACTAAAACTGCATTTATACAAGCACACCCACAGGATGAGCAATGGTTTTTACTGTCTCTACTTTCATACCCCACTGAGACTATCAAACTCTTCGAGTTCATAGTTAATTTTAGATGTAGGACCATTAGACAAAGCTGGAAGAATATACTAGGCCTACAACAATAAAATATTCTTCAAAATATCTGTGGTTCTTTTGAGTAATGCATACTTGAGTTTTAAACCATTATTTCATAATACGTTAGGTGCTCCAGATACTGGTGATGAAATTTCTCTTTCCTTTGATCTACAAACCAGTGTACATTTAGAACGTTCATTAGTAACAGAAACATTGAGAAGTTCTTGAAACAAAGTTCAGAGGTGGTCTTATTGCAAGGTTCAGGACTATTCAGATGTGTGAGTTTTCGGTTTCTAGGGTTAGGCTTCAGAGAGCCACAAAGCCCACAGCTCCAGGGGCACTTTCTGGGGCTGCAAAAGTCTTGTGAAGGGGAGCACAGCGCCAGCATCGCTCCCTCCACACCTTTCTCAGCTGGGCCACTCGTGGTGCTGGGCACCTGAGCCTCAGCTACCATTAGGGTTAGGGTTCAGAAAACCACAAAGCCTTCCTGCTCTGTTCTACAGATCATGCTGTTCAATGTGTGATGAACACAAAGTAGCAGGAATGAAAACTATTCAATGTTTTAAAAAACAAATTGCATATTTTTTTGTCAGCAAAACTTCAAAGAAACAACACACTTTAACAAAAAAAAAGATAAAAATAATTAAGGTACAGTGAAGACACCTGTTGCAACACTGTTGTTCATAATCTCAGAATCTTTCTCTGTTTTAATGTCTCCTGAAACTACCTTGGGCTTCATTAGGAAAAGAAAAGGGAAAATTAAAATATTTCTGTCCTTTAAAGGAGGGAAGTAAGAGAAATTTCTCACACCTGCTCTGACTCTGCAGTGTATCACTACTTGTGTGTGGGCACTGGCTAATCCACAGAGCAGAACTAATCCTAGAAGACAAAGCACATAAAGCACTGTCCCTAACTAGCACAGTTCTTCCAACCTGTAAATTTGAGTTGCTGTGATAGCTGCTTTGCCACAGTGCAAACATGGTGCGTGACTTGTTAAAATGCAAATATATTAGGAGGGGAACAAAAGTCACATAAGCTTAGAAAGAACACTAAAAGAAGCTGACAATTAATTTTAAGTTGAAAGTTTAACCTGTTTGCTTTCAGTGAAAGGTTCTCAGTCCCACCAGTAAATGCAAATAGCATTTGCCTTAAACACAGGCTTACTGCATTCTGTTTTACTGCACACAGAACGTGCTGTTTGCTTATAAATTTGAGGGTTTTTTTGGTTTTGTTCAAATTAAATCTATATGGTTGAAGGCCCCATTGAAAATGTGGAAATCAAAGACTGGCTGGGTGAACAGAAGCAGAACAAGGCATCAGTGGGTCCAGCTGCCATGAGTGCCAGGCTGTTGAGTGTAGCTTTGAAAATCCTCCTCCAGAAAATTCTGATTATCTCCATCACAATCAGAATTTTGCACAAATCAAGGATCAGTATATGTTTTTCACCATTTACGAATAAAAATGTGCAAGGTCCCATTTAAAATTATATACTTTTACAGAAAAGTGACAGGCAGCTCCAAAAGGCACATTTCACATACGATGCAACAAATGCAAATATTTGATAACAGTGACCAGACTCTACACAATACAAAGTAAATAAACCTCTATTAGTTTAAATACTCCCTACCATCCTTCTTATACATTGTGTCCATTCTAAAACTTAAAGCAGTGTTTACAGCTGTATAAATTAATTTTAATTTGGATTTAGTCAACGACATCAAGCACAAGTACTCTCTTGCAAAGCTGTTTATGGTGCTATTTTCAAACACCATCTATAGACAAATGCAAAGGGGAAAAAAGAGCCAGTGATGATAATTTCCAGTAGCCTAGAGTAAGATAATCACCAAATGATTAAAACTATTTTTATAGAGAGAAGCTAGAATTTAATACATTCCTTAAAAAAAAAAAAAATCTTAATCTCTGCATTGCTACGCTTGCCTTTCACAGGGGAAAGACATGCTCCCCAAATGCAAGCATTCATAACCGGAATCCCATTAGACTATTGGTTCCTTTCAAATGCATAAATTGAAGATTTTTTTACACATTAGATTCATAAATATAAACATAGAGGTATAGCAACCCACACATAATTTAAAACCTTTCAGGAGCCAAATGTGCACTTGCTAAATAGAATGGCATGCTATAAATTCAAAGGACTGCAACGAGTACTCAGTCAAACTGGAATCAAAAGTGTTACCTAAAAATAACATCTGAATGAAAAATTTTTACATTCTGGCCAATACTTATTTTACTTTTACATCCTTACTTTACTTTTACATCCTCACTTTAAAACTGACAGGTATCTGATACCAAAGAAAGAGAGGACGATTTTTCTCTCTTTAAGGTCCTTCATGGCAAAATAGCTGTGCATGATTATTGGTTGAATAGTTTCTATTTCCCACTCCTACAGGGACTGACACAGAAGAAGAAAAACTAGCAGGTTTCATTAGTCCTGAGTAGTCCAACCTTAGCCTTAGCTATTATCAGATTCTTCAGAGAAGGTGAAGAAAAAGCACCACCTTTTCAGCAATACAGCCATAGAAATTAGAATGCATTGAGTGAAGAAGGGAATACTTCCCCTGTCACATAGTCTTTTCAGGGTCAAAAAATAGAAAAGTGAGATTTTAAATAAGTAACTCATTCCAGGTAAGTACAGTCAAATTATTTTGAGGCTGACAGACTGCCATGGTGTCTTACCACTGCCAGCAGGGTCCAGCACTGTGACTCCAAAGGTTTTGAAAAATGCGGTGTAGCAGAGAAGCCAACAATAATTACTTCAATAATTAGATTCTTGCGCTGTGTATCGAGAGCCCAAGGCTTATCTGGAATTAGATGAGGCACCCAGAATGCTTTTACTGCTCTCTATTTTAGCAAATGGAGCAGTCAAATATTCACTCCTTGAAACAGTGGAGAGCAATCACACTTTTCCCTATCTCAATGAATTTGAAATGCACTGCAAATCAAAAAGAAAAAGAGAATGATCTGAAAAAAAGCAGCAAAAGGCACGGAATAACGCTATCCACTATGGGAACATATATTCAATTCTGCTCAATTTATTATTCTTTTTTGCTGCAAAAAGGATGCTCCACACCTAAAATGGGGAGGCAAATGTTTTTGCACAGGTAAGATGTAATGAGGGCTGGGGACAGGAGCCAAGGCATGACTTGCAAAGCTTGGGGAGGTGAAGCCAAGGGAGGGTTGGCTGGGGAGGACTGACCCAGGACACGGGCAAAGCAGTGATCCTGCACATTTCCACAGAGGCACGAGAGCTGTCTCAGCAGGCAGGAGCTCTCATGCCTGTTAAATTATTACAGGAGTGTTTCTTAGCACTCTCTTAGCTCATGCCCCAGGGACCACACACAGTCCTCTTGCTCTGTAATTAGAAACTTTAAGTCATTACTCGGGCTAAGGAATAGTGAAATTGTGACTGGGTTCAGTATACTGAGTGAAAAAATTTTTAATCCAAGATAATGTTCTCAAAACCAGAGCACCACGTCTCAAAATCATTTTACCATTAACAGATTTCCTGGCAGCTACTTGTCTGAGTGAAAGAGAAGAGCTGCACGGAAAAGAGAAAGCAAATGACATTTTTAACTGTGTGATGATTCCTTCTTTCCCCCAAGCATACTGAAATAAAAGACATAAATGCAGAGCACTTAGACGCATCAACAGCATCCAATGCATGTGCTTTTAATGATGACTGCAGATGAACATCTGCCCTAAAATCTAGCCAGCAGGTGTTGGTGGACAAGAAAAGTAGAGAGTAATCTGGATCAATAGGAAGAGGCAGGCAGACTAATTAAGTTTCCTCACTGCTTCCCACTTAGCATATCTTGAGGATTTAAAATTAAAGATGTGTATAATTTGGGCTGTTTTCAAGATTAAGATGTCTAAAACTCATCGATTAGTTTCAGCTGCACAATGAAATCTGTTTCTTAGCTAGAAGTCAGAAGGACTAAAATTGTTCAGGTCAAGAAAACGACCTGCTGCAGTGGAGTGTCGAAGCCCTGACATGCTCAGCCTTTGGTTCTCACACTGCGGCACAGCAAGAGAGCAAGAGCTGCCCTATCAGACCCAATCTCCTTCATGTTCTTGGTTACAAGCTCAAGAGTAATGGTGGCTGGAGCACTAATAACAACTTCAAGGCTGGCAGTGGCAGTTCCATGCAATTAGCTTAGGAACCTTCATAGTCCTTCTGCATGGGGAAAAAAAAACCCTCAAGAATTAATCTAGGCTTTGCTGAAATGAGGCATTTTGACTATTAGTGGTCATCTATTTCTGCAACCTTTGAGAAGAGACAACAAAACGAGAATGCACTATGACTTGCTTGAAACCAGCACAGACTGTGCATTCAGTAGCCTACCAGACTGCTGTCTCTTTCTCCAGCGGCTGCTATGAATGCAAGGGCCCGGTTCAGGCTGCGAGATGCACCAGTTAACACCTGAGTGCAACAAAAAACACAACTGCCCAGCCTTCAGCAGTATTTATCTAAAGACTCCTTTCAAGCGACACCCATAGCACATACATCAGCCCTTCATTCTGCTCTGAAATAGGAAAGAAAAGACAGCTAACACCCTTTTTTTTTTTTTTTCTTAAATATATTTCAAACCCATTCAGCTTATCTCAGAGTCCCTAATTTGGAAATGAAGGGCTGCTGCTGCAATCTGTCTACAGATTCAGTTAGCATTTTTAAAGCACAGTAATTGGTATCATCAATACTTCCTGCTTATCTCTGGCTTAAATCTGAAAACCAACTAAAAGATGCTTTTGTTTGAGAGTAGTTACTCTAGAAAGCTGAAACCCTATGATCCCACACAGCTCTACCCCGGCCACTTCACCTCCCCTCTCCTTTTTCCCTTCCCATCTGCCTTACAGTGCCTTTCAGCTTGAGCCAAGAGCTGTAGCGGAAAGCCACAGGTACCTGTCTGCAGGATGAGGGCATTGGATTTATATTATACAAGGGCTCAAAGGAAAAACTGCATCATAATTTACATCTAACTTTTTAATTAGTTCAGAATATTTCTGCATCTTAGAGGCCACTGCCCATAATGTGTACCATGAGCTGGGTTATCCAGATCATTTAGCATTATTTAGGTGATGCAGGCTAGCATTACCTAGAACAGAAAACCAGCTGAACTGGGGAAAACACCAAAGATTCAGCCACCCTGTTTCCCCCTCTCTGGTAGCAAACAATGTTGTGAGGAAGAATGGGAGAAACAGGGTCTCTTCCTTCAGTACACCTGTCCAGTCATCAACAAAATAAGGACTTCCTGAGCAGGAACTTGCATTCATATCACTGTGTTGGATGGCCTTTGCTGGACCTTTCTCCCACGTAGTATTCCATCCTTATTAAATTTAGGTTTGAGCCTGGTCTTCAAATACTGTGGTGTTGATTTTCTCCATTCAATTACATGTTGCCCTGAGCAGTGTGTCTTAGAGCTGGTTAGTGCTGATGCTCTGATCCTCTGGTTATATTATAAAAGGTGAATTGTTATTCTCTATAATATAACAGTGCTGTTTATATATCTAGACATATCTCATGTACTGTTCATTTTTCTTTCCAGAGATTATAATAGTTTTGTTGGTGGCTTCCACCTTAAGTTATGAAGGGGACAGTCTGATAAAAAGTGGAACTAGCCTGGTTCATGTCTGCATCGAAGTCCAGGGAGTAGCTTGCACAGTATAAAGGTTGGTTTCCTTTGATTAAAGTAGTAATTGTCTTGTTGTAGTGATACATGATGCAAAAACTGCAGTTTCCTGGAATCCATAAGACAGGCAGACAATGAAAGGCAGAGCTAGGAAAAGCCAGCCTTTCCATTTTGTAGCATATGACACAATTTTGCTTTTCTCTTTCCCCAACTCAAATGAAAATAAAAGGCACCCCAATTTTTTCTCATAAAGTGAAATAAAACAGCAAAACCAAATACTCCAATCATGCACATTTTCTTGACTTAATACATACATGAATTAAAAATCTTAAAAAATTAGTTTCTAGCACCACTCCAAATTCTACCTAAATGTTTATTCTTAAAGAAATAGTCACCATTCTGTTATTTTCTATCCTAATTTCATCAAAATAGATCCTGTTTATACAAATCAACATATTTCAGTATTTTTTTCCATAACAAAAGAGCTAATCTACCTGCAGAAACTACTTTTGCAAGGCATTCTATCTATGAAGAAACCCCAAAATATGCACATAGGATCGATGCCTTTAATGTTAGGTAGCAAAGCACTGTGACCTCCAGATGTTACCATAATATAGCATGGTCCAGCACCTCAGTGTACAAAATGGCTCCCTTTGAACTAACTTTCTGATCCTATAAAACACGGATAAAAGTTTGAAGTTATGTTCATCATTAAGGACAGCAGAAGAGAAAAAGGAAATTATATACATTGCAAGGTTGCTCCAAACTGCCTGAACAATGTACTCAGAGAGTAAAACATGGAAGGATCTATAGAGTGGGGCACCACAGGGGTCTGAGGTTATTTGGTATTCTCATTACAGATCAAAACAATGGAGTGGAGTCTTCCCGCACTATGAGATTACACTAACTGGGGACATATAGCGTGTAAACTGAGATCATGATGAGAATTTAAGCAATCTTCACTAAAAAGTTACTTGAAAAGACAAATCAGGATTATAATCAATAGAGGCAAGTGTTAACTACTATACCAAGAATGGAAAAAATGAACTTCCCATAAAAACCTGCTTCAAGAGGAAAAAGTAACCATGTCTCTGGGTTCCCAAGGAAAAGAAGAAAGAGTTAATACTCTTAAATTGGAACAGGAAAGACTTAGGTTAGACAGTAGAAAAACTTCCCTAAGCACTAAGAATAGCACTGGGACAGACTGACTGGTCTATAATGTTTCCATTATAGTAAGTCTTCAAGAGCAGCTTAAACAAATGTGAAACAAATGACAGAGGCATTGGCAAGACCATGCTGGAATGAAAGATATTTAGAGGCTCTCTAGAAATCTTCTTGCCAGCTTAGGGGTTCTTTGAAATCTCATCTGTTTGTAAGCATTTTTTAAATAGCTGCTTAACAGACTACAGATCTTCTTTTTCTGGTGTTTGGCTTGACCCATGGCTCCAGTCAAGTTTGGTCTGCGAGGCAGAAGGAAATTCAGGAGCGCTATTCCAAGTGCTACTTGCAAAGAGCAAGTAGACATCAAACTTCTGGAGTAACCCTGTTGCATTTTATGAACAAGAACTTTTCATTGGAAAAATGCCCCACTCCTAAATTTCACATGAATTGTAATGCATACGTGTGTGGAAAATAGTGGTAAAAGTCCTTCTTCTAGAAGTTAACCATTTAAAGGATGCAAGGCATAAAAATTCTTGAAGATCACTTCTGTGACTTGACTGGTGATAAGTTTGTGTTTTGTTTCTTCACAACTGTCTGAGATGGACAACTGAACACTGATCTTTCTCAGCCTGCTCTCACCACCTTCCATTTCGCTTTGGTTGTTGTTGCAGTGGGTCTGGATTTCAGGGGAAGCAGGCAAGCAATCCAGACAATCCTTGTTTAGGGAAAATCACTTTGCTTTAGGATTTTTCACAATAACCTTTGTCCTCAGAGAATTTAAGTTTTCTGTCTCATATGTCTAATTCACTTGTGTAAGTTGCTTTCAGTAGCTCTCAGGAGATGAGGTATTTGTACGTTACACATCCCCAGAAAGAATGTGGGATAGCTATAAAATGCCGATGCTCTAAACCCTCATGTCTTTGCTTGCAGGGATGGAATATCTACCGTTTGAGAAACCAAGCTGCTCAATGTCTCAGGAATCTGGATACCAGAGTCTGAAAATCCCTGCTTTCAGCTATTTCTTTACTTCAGCTTTCTTTAAAAACATCAGCAAGAACTACAAAAATTTTCCTGTCCCAAAAGGTCATTGCTCACATTTAATATAGTTAATAGAACTGAACTATTTTAAAATCCAGTATAGCCATCTTAGCAACAGGAGAGATGCTTATTTTCTTTGGTGGATTTCCAAAGCCCTACATGGTGATTGAGACAGAGCTCTGTCATGGGCACTGAAAACATTTGAGAGCTGTGGACAGACTGGCCCTGATGGACAGTAAATCATAATTAGGTTTACTGCCACTTTGGATGGAGAATTCCAATAAACTGCTTCTCTTGTTGAGGGTCATACTTTGTCCTTGCAGACGGACCTGTTTATGTGTCCCTAAAATACATTTATAGGAAGCTTATGCTTCCACTTAATGCTGCTCTTTTCTTTACGCACATCCACAACATTTGCTCAGGCGAAGCTGCTCTTGAGCTAAATAACTGCAAGGTCTGATGATTCCTGCAGAAGATGGACCAGTTTAATTGGGAAGGTAATGATGACTCCTTCCTCTTTACTACATCTTTTAGGTAAAAAGTAGCTCATAAGCAACCCTCAGGTAACTGCTACCATTAGGGGAAACTGAGGAAGCATAAATTGTTCACTGGTGATAGCAGATGACTTAAGAGCCAGAAGAGTAACCCTGTATCTTCTCTCTTGCATTCCTATGCAGCCCATGATACTTTCTTGAGAATTTGCCAATACAAAATACAAATGTATATTCAGTTTCTTTCACAATTAGGTGTTTTTCTGTAGTCTACTCCATGGTTGAATTGACTGAAATTGTTGCATGAAAGCACATATAATGTCGCTGGAAAGAGATATCTGGGGGGAAAAAAAATGGTATTCAATAAATTCTACTCTTCAGAAATTCAGTACCACTCTAGACCCAATCCGTAGAATGAATTTTGAAGACAAACAGTTAGAAGGGTTCTCATTCTGCAATTTATAAATGTTAACGATGTCCTGGAGAGGCTGCCACTGGAATAATCTTGAACTTGCTCCTTTGAGGACAATGTGTCTATAAATTATTTCTGAGCTTAGTATTTGCTCAGTTTGGACTACTATCAAAAGCATTCTTCAGAAGCCTCAAACATTTACACCTAAAATGTCACCTGCAAATGAAAGTGTGATATGTTTGCTGCTTCAGGAAGGGATGAGTTTTCTGACTAGTATCTGAGCCTCTGTCACTAAAATGCTTCCTGATTCGGGATTAAAATCATACTTGTTTCAAACCTCCAATGTGCCCTGCACCGTTAGTCAAGAGGTTTCTACAGCCTCCTTTCCATGTAAAACTTATAGAACTTTTGGGGAGAAAATGCTGTTGAAGTGCTATATTATTTGCTATATTAGCTATAGTAATAAGCAATGAAAGAATACTACGAAAGTAATTGCTGTGATTTCAACTTAAAAGTAGCTCTCAGGTCTCTGCATGGCAGAATTGGGAAGATGGGGGAGCAGGTACTACTCATGGTACAGGAAACTGAAGTTAGGGATTGCTTAGGTAAATAGGGCAAATACAAATTTAAGGTATTAGATGGGCTGCATGGGGGAGCTGGCCAATGCCACTGAGAGGTTGCTTTCTGTCACCTTGGAAAAGTTGTGGCAATTAGGGAAAGTCCCAAATGACTGAAAAAAGGCAAATGTACAATCTAAAGCAGCAGGATCCAGGAGCGAGTCCAGAGGAGGGCCACCATGTTGATTAGAGAGACGGAGCACCTCTCCTATGGGGAAAGGTTGAAAGAATTGGGATTGTTCAGTCTGGGAAAGAGAAGCTTTTGGGGTGACCTAATTGAGGCCTTCCAGCACTTGAAGGGAGCCTACAAGAAAGAAAGAGTGGGACTTTTACAAGAGCCTGTAGTGATAAAGGGGAATGAGTTCAAATTGAAAGTGAGTAGTTTTAGATTGGATATTAGGAAAAAATTCTTCACTGCGAGGGCGGTGAGGCACAGGAACAGGTTGCCCAGAGAAGCTGTGCAAGCCCCATCCCTGGTAGTGTTTAAGGTCAGGTTGGACTGGGCTCTGAACAACCTGGCCTAGTGAAAAGTGTCCCTGTCCTTGGCAGAGGAGTTGGAACTAGATGATCTTTGAGGTCCCTTCCTACCCAAACCATTCTCTATTCTATGATCATTCTTTGATCTATAAACTAGAAAAACTAACCTCAGTCCCCAAGAAAATTATGGACTGAAGGAGCAGAAAAAAAATGGGTAGAAAACTCTCTGGACTGCTGGGCTCAAAGGGTAGACAGCAACAGTTTGAGGTTTAACTGGTGGCTGGTTATGAGTGGTGTGGCCTCAGGGGTCTGTGCCAGGTCAGTATTCTTTGCACACCCAGTAATGATCCAGATTAGAGGGATGGGCTGTTTTTTCATAAAATTTGTGGAAGGAGCAGCTGTGCATGCTGAAAGGCATAACTGCTGTTCAGAGAGCTCAAAATCCAGAAGTGGCCTGACATGGACCTCAGAAAATTCAGCAAAGGCAAAACCAAAGTCCTGTACTGGAACAGGACAACCCACAACAGTAGTAGGTGTGGGAAGTGCACGAGTAGGGGCAGCAGCTCTGCAGAACAGGAGCTGCAGGCCCTGCTGTGCAAGAGGCACTACTGAAACCTTGGGGCAACGAGGCAACATATGGGCCTCCTTGGCAATAAGGCAGCCAACATGTCCAAGGCTTTTTATATATTACAATGCTTTTTATACATTACATCTTTTGTGACTCCAGTACAAGAAAGGTGTGAACAAACTGGCCAGAGGACACTCACATAATTACCCCGCCTGGATGATCAACTTTTTCTCATCATTCTTTATCATTTCAATATAGCAATTACATCAGCTGTGTTTTGCTGTAGTTTTAAACTTGATTCCAAATCACCAATGAAAATTCCAAATAGTTGAGGATATACCAAGCCCTGTAGAATCCTATTAGAAGCACTCATTATATGACTTCATACAGGAAACTACTTGGAGAGCTGCAAGCCAGATCTTAATACATTTAACTTCTGTCCCTCCCATCAAGAGCAGTTTCCACATGGTCTTCCTGGAATGCTACTGAATGGTTTATGTTTTTAATACTGATGCCATTACAGTTTGTTTTCCAGGAATGAAATCCATGAATCCACAGATATTTTTGCTGTTGTTCCTAACAGCCATTCTGGATCATTACACATTTTGTGAGAAATCTCCCAACATTTCCACACTATAAATGTGTCTAATTTTTCATACAGTCAAATTTCAAAAAGGTAAAAAAAATTAAAAGTGGAGAGAATCACATTTAACTTTCTCACTTTTTCCATTGGCAAGAACTTTCCATCTCCAAATTCCTTACAGAACTCTAATTGAATATGTTTTTGTTATTAATTTTTTTCTTTCTGATTACTTCATTATTTGCATAAGCTTCAGTGAAGTCAGGGACAGTTCTATGAACAAGGCTTAACTAATTATACTTCCAAAACACATATTTAACATGAGCTCTGTGTGTTAAAGTAGGACACTTTTTTCAGGATCAACAAAGGGCAAATACTTTCATATGAAAAAGAATATTCCCACCCACAGAAACAGAATTTAGCTTTCCTACGCAGCAAACAATAGAGAATTACTATGTCTCTCTGAAGCACAGACAGAATAAAAACAACCACACCCCAAATCCAAGAGATTCTCAGATATTTTCAGTGTTTCTTTTCTGAGACAGAGCATATTCTACTACTAAAAAGGTGAGTGGCAGAAGCAAATTTATTGATGATTTTTGAGATGTTTAGGAATTGCATATGCTTTCAGAAAGAACCTATTTAATAACAAGAGTCATTTACACCAATCCACCTCATGTAACTTTTTGAAGACAAAACATCTAAACGGAAGGAAGAAATTAAATCTTACTGATAGTCACAGAAAGAAGAGTATAATAACTTTAAGAGTAAAATAACTTTAAGAGAAAGAAGTCCACTCGCTAACAAGTGCAAGAACCATTAGAATTTATGATTTTATTTGAAACACCTTAATTTAAGTTTTCACTACTAGATTAATGAGCTTATTTAGTATTAGTATTGGGTTGAATGCAGTGGAAGAGTTTTACTTCTTTTAGGATTCTAAAAGGCAATGAGAAAGTCAGTGTTTCAAACCAATTTATTGCAATAATCATATAAGATTATTTTAAAGCTGTCTTGTCTAAGTTTATTGAAAGACAGACTTTAAGAGCTATGTAATACCAGCTACTTAACCCATGACTGTAATTTTTCACTTGTGACCACCAAGAAAACTTTGCCAACTAAACTGCACCACAAATACTTAAGAAAAGATAATACCTATAAATAAAATAAAAAATTCAGCAATGTGTTTAGAAGTTCAGCAATGTATGTCAGCGTTTTACAAATATTTTTGTTTTCACAGTTCAAATTTCCTCTGGGATCAGCAAGTTAATGATAGTTCTATTTTTGTAATTCTAATTAGGATTATCTAAATGTTGTACAAATCAAAGACAAAAGCTTTTGATATTCAAAACGGTATTCTGTTTGAAATGGGTGAGCCTTAAAAGGGAAAATGAGCATTTCATTATAGAAAATGCTTGTAATATTTACTGGCACATTCACAGATATTTTAAGGCCAGCAAAACCCATTACCATCACACCTTTGGAATAACACACGGCAAAGAACCTCACCTTGCATCTACTGCATCGAGCCCATTCCTCCTGCTTGAATTACCCTTTACTTTTTGAAGGACACCCAAATCTTGCTTTATACATTCAAAATAACGGAGAATTCACCAAGTCTGCAAAGTGCTGCTATAGCTCACTAACCCTATTGAAAGAAGGTGTTTGCTTTCGTCCACTTTGATTTTGTTTAGACTTAAATAGACTGAATTGCTAATGAGAAATATATTACAAAAGCCCTCTTAAAACTGCCAGGAAAATTTGCGCTCAGGCACTGTGCCTAATTGCTCAACTCCATCCCTCTCTCTGACAGCACTATCCCAGATGAATATTTGCATGGTCTGTGTCTAGCCTACATGAAACAGAAAAACCTTCCAAAACTGATGCTTCTTGTTAATTATTAGAAGTAGCCCAATACGCCAATGTGCCAATACAAGAGTAGACAAAGCAGAACAAAGGTGGAAGGAAATGTTAAAATGTGGTTAAATTTGTCTGGTAGTTAAATAGCACAACTTGTATGAAAACATACCATAAGTTACAGACTATTCCTTTCATTAAATGATTAATCTCAGAGACTTTACTGACTTATTAAAAGCAGAGAAGGTCATATGAAAGGCTAATATAACTGAGATACTAGGTTAAACTATGAGCCTTTTAAGGTATCCACCTTCATAAAAAGTTGCAGCATATTAAATTTATTTAATTACTCTAGAGTAATTTCTAATTTCAAAAGCCCATTTTAATGGAACAATGATAAATTAGAGAACAGATGAATTATTTTACAGATTAATACACACAGTTCTTTCTGTAATAAGGATTTTAAATGAGTCTAATAGCCTTAGCACTTACAGCAGGTTTTGTAAGTGCCAAGCAATTACAGTTGTTCTTTTTAGCATACTGGTTTAATTTAATACCACCCAAGTTGCAGAATATTTGGCTTTTACAGTGGAACACACTTATCCACCATATTTCTTTTATGAATGATAAAAGAAGATATTTAAAAGGAAAGGAATGCCCTGGTAAAAGCAATACAACATTGCTAATTATCAGACAACGATGTTGGTATATCTCAGACTTACTGAGATCAAGACTCAGGCAAGACATGAGTGTACACCATAAGCCCCCTACCCTCCATTTCCACAAAAAAATAAATCAGTTCAGTAGTGGTTGGTGTTCGTGCTGTGCATCAACACATGTCCAGTGCAGTGGGAACTCAGCAAGTACAAAAATGTAGCATCTGTGGAGTACCTAAAATTACCTAAGTACTTATAATTTCATCCATAAAGCTTAGTTCTGTGAGTAGTGTTCAGGAGTTTTGTCCAACTTTTTGCTCCATGAGTGAGCAGGAGACATTTGCCTTTTGTTTGTCAAATTCCTGGACCTCTACATGTGATTCCCTAAGCTAAACATCTCAAATCACAAGTGACACAAATGCTACATATTGAAGTTAAGAAATCAATTTGAATGTCTACTTTTAGGGAAACTTTACTCTTTTTCCCTCATCTTGTAGGAAGGTCTTTGTCAAGTGCAACATCCCTTACCCCTGCACATTCAAATCAAAGGCTTTTCAGCATTGGCTTATGAAATCCTAGACTATGTGAATCTCATTTTTCTTCTTTTTCTTTACAGTTTTTATTCTTTTGGAAATAAAAAGCAGCTTAGAACCTGGATCCAAGGAGCCTGCCCAAGACTGTGAACAGTATTGAGAGGTAGGATTTCAAGCGTTACTATGGAGTATCACTTCCAAACAGTGACACAGCCAAGAGTGCACAGAGGCTACTCACAATTTGGGAAAGAGAGTTTACCCAATTCTTCACGTCCAACTGGCAACCTCAAGTCAGGGAGTTTTCCCATTACATTGCTTTCTCAGACATGTCCCTGCCTGACACCAAACAGAGGAGTAGGCGTGGCTCAAGCTTGCCGGTACCCTTACGCTTGAGTCTGGTGCTACAAGGGACGATGGGAGGGAGGGTAAGAGAGGGAAGCATGCTCCAGATAAGGGATAGAACTGAAGGATTTAACCTCTTACATAAAAAGAAAGGCAATAATCCCTGTCAAAGTCCAGTGTCTCAGGCCAAAATACAGCATATTTTAGATGAAGGTAATAAAGAAGCACTATGAAAATGAGAGAAATGATATATTACGGTATTTGTTTGCCACATCTGAATGACTAATAGATTAGGTTAGTAATGAATTTTTGATTTCTGAAGAAACATTAAAGTTAGATGAAGTACTGGTTGATTAGTTTCTGGAAGAATAATTCTTCCTTTCATGCAATGTAACAAAAAAGCAAGACACTTTCACTGTGGAGACAGAGAGACATGAACAACCATCAAGGTTCAGACTGACATTGTAAAAAGGCGTTTCACCTTTAGGTCACTGGTTGATTTTTAAAAGAGGAATTGAAACATGCCTTTGGGGAGTTGCTTGATGTCCTGGGTCAGCTCGATCTCAAATACAGCTCAGTTCCTAACAAACAATTATTCCCATCATAACTACTACAGCAACAGATAACCACCCTGGTGAGCAGAGAGAGCATCCTTGAACCAGCTTTCCTGGAAATAATGTGTCACAACAGCCATTCCTTTGCAAAAATAAGAAAGCATCCATTTTCATCTTCCCAAGCACCTAAAGCTGAACTAATGTTCACTGGAATCACTTAATTTCCCCTTCTCAGATTCTTAAGGTTTGCAGGGAAGGCTGACCCAGATCCACAGCTGTTACCTTAGGAACTGGTCTAACTAACATTTGAAGCATCTTGATAATCATCAGGTACCTGTGATGATCAGATACCTTGTTTTTTCTACAAAAATACCCAAGCACTGGTTTAGCAGGGCTTGTTTAGTGGTTTTTTAACCCTTTAAGACGTGAAGAAGCCTGTTGTGAAAAATTATGCTAAGAAACCAAATAAATAAAACCAACCAACCCATCTAGCCAAACTTGATTAAGACTTTGTGTTGCAAAAGAATAGCTTTATGTACCACAGTTTGGATGTATCCCTAACTAAAACCAAATACATAACTGAACACTTCAAAAGAAGGACGAGAAAAATAATTGTGTAATTATTAAAGGAGCAGTCTTAGAACCAATGGTCACCTCAAATAGTAAAACCACTGCATAAAATACCACAAAACCCTAATTTAATTTGATTTATGCTTCATGAAAAGGCAAAAGAAATGTTATACAAATATTTTCAGTAGCTGAAAACTGGCTATCAGTACAAAAACACAGTTACAGACATTCCTCATTGCTGGGCTGAACTGTTCTCAAAACAATCAAATGTAAAGGCCACTGATGGAAATATTTCTAATTTTCTGCAGTTACAAAGCACCAGAGTGCTGTGTTTGGTGCAGATCACCTTGCTTCTGCTTTAGAGGTATTAGTTAAGCTTCAGTCTATGGTTTGCTAAGCAGTCTGAGCTCTCCTGGACTGTCTCATCCTAAAATCTCAGAATAATCACCCTTGTTTAGTTGCACATACGTTTAAATAACATTACAAATAACACTTCACTGCATGCCCATTAAAAATAAACATGCTGGAAATAGCAGAGATTAAGGAGCCACAGTCTCTCTGGCTGTCTCAGGAGCAGCTATGAAAAGCTCTGAAAAACACACATAATGTTGCCCTCTGTGGATCTTTCAGACCAAAAGGAGCAGCAGGAGCAGAATATTAATAACATAAAAAGACAAATCCCAGAATGTATTTAACAATGAAAACGTGAAAAATTCTAGAGAAATTATATCAGAAACCATTCCTACTTTTCAAGAAGTACATGGTATTTTCTCTCAATGTTGCAGAAACAAAGCCACTAAGTGTATTTTCAAGAAAATATTTAAATAAAATTGATGAAGTGTCAACACTTGACTGCTTGTTTAAATTGGATAAAATTATAAAAGCTGTTACAGAGTGTTCAATTTGTTTCAATGTTATTATATACCATAAGGGCTTATTCGAGCAGGGAGAATACTGCAGACAAGGCGTGAAGATTACACGATGTCTTAGACGTCTCCCTGGTACAGTACAAAATACAATCCAAATCAGCCAAAATTCTTTTAGCGAAGCTAATTTCTTCTCACTGGGGCTTGACGGGGAAAAAAAGAATCAGTGTTCCTTTATGCTGCAAGAACATTGCTATTTGCTTAACAGGAAGTTAAATGAACTAAAGCTTCAGCAAAAAAAAGCCCACCATCAATTAATGTGACAAATTTTTAATAGGAAAGCAAATCAGATTTATTTAAAAACTGAGGTCTTGGTTCTGGTGTATTCATATTCTCCCAAGGCTGAGCTTATAGTTTATATTTTTCATAGTTTATGCTTTCTGAGGAGTACAGATGTCTGTGGGAGATGGCTTCCATTCCTGCACTGCTCCTGATGAGTGTGCTTTACACATGTAGCCCAATGACTGATCAAGAGGACCATGACAAGCTGTAGCTGTTTACGCTCCAGGTGCACCACAGCTGATGAGATGCGGTGTACAAGGGCTCAATATACACTGCCATCACAAGTACCACTCGCATTACTGAAAACAAGGCATTTGAATGTTATTTTTTTCTCTCTTCTTCTATAATCTGTCACACTCAGATGGGAAGCAAAATGAAAGTCCCAGAGGACCATCTGTAATGCTCCCAACACCTTACCTAGAAAATAATTCTGATACCTTTGCATTTCCTAAACACAGGCTGAGTGCTGAGTTCTTATCACAGAATCACAGAAATACACTGAGTTGGAAAGGACCCACAGGGATCATCGGGTCCAACCCTTAACCCTGCACAGGCCCATCCCCAAGAGTCACACCATGTACCTGAGAGTATCATCCAAACGCTTCTTGAACTCCGTCAGGCTTGGTGCTGTGACCACTTCCCTGGGGAGCCTGTTCCAGTGCCCAAACACCTTCTGGGTGAAGAAGATATTTCTGATATCCAACCTAAATCTTCCCTGACACAACTTCAGGCCATTCCCTCGGGTCCTGTCGCTGGTCACTACAGAGAAGAGATCAGTTCCTGCCCCTTGTCTTCCCCTCCCAAGGAAGTTGTAACTGCAATGAAGTCTCTTCTCCAGGCTAAACCGACCAAGTGACCTCAGCTGCTCCTCATACAGCCTCCTCTCAAGGCTCTTCACCATCTTCATTGCCCTCCTTTGGATGCTCTCTAATGGTTTAATATCTTCCCTATATTGCGGTGCCCCAAACTGCACACAATATTCAAGGTGAGGCTGTACCAGAGCAGAGCAGGACAATCCCCTCTCTCGATCGGCTGGTGATGCTTTGCCTGATGCCCCCCAGGACACAGTTGGCCCTCCTGGCTGCCAGGGCACTGCTGACTCATATTCAACTTGCCATCAACCAGGACCCCCAGGTCCCTTTGCACAGTCCTGCTTTCCAGCATCTCATTCCCCAGTCTGTACATACATCCAGGGTTGCCCCATTCCAGGTGCAGAATCCAGCACTTTCCCTTGTTGACCTTCATATGGTTGGGGATTGCCCAGCCCTCTAACTTGTCGAGGTCTCCCTGCAGGGCCTCTCGAGGGAGTCAACAGCTCCTCCCAGTTTTGTGTCATCTGCAAAATTGCTTAGTATCCCTTCCAGTCTTGCGTCCAAGTAATTTATGAAGATGTTGAAGAGCACAAGGCCCTGCTGAACTCCACTAGTGACAGGTCATCAGCCTGATGTTCCCCCATTCACTATTACCCTCTGAGCTCGACTCCTGAGATGATTGCTCACCCACCACATGATATGTTTATCCAGCTGTGCTGGACATTTTGTCCAGAAGGATCCTGTGAGAGACAGTATTGAAAGCTGTACTAAAATCCAAAAAGGTTACATCAACTGTCTTCCCCTGATCAAGTAGGTAGGTTACCTTGTCATAAAAGGAAATGAGGTTTGATAAGCAGGACTTTCCTCTCATGAAGCTGTGCTGGCTGTGGCCAAGGACAGCGTTGTCTTTCAGGTGTTTTTCAATAATTCCCAGAATAATCTTCTCCATAACTTTACCAGCCACTGAAGTGAGACTGACAGGTCTGTAGTTTCTGGGGTCCTCCTTCTTGAAAATTGGGACAACATTCACCAGCCTCCAGTCAGCTGGGACCTCTCTGGATTTCCAAGACCACTCAAAAATCATTAAGAGAGGTTTTGTGATGACATCAGTCAGCTCTTTGAGAATTCTGGGATGAATCCCATCAGGCCCAACAGATTTGTAGGAATCCAGCTGGAGCAGCAGGTCCCACACAATTTCAGGGTCTACTGGGAGTTGATCATTCTCGCAGTCATGGTCCTCCAGCTCAGGGCACTGAGACCCCCTTGGTCCATAATCCGTGTTGAAGACAGAGGCAAAGAAAGTGTCAAACATCTCTGCCTTGTCTCTGTCCCTGTTTATGAGGTGACCATCCTCATTCTGTAATGGGTTGATGACATTTCTATACTGCCTGTTGCCATTAATATATTTGAAAAAGCTCTTTTTATCCTCCCCCGCATTTCTGGCAGCTTCAACTCCAGCTGAGTTTTGGCTGCATGAATTTTCTGCCTACAACGGCAAGTAGCATCTCTGAATTCTTCCCATGTCACTTGACCTTGCTTACACTGGTCATACAACTTCCTTTTTTGCCTTATTTCCAAGAGAAGATCCCTGCTTAGCCAAATCAGCCTTCTGCCTTGCCTGCCTGGCGTACGACATTTGGGAATTGCCTGCTCCTGTGCCATTAGCAGGTGATGTTTTAAAAGTGACCAGCACCGATGGACCCCAGCATCTTCAAAAGCATTTTCCCAGGGGTAAATCACTAATTCTGTGAGCACCCTGAATTCTGCTCTCGTCATATCCAGGGTAAAAATGCCAACTTCTCCTGTCAAGAGAGATTTCAAACACAATCACTTCATGGTTGCTGTGGCCAGGACAGCCACCA
Source organism: Oxyruncus cristatus (assembly GCA_013399855.1). NCBI lineage: Eukaryota > Metazoa > Chordata > Aves > Passeriformes > Cotingidae > Oxyruncus > Oxyruncus cristatus. The sequence continues at coordinate 1,065,955 of VXAY01003858.1, read as the reverse complement.
ATCTCCACTCATGAGATCCTCTCTGTTGACAAGCAGCAGATCAAGGAGGGCATCGTTCTCAGTCAGTTCCCTTAGGACCCTTAGGTCTGAAGTTCTGGACCAGCAAAGGCTCTTCCAGGGTGTGGAGGATGATGCATGGCTACAGCCTCTCAGCAGTGCTTAAGATGTCCCAAAACAACTCAGTACACCATTGTCACAGCTGTATGACATTGCACTTAGCAGCTTCCACCTCCCCTGGAAAGAAGTGCTCCAGCTGAAGATGAATCCCTAGTTGTTAAATAATATCCATTCATCCATACTTCTTGCCAGCATAGATATTTCGATTTGAAAATTAGACATCCATATGTTTATCCAGGCAGTCAACTTTATGGTATCTCTATACACCCTGAGTGAGAAGCAAAGGGTTCTGACCGTAAATAAAAATAATATTTCCATGATTCACTGTTTCTTCCACAAGGTAGAAAACAAGGCAGTTAATAAAACAGTAAGAGATTCTAATCATATAGCAGCAAATTGTGAAACTACCATGAGAAATATACCAGCCTACATCAGTCATAAAACACAGGAGAAAAAGAACCTTAAAATTTTAAAACTGACCATAATTTTTTTAATATCATGGTTATGAAACCTTTCTACTATTATTCAAATGTAAATTCACTAAGGTTTCACCCAGGCTGGCCTCCAGTTGGAATTCTTGTGCTTTGAAAGCCTCTGTGATAGCGTGGGGCCTCATGCATGGGGGTGCTGCCAGTGGTGGATCTCTCTCATAGCTTACAAGGTTCTTTGCCAAAAAGCTGCTCCTCACTTGGAGCCAGATACAATCCTCCAAATAAACCCCTAAAACCACTTCAAACTTTTATGAATTTTATCCCTTTATCAGACCTTAATGTCCCATAACCTTTTAAACGTCACATCTCAAAAACTTTGTTTCCCCAGCATATAAAAGAGAGAGAAAAAGCCCCATATTTCAGAGTAAAAATAATAATAATAATTAAAAAAATATTTCTTCTGCGTTGGAGAATTCCCCTCTGCCTTGGTTTACTATTTATAAACCACCAATCTGGGATTAATTATTATAAATCCTTAAAGCCGAAAAGAAGATTTTAGGCATTTTATTCTACGTATAATCTACACCACTATTAAACTACAGTTCAAATGCACATTATGTCCTATTTCTGTTGGTCACCTTTTAACATTTAAGCATTTTATTTACAGAAGATTTTGCTCCCTGGAGAAAGCATTTCTTACTATTTTCAAAACACCAGACCACCCATCTGACATGGCACTGCTCCGGGGGAGCGGTGTCACGTGTGAGCCACACTCACCGGGCACCCCGTCTCTCATCCAGTAATTGATGTCTGTTCCATCTGCATTGTCATAAACATCTGTAGTGTTGATGGGCTGCAGCAGAGTCATGATCTCTTTCACGATGTCCCGAGCTTTAGCACTGCCAGTAAAACCCAGTCCAGATGGCTTGAAGGTGCCCTCATCAGACTCCATGACAATATCAAAGTTGGAGATATTTTCCTAAACATGTAAGAAAAGAAGATGTTGTGCTGTGGTTGCTATTTTAGCTGACATCATATACCAGATTCTAGGTGTCAATGTGAGCATGCCACAACGAATTTGCTTAAGAAGCAGAGAGATTCTTCCTGTGACCATGCGTATATAAGCTTAAATTAAAGGACCTAATCTTTCTGTATGAAAATGCTGAAACAGTTTAAGTTCTGTTCTGAGGCACCAATATTCTGCAGGAGCCACAGCATGCCTAGTCTGCTGTCCCCAAATACTTCCTTTAAGACTTCTGAAGTGACACCTAGAAAATAAGCCATCACGACCACATTGCAGTTTTCACTTGTAGCTCTCCCTTTCCTCTCAGACCTGAAACTCAGAAATTCTGTTGTAGTGTGGAGGGTACGCAGTCCCGTGGCTTTAAAATTAGACTGCTTAGATGTGTGAAGGACATCCTATTTAAAAAGCCAGCTGCTGTCTGTTCAGAAACATATTATTTTCAATATACCATGTAGTTAACTCTGACATCAGTTGGAGGGCTGAAATGCCAAGATTCTCCCTGACCTGAAGAAATAATATCTATTTTAAGGAAAGTTTGTGCTTCCAAGGTAAATCACCACAGGAAACATGAAATGTAAGATTTTGTGTACAATCAGCACAGTAACATTTGTGTCTAGTGTGGACTTGGAAGAAGCTTTCTAGCTAAAAGAACAAAAATTAACATCCAGAGCAATTTATTTGCTTCCCACATTTGCTCAGATTGCTCAGTTACAAAGGTTTAATTGGAATAAAATATGTATGGATTTTACATGAAGGAAGATCTCACTCCTCCAGAGAAGCACAAAACTTTTTTTTCAAATAAAGTATTTTATGGTCATGTTAGGCAGAAAAAAAAGGTATACTTCATACCACCTTCAACGTGACTACAAGAACTTACTGCAGGTGTTACTCCCATGCCCAGATCTCATTCCAGGATTTTATGGCTGCCAAGAAAATCCTTAAAAGAGATACATGATAGCAGCAAGTAACAGATCCAGTTCATTAACAGCCTACATAAGCCTACAATTCAGTAAAGAATTCTTTCACATTTTTTTGTATATAAACCCAAATATGAACTACAGGTGGCTGTGAATGATTCACATAAGTTTTCAAAAGTCCTATAGAATTTGCCAAGAACTGTGTTTTACCCTTTCCCAAAATTATTCTCTTTTGAGTGAAACAAGTTCTAATATAGCAGAGGTATTTACTTTTACCTTAGAAATATATTCAGCAGTTCAAAAATTTAATATAAAATATTTGTATGATGAAGTCACTGTAAATGTTATAATACCTTAAACCCATTCAGCTACTGGAAATCAAAGTGGAAATAACCAATGTGTCACCAAATTGTCAATCATAATTTTTGTACAGTGAAAAAAAATCTTCAGTTTGTAAAATATTAAATGTAAATAATTATGCTACATGTGGTGTCTAGGTCTACCATCAAATGATGTATTATAAGTCATGAGCCTCAACATGAATCGTGATACACAGATTCTCTGAACACAGTGGGAGAGAAGCAGGCCATGAAAAACACACTGCATGCTAAAAGGGATCAGTGGTGCTCCAATGTTACAGATACAACAGAAAGAATGCTTCAAAATATAAATCTTTACATCACATGCCCAAGGAGCAAGACTTAGAGAAGACAACACACATTTCAGAGTGCTGCTGCATTGCCAATGAAAGCTAACGTTAAGTATAGTAAGCACTGCATAAATACCATGCTGTGATACTCTGCCTCTTTGGTTGAGTCGCCAAAGTTGCACTTCTGCCCATTTTTAGAGAAGCTGGAATGAGGAGGAGCAATAAGACAAGGGGAAGGAAGTATTAAGGGCAGTGAAGTGAGAAGAAGAGTGAGCTTGGGAACAGCGTGGATACCTAGAAGAAATCTCACCTATTACTTGAAAGAACAGAATCCCTTAGTTCAAAAACTTCATAAACTGCTAGTATCACAGCAGTCTTCAGTTGTGTTTTCTCACATAAATTTTTGCATGTGTTTTTAATATGAAACTGAGTAAACAAACCACCCACAATACATTACATCATATTGTTGTTCTGTAAGAAAGCTGTTTGGTTCTGAGAATGTGCTGGAGAGGCACGAAAACAGGATACCCTAGGGAGAGAAACTGACTTCACTGAGGAACAAAAAAGAAACGAGTCACAACTACTTGAAGTACCATATATCCTTAAGAAAGCTTTTTCCCTATTTAGTCCACTAGAAGATAGGATTACTTATGAAACTATTCACCATCAAGTTTGAAAGTTGCAGTCTTAAAAAAGATCGGTTTTACTACACCTATTTCTGTACAGATTTACTGGTATTTCTACTTACACACAAGGAAATACATACTGGAAAACATGCTATAGTGAAGATGCTTCGTCATCATTTGACATCTACAGTGCAGGGATAATTGCCACTAGCAAAGTGGGGCGAGCCCGTACTTTGCCCCCTTGACTAATTCAAGGGAACGGCACAACAAAAAAGAAAGATTTTTATAAAATAACTGCGGGTTCAGCTGTTTCCTTCAGTTGTGCTCGTAGTGAATGTACAAGTTAAATAAGTATTTTAAACGTAGTGCATAATTTTTTTCAGAAAGTAATTTCATTTGCTACGTTTTGATATTGCGCCACTTCTCTTGGTATGTACCGGAAAATTAATACTTGTTTGTGTGACCTGCTGCCATCATCAAAATAGACTTTTATCCTTTATCTTTCTATGACTTGGTCACAGAAGAGGTCACCTCTCTTTATCTTATCATGCTTAGCTCTTCAAATGAATTTTTAAATGAAACATAACAATAAATTCTACATGGGCAAATTGCCTTTCTCTAACTTGCTATTTTCTTTGAACACACAATCAGGTATGATCCTTGCCAATACTTCTATTTTTAATTTTTTAATTTCTTTTATTTCTGTTTTCTCCATAAACAAACTATTTTTATCTCTGTTAAGCAAAACTAAAAATATAAGTACTTCTCATCTCTAAGGCAAAAACTTGATAACATGAAATCACAGAATCACAGAATGGATAAGGCTGGAAGGGACCACAGCAGGTCATCTGGTCCAATCTCCCTCCTCAAGCAGATCATCCTAGAGTCCATTGCACAGGATTGCGTCCAGATGGTTCCTGAATATCTTCATTGAGGAAGAATCTGCAACCTCTCTGGACAGTCTGTCCCAGTGCATCCACACAGGAAAAAAGTTCTTCCTCATGTTCAGGTGGAACTCCCTGTGCATCAGTTTCTGCCTGTTGCCTCCTGTCCTATTGCTTGGCACCATTGAGAAGAGTCTGGGTCCATCCTCTTGACACCTTCCCTTCACATACTTACAGACATTAATAAGGTCTCCTCTGAGATGTCTCTTCTCAAGGCTGAACAGGCCCAACTCTCTCAATTTTACCAGATGTTAAACCAGACTCCAGCATCTCATGACTAATCTACCAACTCACTGATGGCAATCCCTCTTTCCCAGCTAAAGCAGTGACATACCTGGAAGTATAATGGAGGGAAAAGCTATGCTAAAAGCCTTCAGTAATTTGAGGCTATTTAAAATAGAGTATTACTTGCCCAACAGATCATTTACTGGTTTTGTTTTTCATTCCACTGAGAAAAATGATCGCTTTACAAGGACAATACTAAAGTCCGTAACAACAAAGCACTGTCCTTGAATAACGGTTCATTTGTTCTAGTGATAAGGGACATCAGTTAATCCAACACTGTGTTTTCAGCTTTCTGTTATTGATCTACACTTAATTTTACGACACAACAACACTTGTATTCCCGTATTTGTTTCAGAGCAGTTGGAAAACAAGCATAGCATGGCAACAATCGTGTTGCAGAACTCACAGCAAAGTGATGGTCATCCCACTTGTAGAACTAAAAGGGGGTTTAAATCAGCACCTAGCTTTGTTAGGTTGGCAACTAAGACTACAGGAAAGACAAAAAAATCCACTGAAAACACCTAAATGCATGTGACAGCTGGAAAAGAAAAAAAAATACCTCTGAGTATTTAATAATATATAAACATGACGTAGGGTAATTTTGAGTTGCTGTTTAGCATGAAGATTACTTAATGAAGCAAAAGAGCATAAACAGAAACGAGAGAAAAAAACCACCACAACAGCTGTTAGGAAGCAGAGATGCACTAGCATCGAGGCATAATAACCACCAGCCACAAGCGTGATCATACCATTTACACTCTTTTTGAATGAAGACAGGGAAAATCAGGAACACTGTGAGTTATAAATTTTTGTCAATGATCCCATCATTATACGGGAGAAAGCTGCTATAGAGCTAAAGATTAGCACAATTTTTGCTAGATGACAAGGTATAAATAAGGCTCATATGTTTGTCACAAGATGAAATATTCTTCTGCCACATTTTAGGGGAAAACAGTCTGTAAAGAAGTCCACAGAATTTATGGCTTGTTCTGTATGACAGTTACAAGTTCTGACCTCTGGCAGGCCAGTGACAAAAATCCCAGTAACTTCAACAGCCCTGGAGCAATTTGGTCATGTACTTATTAGCATTTCACTCAGTAAAAACGTACTACTGGCATGTCTTGCCTTGTACAATACCTCGACTGTTTCCTCTGTGTCGACTTGCCAGCACTCACAGAGATGACCATTCAGTATTGTAAGTTCTCTGGGATGATGGACAAGAAAAAGCAGACAGCTCTGAAGATGGCAGCAGGCTAAGTAAGACATGCATTGGACTACCTGAAGCCTTGTCTTGGAAGGTTTTTTTCTTTGACAAAGAGGTGTATCAAAGAGAAGTGTTCTTCCTGGAAAATGTTACATCACTTAAGCTCTTTTACTGCTCAAATACAAGGGTATCAAAAAATGTCTGTGACTCTGAATGACCATCCCACCGATGTCCTTTTCTGAAAGACTTTAGGTTTTCACTTGAAAATAGACAACATTTCCAAAATTAAAAATTTTGGATGTTTAGTCCTTCAAAGATGACGTTTAGTCCTTCAAGAAACTAATAAGTACTTCTGAAAGTTTCAACAGAAGATATATGATAAGAAATTTGCAACACCTTATAAATTATCACAGCACATATGTCATTAATATTTCCTGGGTTTATGTAGAGTGCTTTTAGGTTCTCATCTGAGTAAGAGGTAAAATGTTGAACTGAAAATAAGCCAATGAGGACAGTTCACCATGGTGAGTCCCCAAGAAGCAGTAATTTTCTGTCTTGCACAGCTGCAGGGAGTTTGGATAGAAGGAGACCAACTTTCTTACAATAGAACATCCCAGTGGACCAAGGACCCATGTTTGGGTCAATCTGCATAAATATTTTAAGAATGCCTTCTGTAATACGGTTTGAATTAAATTCATAATACATTAATGTCTCCAACAATCACAACAGAGTTACTAAAGTAAATTAGAACGTGGCCTAGGATCTCTTAGTCTTCTAACTACAAAATATATTTGCTTTCCGAGAAGACTGTATGCAATACTTCTATTCCAAAATAAATATTATCAGCCACTCATAGTCCTTTAATTCAGCTGGGTAAATAACTGTAACCTTGTCTCATGGTACACAGACCTTTCACTGAAATTAGTCCAAAGCAATGAAAAGGAGGACAGACACTCCATTACATATACTTCTTTCTCCCTTCATGAAGGCAGCAAAGAGTAAACATACAAACAACTTAAAAAGCCCCGATGGAGGGCACTCACATATTGTTAAAGGTTGCAGAAGAATCTGTACTGAAGAGCTGCAACACAAGGTCGTTTAAAATTACGCTCCTCCAGTTCTTCCATTCAACTTGTATAACAAAGTAGCATTGCAAAGTTTCACAGTTTTGAAGTTATTTACTATATTTACTGTCTTGTAAGAGCCCTACTTAGCAACTGGGTTGCACAAGACTAAGCACTGGAACAAGACTGCAGATACAGTGTCGAACTCCAAGATCTGGAGCCTGATTTGCACTTAGATCCTTTAATTTCATTACCCTTCATCAAGATAAGGAGCTTTAACGTTAAGGAAAAGCAACCCTTTTTCTAGTCTGGGATTAAATCTAATTATTTGCTAACAGCTAAAAGCAGTGAGCACTTCAGTAGGTACCTTTTTCGCGAGCAAAGGGGCCGGTAATTCCTCTGGGTGGCTTCTGCCCCATGGTCAAAACTGAACAGGTGCTCTGTGATGCACTGGTGGGTGGCAGGTACCCTTACACTAATGGTGGCACTGAAACTGCCGGAAGACACACAGCTTTCAACTCTTGGAAACGGCTTAGAAAAATCATACAAAGGAAACAACGGATGAGGACCATGAGATGCTCTCCAGAAAAATATGTGATAAAATGAAAGCATGGTTGCATGAGTAATGTATGTATCTGAGCTTAATCCGACTGCAGTTGGAAAATATGCTTTTCCTAAGCATATATTCACTGGATGCTATCAGAAACAAGAGACAGCACTAGACTGCCTAAAGCACTAGAGCTTTTGATCAACTCAATATGGCAGCTCTTATATTCACATAACGCTCTGAATAGCCAATATACCCTATCACTAGCTTTAATAATCAGAAATTATGATACTGGGATCTACAGAAATACTTGAGTGATATAAATGCTGCTATTATGGAGGGATGTGAGTTAATTATTGGTACCATATTAAAACTACTATGATGCTACTACTATCTCAGTTATTTCTGCAGTAACTTATCCACTCTCTAGCAGTGGCAACCTACAATGACAGATGAGGAAGAAAGACCTAAAATTAAACTGAAAGAAATAATAAGTAAGGTACAAAAGCAGGAGTATCTGTACTTGTCCAGTACTATATTGTCTTCATTTCTTCTCCCTTGGCACATTTCCACTGATGTGAGGAGGTAATTTACAATGTCAAGGAAATCCATGTCTGCCTCTGCTGAATTACTGCATTCATATTTCTACTTGTTTGTAGCGAACTAAAGTCATAATAAATCCAGCTATGTAGATGAGTCATACAGGCTGTCTTTCATTTAACAAGACATCTTTAAATACCACTTTTATTTAACTTCTACTCATTACCATCAGCAAGCACTGTGTGTGCGCCATACTATTCTAATTGCCAGAAATTTGAGCAAGTAAATCATTGAAAGGTTATTTTTCACATTAAATAAAATGTACAATATTAATCTGCTTTATTTTGTTTTTATGAGTAATGCAATGTCCTATAGTTGTATCAATTTATAATTATGCCAGATCACATGGCAACAAGGGGAAACAAGAACAACAAACAACAGACAGATGTCATTTCTGCTGAAATCCTCCATTGTAAATTACAACCTCTTAAGTTAGACAGGGCTTTCTTTGGAGAGCACAACATCTAGACAGAATCTCATCAGCAGAGCAAGAATTGAGATGCATCTTTGTCTCAAATTTTTTAAAAGCAAAATAACAAAGTATCTTTCAAACAACACCCAGCCTGCTTTATATTTCCCTACATAATCCTTAGGTCTGCTTTTTGGTATTATTTCGGAATATAAATCTTCGAGACGACAGCGAAATGCAACTATTTTGGCAAAAGATGAGACATGCATGAGACAATTTCATATGTTGCTGACACCACCACCATAGGGTGGATCTTGTTGTCTAACATGGAAATCTACAGAGATAAATCATCAAATATATTTCTGATGAGTGGTGTGCACTAGGCACAGCACATCCTTCCAGCTCCTCCAAAATGCAAATCTGTATATGAGAAGCATCTCTTTCAAGTGCTACCTATTCCAGAACATTCTAGATTAATCCCGCTGAACATCAGAGTACCAGTGGTAAATCCAGAGTCCTTAACACAAACTAAACTGCAACCTGTCACCTCCCTGAAGCTGAGAAAGCAAGTTCTCTGGTACCTCTTCCGAATAAACGACAGAGCTGAGCAATCCCTATAATCTGGAGACATAAGGAGGAACAACATTACACATGGGTGGTTAAATATGCATCTTAGTAATATTCAACCAGTTAGTGGGAAATAATTGATTGTTCATCAATTAGCCAGAAAACTGTAACCGCTGTAATGCTGTCTCTGACAACTCTACTGCAGATGCAAATTGATCTAATTTTGTTCATCACAATGAATTTGATTCAAAGTGAAATTTCTGTTTATTTGTTCTGATAGGTTGCTTAGCATTAAAAATACACTCTTAGGAATTGCTTGTAAATCTGCTTTCATACTATTTTAGAACAGGTAACTTCCTAAACACATCTGCATTCATCTCGTCTCTAAATAAATCTCTAATAAATCCTTGGATTTATTAACCATTGCTGAGAGTTATAATACTAAATTAGGGCAAAGAATAAAAGAATACTACTTTAGACTAGTTATACAGGTACAGTTTAATTTTTCTGGGAAAAAGAAAAAAATCCCACATATTCCAAAGATTTATCTCCAAAACAGTTTTGGCAACTGCTCTTTATGCCATAATGTACTTTGAAACACCAGTTGTTTGCAGAAGAGCCAGATATGATAATACACAATATTTTTATCCTGATAACCATAGTCATAGAGTTTGTGTGTTCTTTGCATCATCAGAAATCAACCTTTGAAGATGTTCCAGATCCCACAAAACTATCAACTGGCAAAGTATATTACAGATTACACACTACTAAGATAAGATAGCAAAGATTTTTCTTTATACTATTTTATGTTTTACATTGTAAAATGTTATGGGAAAATGCAATGAAGCAGAAATATATAAGGCAAACAAAATTTATTTATATTGCAAACATATGGGCACCATTCATCATTTGTTCTCAAAAAGTCAGCTATGTTTTAAAGCTATGGCAGATATCATCATGAAATATCTGCTTCAGAACAGTTTTGTGACAGAGTATCTTAGGTCATGCGGAACACGTATATGTGTGGTCACATCACTTACTGTTAAATGTAAAATGAAGTTTACATTTATGATTAAGCCCAAAAAATGTACTTGCAGGCAGAACTGGAATCACTGTTTTCGGTTAAATATTAATCTGAACATTTTGACAACAATAATATGCAAGTCACAAGACTAGGGAGCAAAGTGCTGTCAAGAAAATGATGAAAAGACATAATTTACCTTGTGCAACTGATAATATTGTTTGGCACCTATTCCTCCTTGCTCTTCTCCTGTCCACAGCACCAAGCGCAGAGTCCTTTTTGGGCGAAGTCCTAAAACACAGTTTTTGACAGTGTTTTTAGTACTAAATATGTATATAGTTAAGCATTGTTTGCATTGGTCTCCACCCTCCAATGGATGAAAAACCTGGGTTTCCACAAACTAAACACAAGCTATTTCAAATGTGAGTTTTGCTGTCTAGAATACTGTTTTCCTGTTTAGAGAGAAAGACTGGGGTGTGGGAGAGAGCTCACGTGAGGAAGGAGTGGGCAGTTGTGGTGCTGCTACCTGTTGCAGTATCACAAGAGAAGTACATTTTGGGGACATGCTGCAAGCGTCTGAAAACCATAACATAAAGTATCTACCCTGATAGATTTCTGAAACGCGCTTCTGTCAATGTAGTGGTCTGCAGTAAGGAATGTGCACCTGCTTTTAGCAGATCCAAATCAAATTTTCGTGAGAACTACTATTGTTTTGTCATGGTTCACTTATTATAATTAATTGAGAATGAGCTGCTAGATTTTTATGGGAAATGTTTATCCATTTCAAGAACTGAGGAGTTCTGTGATACTATTTTGCATTTTATCAGAGAAATGAAAAGCAACAATCTGTATTTTGTAATCTGAAATACAGTTGGCTGCTGACTGTATGAATGACTTTCTGAAACAAAGTGAATATGAGGCCATTTTCTACTTTGCTACGGTAGCTCAGTAAAAAAGATAAGTTCTCAGATAAATTTTGAAGCCGTTTCTGCCATGGCAGAACTGAACAGATAGAATTTGTTGTCCTTTATTTATTTGATTGTTTCTATTCATAAATGAATACATTTGAGACATCAAACTTGAGAGTGTGGAAGAGCAAACAGATAAAGAAAAAAGTTCTCTCTGTGCAGTGGAATGCTAATTATGTTAGAGAAAAAAAAAGACAAAACAGTGAGGAGATTATCACAAGTGATAAAGCATGAAGTACCACACACACTTTTGTGCTGAGGAGAAATAATATCAGTATCACTGGCAAAACTTATTTCATTTCCCAACTGAAATGGTTGAAGATTGCCAATAGACCTGACCTTCACTAATTTTTTTCTCTCAACACAACACAATCTTTTTTCTCTCTATACAATCTGAAGATTCCTTTCTCAAAACTACATGCTAGCAATCCTCATAACTGAAGGCAGAGTAAAGAAGGAATACCCCAAATCTGAAGAAAACAACTTGGATTTTCCAATATTTCATAAGGATGGAAGTGCAAACAAGTGGTTCAAAGATATATTTTCTAAATGTTAATCTGCTGACCGTAAACAGAAAGGTTGTCAAACCTCACTGCTTTAAAAACAACCCTCCAGTGGAATCCCTGCTCTCCTAAATCATGACAGTACAGGATTAGCCTCCTTCACTTTTCAAATCAGCTGGCCTATGAGGTAAAATTTAAATAGTAAAATAGCTATTGGCTTGAAGTCAGAAAGATTTAAGCTCAAAATAACCACAAATGTGTTAGCAGTTTGGTTAGAAGAGGTGGCTGTAAAAAAGAAAAAGTGCTGGGTATAAAGCATAGAACAGCTGGTCCTGTAGTACAGTTCCAGTGGCATTGCAGTTTAAGTGGAAAAAAGGGGTTTATTTGTCATATCACAAAATGCAAAGCCCTGAAGCCCAGTCTCCAGCCCACCACACCAAGGCTGTGAGAACAGCTTTGGTAGGAAGTGCTTGAGACAGAAGCAGCAGCTCCTGCCTCCTCCCAGGCAAAACTGAAGACGCTTTAGTCTGACACTGCTGCCCTAAGGGGGACTCGGGTCAGTGATCAGGATCTTCATGTTTGGCTCAGATGGGCCGTAACCCCATCTGATTCCTCCTGCTTTCCAGGAGCTTTCCAGGAGATCTCAGCTCAGTTGTGGAGAAGAAGTTTGAGAATCTTACAGCCCTTTCTTAGTTCATTATTGTGTCTGTCCACTGAAGCTGGGGAAATAAATAAGCCCTACTGAGCTTCGGCCTTTCCAGTCCTGGAGGCGGTGTATCAGCTTTTCCCATCTCACAGATTCCCGTCAGCTAATTCATTTGTGTGTTCTACTGAAATTAAATAGGTAACTTAAAACAAAAATAAATAAATAAAATATATATATATATATATATAAGCTACGGAGGCAGTTACTTTAAATACAAAAAAGTGTACAGAGGAAAATTTAATTTCCTCATTATCTTAATCTGAAAGCGATAAGTATTTGTCTACCTGTTATTAAAACCAGAGCTACTCTGACCAAAGAACAGCAAACAAATCCAATATTCACAAGTAAAATTGCTAAGAATATTCTCAATGCATGTTTTTATTAAAAAACAAAAGAAAGCACTGTACTAAAGTTACAATTTTTTTTTTTAATATTAACTATTTTGGTTTGCTTCTTAAAAACTACAGCTCCCTAAGCAAGATACCATCTCCACAAAATCAGAAGTCTTGCAGATCACAGTCCAAATATATATGGAAAAGACATGATAAAACAGCAATTGGACTACAGAAATATGTTCTGAGATAGGTGTAAAATTTAGAGGGTTACGTAGAAAATTTTAAAATGAAAAAAACCTGTTCCACAAATAAAATAGTGCCTCTTTTTTATATGTATAAATGACTAATCATATTAAAAATAAAGAGGATATCAGAAGAACAACCTACAGGTGAATTTACAATTCTCCAATGTTTTAGAAAAATGTATTAGGTTTTTTTTCCCCCTCTACCTTACCCTTAACTGGGAAATACAATCACAGGTTACCACAAAGGTACATTTTAGTGATCAACCTCTACATTCTTATGGTTTATCTCAAGCATAAAAAATACTACAGAGAACTTGGGCTCCTAAGATAAAGCATGAAATAAAAACATTGATACAGCAATCTAGGACTAAGGACACGTTTGTAGTAAGCACAGCAGGACACTTGCTCTATTACAGTCCCTCTGTGCTGGAGTGGTTGCCACCCTTTCTTCATTCTCCTTGGATACCACAAACACTTCAGTCATACCAAGATGCAGCTCCTACTGACTCTATTTTCTGTTTCTTTTAAATCATCAGAGATGGCTCACATTTGTAGATACTACCAGCAAGACTTGAATTTTATGTCCTACATGTCTTGGTCCTGCTTGACAGAACTGAGACATTCCCACACAGGAAAACTGAAATGTATTGTTTGGTACACACAGAGACAAACTATAATAACCTGTCAAGCGTAAAGTAAAACAATAAACCTGCTTCGCTCTCAAGGCAGCACATAAGTCAGGACAGAGAACTTGAATCCTCTTTTTTTAATCAAAATAGAGATCAGTACTGTAAACACTAAATTTCCTCCAGTAACTATTTTCCCACTTTATAAACATAAATCCTTACTAATGGAGAGTATTACAAAGTATTTTCTATGAAGACAGTGTTTAGATGACTAACAGACTTCTTCAATGCTGTTCTAAGACTGATCAGCTCTCAAAAATGTAAAAAGCATTCCACCTTTGTGGAAACAGATTTTTATTCCTGCAAGTCAAGGCACTGGAATCACATACAAATCAAATAGTTCTGCTTATATAAGGCATTTAAGGAAACTGCAAATGGATGTAAGTAGATTAACAGGTGTTGTGGTTTAACCCCAGCCAGCAACAAAGCACCACACAGCCCACTCCCCCATCAGTGTGATAAGGGAGAGAATCAGAAGGATAAAAGCTGGAAAAGTCATGGGTTGAGATAAAGACAGTTTAATAGAGAAAGCAAAAGCTGCACACACAAGTAAAACAAAACAAGGAATTAGTTAATTCCCAAGCCCCTGCATAAATGGCCTAGCAAAGCCTTGATCTGAGCATGAAGAAGAATGTGCTGGCTGAGGGAGGTGATTCTGCCCTTCTACTCTCCCTGCTGGTGAGGCCCCACCCAGAGTACTGCATCCAGCTCTGGAGTCCAGAGAAGGGTCACAAAGATGATCAGATGGATGGAGCTCCTCTCCTCTGAAGAAGGGCTGAGAGAAGAGAAGGCTCTAGGGAGACCTCACAGCAGCCTTCCAGTACCTGAAAGGAGTCTATAAGAAAGATGGGGACAGACTTTTTAGCAGAGCCTGTGGCAATAAGGACAAGGAGCAATGGTTTAAAACTAAAGAAGGATAGATTCAGATTAGATGTAAGATTCCTTTTACAACGACAATGTGAAGCACTGGCAAAAGTTGCCCAGAGAGGTTGTGGATGCCCCATTCCTGGAAACATTCAAAGTCAGATGGATGAGGTTCTGAGCAACTTGATCTAGTTGAAGCAGTTCCTGCTCATTGCAGGGGAGTTGGACTAAGTGACCTTTAAAGATGCCTTCCAACCCAAACTATTCTCTACTTCTATGTTCCCTCACTTTCTAATACTGCCTAAATACTAATGTAATTTGCTTCAGGACCTACTAGGCAGAGCTATACACAGATATATCATCCTCAAGTCTTGCCCACTGCTGCATTTACCATCATGAGCTAAAGCTTTTTCTGCAGTTACCCTGGGGCCTGGAATTTCTTTAGAAGGGTATTTATACAACAGGTAGTAAGATACATGATGATGATGATGACAATCTTTAAATTCCTATCGCACTCTCTACCTTTTTCAGATTTGCAGCTGATTAGACATAGGGGATTTAGTCTGTGACAGTAGTTGGGATATTTCTATCATGCAAACACTTCTCATAGAATGCCTGGAATTTCCAAAACCTCTGCCACAGTTTAAAAATAAAAACAGTACTCTACGTTTTACTACAGAAGATAAGAACTCATTATCAAAAACAGTGGTACAATCTGCTTCCATTTTAAGAGATTATCACCTGATTCATGTATTCTGTGGTATGGGCGAGCACTGTTTCAGAGAAAAGGCTCTTACTCCTAGCAACCTGTTTCCCTGGTTAATTTCAAAGAATATACATATAAAAATATCTGCAAGTATGGATGAAAGTAATAACACGGTTAATTGAACATGTCCAGACTTTTTCCTCTGAAGACCAAGAAAAAGTGTCTATTCTAAACCAGCAGGGCTTTGGCTTTCATTCTGCTATTAGATATATCACCCTCTATGGTTCAGACAACTGATCTCACAAAAGTGTCTGTCTAGTCAGACTTTTTTTTAAGAACAAATATTTTTAATTGAATAACAATTAATGATTTAACAGAGAAAATCATAGAATTGTAAAATGAGTTGTGTTGGAAGGGACCTTAGTTCCAAAGGGACTTTAGTTCCAAACCCCCTGCCATGGGCAGGGACACTTTTCAGTAGACAAGTTGCATCCACAACTTACCTGGGCACCCTGTTCCAGTGCCTCACCACCACCACAGTAAAGACTTTCTTCCCAATATCTAGTCTAAACCTACTCACTTTCATTTTGAAGCCTTTGCTCCTTTTCCTGTCACTACATGCTTTTGTAAATAGACTCTCTTCATATTTCTTGTATGCCCCCTTCAGGTACTGAAAGGCCACAATTAGGTCACCCCTAAACTGTCTCTTTTCCAGGCTTAACAATCCCAGTTCTCTTAGCCTTTCCTTGTATGAGAGATGCTCCATCTCTCTAATCATCTTTGTGGCCCTTTTCTGGACATGCTCTAGCAGGTCCACATCCTTCCTTGGGGTCCTGAGAGCTGGATGCAGTTACTTCAGGTGGGGTCTCGTGAGGGCAGAGCAGAGGGGTAGAATCACCTCTCTCGCCCTGCTGGCCACATTTCTTTTGATGCAGCCCAGGACACGTTTGGTTCTCTGGGCTACAAGTACACATGCCAGCTCACGTCCAGCTTCTCATTCACCAGCACCCCCAAGTCCTTCTTGGCAGGGCTGCAAACCTCAAAAAAACCCTTTTACTACTACTTAAACCTTGACTATGACTTATTTCTAATTCTCTAGTGAAGCTCAAATTAGACATGGGAAACAGATTTTTGGTTGGGAAACTGCCTTTGTTTTCTTCCTACATCAGTTTAAGGCAGTGCAATCTCCTTGATTTTTGTCTGTTGACAGGTTCTGTTGGCAGCATTGAGGACAAAGTACTGCACAAAATAGCATTGGACAGTGAGTAAACCTCTGAGTCTTGAAGGTCAGGAGTAAAGAGAGATGAGGTCTGGGGGAGAACAGACATGGGATCACAGGAAGGCAGAAAATGGGCAGGTCTGGGGCTGGAGAGGAGGAAATGAAAGTGGAGAGAGGAGCCAAGCTTGATACTGCAGCTCAGTCTCGCCTGGGGCTGACAGCTTGCTTAGAAACATGTTTCAGGGGCTAAGAGGACACAACTCTGCCACTGGCATAGACTGTGAGCAGCTGTCTGGACAGGCCCCTGCAAAGAGGGCACAGGGGGACAGCAACGCCCCAGGTGAGCCAAGCTAGGGAAGGACTGGGCTTGCAGAGCATCAGCGGCCTTGACAGCGGTGCAGCAAGACACTGAGATTACCCAAGCAATTTTCCTTTTTTTAGGGAGGCTGATAAGCTAACAGCAGAAGGGCAGATTTACAGATGAGTGGAGGTGGGGAATGTGAGAGGTTTTAGATAGATTTATTTTTAAAAAGCAATGCAATATCCAAGAGGAAATGTCAAGGAAGGATCTGGGTATTCAAGACTGGAGGGGAAAGCTGTGAATGATTTGCAAGTCTAGAAACTAAAAATAAAATGGATTAAGCCTTTTGACTGGGGACATGAGGGGGAGAAGAGAGAAACCCAGCCCAGAGCCCATTGCAATGGGCTGCAAGTCAGGTGGCAACACTGCCAGAGGGAGAGTTTCTCTGTGGACACCTTCTTGCCACCCAGCAGCACAGCTCGGGGGCAGTTCAGATCAGAAATGCTGTGAAATGTCTCTTCTGCATATGGGGTTTTAAAAAAAGGAACTGGTTAGTGCAGTGTCATGAAGCCAATACGAGCCATGTCTACAAAAAAAAAAAAAAAAAAAAAAGGAGAAGAAAAAGAAAAGGAAACACATTACTTGACTGTGTAAAACAACAAAGCCCAGAGTCAGCAGAGGACTCCTCCACCCCGTGCCCTGCTCTGGTCATGTCAACATGTTCTGCAAGTCCCGCAAAAGGAAGAAGACCCTGTCCATCTTTAAAACACACTTTATTCCTCTTTAGGAACACAACTTCCTTAAAAGTCTTTGGAAATCTCATCAAATTGTGGAGAAGAAAAGGCAATGCAGGGCCCCACTCCTGCACTCTCTGGGATTACAAATATCAACTGTGGTTTGATCTTACTGAGTGGTGGCTCAGCATTCTGCCTCTACTGCCCCTCTCTATGGATCAGAAATAACCCAAATCTGTTAAAGTGTTCCAAGAATCTGAGTCAGAAAATGCACCAGCCACACTTGTGTCTTCATACTGAAAATTTATACCTTAAAAAAAATGACAGTAAGGATGAGATTCCCCTGACTTAATTCGTAAAGTATTTCAGCATTTCACCATGTCAGCCATGTTACATATTTGAAAAAAACCCACAATAGCCTCTATTGCCAGACTTTTAAGATTTTTATAGGTAAACAAAGCTCAGATTTTGTCTGGAATTTCCTGGGTAAATTAAAGCTTGTAAAGAAGTAACAGTCCACAAGACATAGGGCAAAATTATTATGGAGGGCTGTATGTCTATATTTACCACCAGATTAACAAGTTTTTATGTTTGCAGGCACCCCTCTGCTATGTCAACACAGTAGGAAAATTGAAGATTTAAGTACTTGCCAAATACGCATTCAACCAAACATTAAAATGCAGGAATATATGCATTTGTCGTGTAACAGCATATGCAGATATTTCATACCAAGTAGATTTAATAGATTTGAAAAGGTGGTCAGAATAAAATATGCAACTTTGGGAAAGTGGAAAGAAAGTAAGAACAAGGAGTTAATATGAGGCCTATTTGATTAAAGAAAAAAACCCACCGACAGTAAAAGCAGTCAATTATGTTTCACAACGTATCTCCTAGACAGTAAGCAACTATGCCACCACAGTTAGAGGAAATTCAGAAAAGTTTTTTACAAAATTTTGGGCAAGTACATTAACATTGCAGTTATATGACTTCAATTAAACTAGCAGAAAACGAATTACTCCAGTGACCATCTTTTTTAATAAAACATATCTTTAGTCCTCATATATCAGCCAGTGAATTTGGGTTGGAAAAATGTAACTTCATACAAAGACTACAGTGAACTGCATAAAAATCTGTCTAATGGTTTTCCAGTTGCATTAGTCATGGGTATAATTCAGATGAGAGTTACAATTTCAATTTTAAATAAGTTTTAAGGGGGAAAAACTGTCTAATCAACTTCCTATAAGTTACATAAAAAGTAATTCAGGTAGTACCTTAAAATTCTTGCATGCATTGTTTTAAAAACATTTCTGTAGTTTTCTGTACCTTTCTCCCATGAAACAGAAATTTGGTTGTGCCTGATCCATGCCTACATCTATAGGAAAGTTGACTGATGAAACTACACTTTCTCATAATGCTGGCAAAGAGATGAAGAGCGGGAACTACACATAGCACCTACCACCATACATTTCTCCCTTACTTGTGTGCATATACATCATTGTCTCGGAATGCAGGAAAGCTGTGTAAAAGGTGTGATGACTGGGATTAGATTTTGTCAACAATCATCTTTCCTTCAGCAGGCTACTCTAGCAGAAATGGCATCAGGCATCGTGCCCTGGGTGTTGAAGAGGAAAATGTTCCCTGTTCATCTACTTGACTCCTGGTATTCACTGGCTCTGGCAGCTCCCCACAGCAAATATTTTCTTACTCGGAAGAACAGGACTCTCAGGAGCACTTTGAGGCACAATCCAAGCAGGAGACTTCCTGGTCTAACATGGCATGCAGACATGACCAAACATGAGCTCAGTGTAAAGACAATAGCAAAAGCAGGGACTGCTTTACTTGCTCTGTACCATAACCCATCACTATAGTGGTCATTGGAGCGCAGCCTTTCCCGAAGTCTACACCAACTACTTCAATAGAAGCAGGAGTTCAATTACTAATGACTGGCAACATCTTACACTGGTTGCAGTGGCAGCAACTGAAGTGAAAGAGGACAAGTTTGTCATTTGGCAAATTCACAGCACAGCCACTGCCTTCTAAAGATACCCCCCCCGCAAACACACATATTGGGCAGCAGCTGATGGATAGATGTGCACCTCTGCGCTTGGCAGGGCACCAAGAGCTGACTAGTGATGAAGCAGGCGAGACCTAAACACAGCCAGGGAAAGGTAGAAAACATATTTCTGAACAAGGAGAGAGAGCTTGTGGGTAAATGCTGAAAGAAACCTGGGATACGAACAAAAGACTTGTTGACTATTTGATTCCTCCTGTGCCAGTAGAGATGAGACTCTGAAAATGAGCTAGACGGTAGTGTCAAGTAGAAGACCCCATCAGGCTTCTCTTCTAAACAGGAAAAAAAATTGACTCCAGCTGTTTTAATTAAAAAGAGACACAACAGTTATCACTTCTGAAGTTTTTCAGAAGGAAGCATTGAAATTCATTCATCAAAATCGACTGCATCTCTAACTCCAGTAGGATCTCTACTGCTGTTAGGAGACTCAAAACACTATGTTTGGAAAGCTGACACTGCCATATGACCACCTTCTAAAGACCTTTCTCTATCGTTGTCGTTATTCAGTTCCCTCAAGCTCTCTTTAGGGATGAAAGTCCCACACTTCCAGCACTGGAGTGTGAGGTGACTTTGGCAGGGTGCTCCTCAGGGTTGAAAGAAGTCAGAACACCTGTGGCCTCACCTGGGAAATGTCCCTCAGCCAAGCAATGCAGGAACTCAGCCACATTAGGAGCAAAGAGGCGGCACTGGCTGAGGCTCTGAAACTACCAGATATATACTAGCTGCTTCTTGCTCAAATTCACTGTACGCAAGTATTAGTCCTGAGCAAGACAAGAACTTGCCACAGGCTTGAAATGTTGGGAGAGGAGCACTTAGAAATAAACGCAAAACCTATTAAAAAATCTACTTGAGGCAAGAAAATGAACTGCATTGCTTAAAATAAAATCTGTCCATCTTAAATGATAATTTTAATAATTTTTCAATAATTTCATTTATTTGGTCCTAAGCCAATAGCTATTAAACAGTTTTGGGAGAAGGTTATGTTGAAAGTATGGAATTGTATTTAAACTATAATCATTCTTCAAATATTACAGAGAACTATCAAAATCCCAATTAACAGGCATAATTTGGGTCCACCAGCCATGTTCAAGGGTCACAGTGATATCGTGATGAAGTACTACTATATCATCACTGAAAAAACCTGCTTCAATAGTGTACTAGTATCTTGCTTTCATTAAAGCAGTGTCCCATGGCAGAAGTACTGGCAGTATTTCTCACTACACAATACAAACTCTATACTCTAGAATTCGTATTTCATAATGCTCACTTCAGCTTGAGGATCATATCACCACAGCTGTAAGATCAGTTGTACTCTGGTAAACGCAGACACAGTTTTTATGGCTACACAATGCACCACGGCTTTAAGATTCCCAGTACCCAGTAAAAATCTTCTACACATGCACAGAGCCAACTGAGTTGTCTTACCCTCATTTCAAATGCATTTGGTGGACAAATCTAAGACTAAATTTATCTGAGTCCAAAACCATATTAAACAAAACCTTGATAATTCAAAACACAATGCTCACTCAAAACACAATCTATGGAATTGATTTTAAATAAAACTCGTTAATTTGTTTCTCACACAATCTGCACACCTTGTTATTTTGCTGTCCTTTTTTTGTCATATTTAATGTGCATAATAAGATATAAAATCTGCATTAACCAATCTGCTCTGGAGGGTAGTTTATGAAAGGCCCTTTGGTCATCTGCAGGTTAGACGTGACGACCCAGCCTTATGTTCCTGCAAAACACAGGTTCGACAAGAAGAGCTGGACACAACAGAGGGCATCAGCAAAGGCTCTGGCATTTCCCAGCTGAGAGAATGGCATTTCACCACAGGTCACACAGCAAACACACAGGCTACTACTAGAGGAAATCAAATATTTGCACAAGAACAGAGTGATGAATTTCAGTCATGCGTGAAGGGAAACTCAGTGAATAAGAATTATACAATGCCACCATGAACTTGCCCTTAAGAGACAGAAACCAGTTTATTTTGAATGGAATAGAGTAGCAAACACAGAAGAATATTTTTTTTTCTTGAAGGTGGGTGAAACAGACAATTTTCCAAGCATCACAAAAAAAGGATTAAAAAACACTAAAAGAAGGCATAGACCTGGATTCTTCTGTAGAAGAATCCTATTTAGTTTACCTTTAAAAGAATAAAAATTTAAATGCACTTTGAGTTACAGACTGATATTTCAATCATTCCAAGGCTGGGAAATGAGAGATTAAAGGTTCAAATAATGCAAAATAAAGGAATAGGAACTCAAAAGAATGTCTGATGTTCACCACTGCAGTATGCGAGTGGCTAATCACATAACAGAGCTTGTCTAACAAGAGTTTTTCATGAAAGCACAGACTGTTCAAGGCCAGAAATCCTTGTGCTGGGAAGTAGGGAAAGCTAGTTTATTATTTAAAGGCTGCCAGAGCTAAGAGCAGGAGCAGCAGATGATTTTAATTTCTAATGAATATGTGGTGCATTCCTCTTGACCACAGGTTACAGTTTTGGAAAAAGGGAATAAGCAGAAAAAACAGATTCCATCTGATGAAGGGGGAAAAAAAAACCTTGGATATCAATTGGACAACCTAAAAAGTCTGTTTTGAACTAGTTTTGAGGGGAAGCCCATATTGAAGTAAAACCAACAAAAAAAACTACAGATCAAGCAGTAAGACTGGAATTTGCAGGTTGGAGACCAGAAATCACACTAGGCCACAGCAGATTGGGAACAGAGGACAGTAGACCAAACTTAGAGAGTCTGGGTGTCTGAAGAACGTAGGTGATGGCTGTACAACCATAGCTCCCTCTTGCATATACACTGGCCCTATATCATCTTACTTTATGGACAATCTCTCGCACCAAACACAGCCTAGGTAGGCATATGTAGACCAAGTTCTTCCACAATACCACACTGTCTGCAGCCCACTTCTACCCCCAAAGTCAGATGAAGCCCATGAGCAAAAAAAACTGGCCTTTCAGATCCCACACAGGGGAGGTTATGCAAACTGAGAGGCCGCAGGCTGAGCAAGTCCACACTGGTATTTTATCCAAAGCATTACCGAAACAGAAATATCCAGACTAGAAGCTGCCTTTTCCTCTTTCTCTCCTTATCTACATTTAGCACTGACAGCAGGAGAGTTTAGTTCCACTCCTACTTCTGCTGAGCAGAAATTCTGGAGGACCAAGACCAGCAAGCTCCAAGATGACAAACTGTGTGCTAGAGTATCAGCTTCGGAAGAGTCCAGCTGATCAACAGGCCAAATTCCAGAACCCAGTCACTTTGTCTCTTGGCTGGTTAACAAGAATGATTCAAAGAACTGATCCCTGGGAACAGCACATGGCTTTGCTTCCCATAAACCTATTCTTGCAGGATACCACAGCGTACAAGGCCTCAGTGTCAAATGTTGCTTGACAAGACATATGAGCCCACAACATTTGAGAGGTCACCATGGCTAAGCTGGACTTGACAGAAGTGTATCCCTGTAGTGATAAGACTGAAGTGTGTGCTTCCGCTGACCTGAATTATATTTGCCAAGGAAATGAGCTCTCACAGTCCAAAGCAAATCCCAAGAACACACCAACATAAAGGTAACATAATCAGGAAATCAGCCCTCCAGTGAAAAACTGAGAATGCACCAGTTGGCTGGTATTTATGAATCTATCACTATTTGGTGAAATAAGTTGAGCAGGATATGAATTTATTTAGGAGTAACACTCTAGGAAAAAACAACCCCACAGAAATATATACATTGCAAATACGAACTTCTGTGAAGTTTATAATATCTTTATATGCAGATGAAAGGGAAAAGACTAGAGGCAGGATCATTGCCTGGATCCAGTCCTAGTTACAAGCTTTTGAGAGATGAAATTGTCTTGAGAAGTTATCAAGGATGGGGTAAGGGGCTGGAAGTAGCCACTGTAAAAGCAACATGTAGGACAGTGAAAGATTTAAGAACATGTTGAATTAATAGTTTGCTTAAAGGGCAGAAAAAATACCAGAATGCTGTGACTTAATTAATCTTCATCTTCATTAATAGAGTGAAACCTATTAAGACAAAATGAAAAAGAGTGACTTCCTTCTAAGCTACCTAGATATTATATCTTACACTGAACTTTCATCCTATGATGATCATGAACATGCAGGCTCAAAGCACTTTCTAGATCATTGACTGATGTGTTGCTTTTGAAAGACCCCTGTGATGAAAGGAGGAGTTTAGCAGGAAAACCTGAAAAGTATGAGTATTTGTGCTCAGAGAGATGGATAATACAGAAAATCCAGTTTAGACATCATACAAAATGTCCTGGAAATATAATGCATTGAAAGTATCTTAAAATTAAATATTTACCCAGATCCTTAATGAGTGACAATGCTTCCCATGATATAAATGCTCCACCACCGTCATCCATAGCTCCCTGCCCAACGTCCCAGCTGTCCAGATGTCCACTGACCAATACAATCTAGAAAAGCAGTTATGAGAAAACATATCTACATTAAAACAGTGAATCAGAAAAGTCTGTTTAGCATTTAAGTATTTTAATGATTTTGTCATAAAGTTGGCTTATTAGTTTAGAATGGGAAGAAAGAAATAATTCAAATAAAACTAAAATATTGTTCTCTAGTTTCTGAATATAGATCTGGGATGACCAACTGCATTCTACTGCTTTAAATCACTGCCTAAGTGAAACTACATACACTGTGAGAAATGTTTAAATGAAACATTTTGGTTTGTACATTAAGAAAGTGCATATTTTCCAGAGATGCAGGATTACTACATTGCTGAATGGTGAAAATTTCTTTCATATTCCATCTGTTTAAGCCCTTAGGCATGAAGTGTGATTAACCTTATTTTTGGGTGCATAAGGAAGAAATAGGAACTTAGACTGAAGAATTCCCAGAGGTTTTTGTTTTATTGTGCTGTTTTATCTATGCTGTTTGTCACAGAGGACCTCTAATTTATTACTGGATCCCCGATGTACTACAACAATGACAAGGTATTTTATAGTTCCATTAGTCATAAGGATATTTTTAAATGGTTATTTAAAACATGATAGCAAGACCAAGATGGATTTTCTGCAAAAAAAGTTTTGTGGCTACAGTAGAGAATAGTAGTATACACATCTCCAGGAACATCCATTTTCAGACCTGAACCCTTCAAATGTTGACAAGCAGCATCAGAGCAATACCAGGAGAGAGTTCCCTGACTGGACCTGAAGCTGAAGGGCCAATGGATCTATGATTGCAATGGAGAGGTCAAGGAGAGACAAAAACTATGAGCCAAGCAGGCAGTGTGGTAAAATGATGCAATAGCACAAAAACAAGAGCAGGAGCCACTGCATAGCCCAAGTAGTCTTTGAAGAACTGGTACCAGAAAAAACTACCCCTGGGATAGGGCGGAAGTGCTCAACATATGACAACTCAGCACTAAGGAAAAACTGAAGGAGACCCTGGAGCATCCACCTGTGTCCTGCCCAGAACTAGCCATACATGAAGGGATGCTTCCTACTCTTTGCTTGGCTGATGTCAAACAAGAACTAACTTGTGGTCCAAACATTAAGATCTCTGTTTTCCTCTTTACAAGAGATAAACCTTTGTGTGTTTTCACTGTCTATGAAAAATAATGGACTAACAGATCACGGCAAGACAAAAAGTATCAAGTGCTCATCAAACAACAGTGGTTTTTTATCTAACTAAGCACAAAATGACCCTGAGATTAGCTCAGTTGATTACAGCCTGGTGCTAATAACGCCAACAGGGTTTGTTAATGCAAAGAGGGTTTGATCCCTGTATGGGCTATTCAGTTAAGAGCTTGACTCGATGATCCTTGTGGGTCACTTCCAACTCAGAATACTCTGTGAAATCAGGTAACATAACTAAAATATCCATAGTATTAAACAAGGGCCGTAAGAAAGTACTAGTCATATCTGCTGTACTGCCATGAGTCCAATCAGAATGCACTAAACCCCCTTAAATTTAGAAGATACACTGTGAGATGTTTATAAATGTGTGTGTTATAAAAACCCAGAAAGAATAATGCCTTAGAAGCAGGAAAAGCTTGCCATCAAAATCTGAAGAGCAGCTTACTCTTTCCTTCTCAGATGTCTCAACTCTCTTTTCTGCTTATCCAGCCTTAACTCAATATTTCTTTCCAACACAGACTGATTTTCTTAGTAGTAGATAGACATGTTGCAACTTTTATTCCAAACCCCCGCCTCCTTCAAAAGTGCTTCAATTTGGATGCCAAGCCCCTCAGCAAAAGTCTCAGAATTACACAGTGGTATTCCTGTGATTTAATGTCATGATCCTCTCAGGCCCAGCATGACAGATTGCAAACAGCATGTTTTCCAGGGACATCGCCCTGCAGTAGAAGTACTTAATCTGCAGCAGCCCTCTACTACAATAGCAACATAGCTTGAAAACAGATCATCTGAGAAAAGCCATGCCAGCTTTGGAGGTACAAAACTTTCTGAAAAGAGAGCAGAGAAGTGCTCACTGTGGTACTCCTTGCTCTTTTGTTTTCCTATACGGGACGACTAAGCACACACACACACACAAGTGCACCTGCAGGTGGTGAGGGTGATGCACGAATGAATTCTGCTTTGCATTCATTCATGCATGTGCAGCCCTGCTGCAACCAGCCAATGGAGGAGAGAGCTCAAACACCACCAGTGATGCAGACTCAATACAGTCCACTCAATAAGGAATTTGCAAATAATAATAACTTTTTTTAAAAGAACAGGAAAGTCTCTGAGTGAAACCCCAATTGTCTGTGGTATAAAGGACATCTATTTTGCAACTTCAAAATCGACATGTGGTTTCTTTGTTCTTAAAGCAAAAATTGGTTTTAAGAAGATAACTATTGTATCTCCTGGGAAACAGAGGTTCAAGATGAAGTGAATTATTTAGAATGAGTTTTTAAACTCATTGAGAGAGAACCAAGTTTACAATAGAAGTGATGCCTTGTCTTTAGGAGTGAAAGAATACCTCAGTAACGCTGTTCCCTGGCAGCAGTCTCAACATTAGTGTCTGAGAGGGAATTACTCCTCATTTCTGTGGAACAACACATATTGCAACAGCAGGAAATTCTGAATCAGTAGAAGGTGGTGTAATCTCATTTGGGGTTACAGACTCCAATCGTAAAGCATCTTTACCAACTCCAGAACATTACACCAAAACAGATCAAGGTTCAAGTGGATTGAGAAAGTCAGATAATTTTATGGATGAACTTTGACTTAAATTTACTGAAGCTGTTGCCAAGAGCAATTACATAAATACAACCATTGTACTTCTGTGTGAAACTTTTTTGAGAACAGGGTTTTTTTCACTATCGTGCTTTTGTAGCAGCTGCAAAAATGAAAGTTTCACCGATCATGCTGACAGCCATAGACATTCTTAAAAAAAAAAGTCTATCCTGATAATTTCCCAAATATTTGGTTTGGGCTACAAATATGTTAAGAAAGATCAGTGTGTTTCTGCACCTGCCTTTGAGAAAACACTAACTGCCCCAGTTAAACTGCAATTGGATTAAATCATGCCCTAAATGTACATCAGGAACATTACCACATTTAGTGGATTCTATTTTGTATATATAAAGATATTTCTTCAAATTAGTTTATAGCTTTGGTGTCCAAATAATATTACCTCACTGGACTGCTCCTTTTATTAGATTTTACGCACATTAGAAATGGTTCTTAAATAATCAGGCTAGCTGTCTCAACTAATTTACAGTCCTAACGATATAGTGAAGTTCAGAAAGAAAAAAATGATTAAAACAACAACTGTCTTTTCTACTTAATATGCAGTGTAGTAAGTCTAAACTTCCAGGCTTCTGATTAAATGATAGATCTGCACATGAAACAGAAGTGACTCACTTAGTCGCACAAGAATCCAACCCTATTATTGCTAAAAAGCTGATTAACCTTCAAAGAGCCCCTGTGTCACAATATACAGTAAACTCTTTAAAGCTGAATCTCTACTTAGCAGAAGTGATTGAAAATAAAGTGTTCTTGGAAAGTACTGCAATCAAACCTCCCTGTTTGAAGTGAATCTCAAAACCGTTGAGTAGTTAAATAGCATGGGCTGATATCATTTATAGCATATAAGACAGTGAAAGAGAAAATGAGTCTGAAAATAAATTATTACTGATAAAAGAATTGTAGTAAAGGTAACGAGACACAGAAACTATATAAGCATTCAAAAGATAACCAAATATTGAAATGACTACCATTTTCATACTAAATGTTGGATTTTAAGACTTAGAATATCCATATTAAAGTCCTCCAGAATCTTTTATTTCCTGTTTCCTGAGCTGTAACATTTCAGGAATAATACCACTCTTCATAATACTCTATTTTGAAGAAAGGATTTTAATTTGTGTATTTCAACTCCCTTCTAGAGGTTTTAAGAGGAAAAATCATAACAGTAACTACCTCTAAACAAAACCAGGCATAACTGAAATATCACCCTTGCATAAAGATGAGGATGTAGCTGCTTTTTTTCTAGTTCAAAGATTAGCAAAAAATCTCCGCAATAGCCCTGTATGAAAGCTGAATCTGAGCTGATGTGCAGAGAGAAACACTCCTTTTTCTACACTTACCAAAGGAAGTCTTCCCTTACACATGTAGTAGATAATTTTATAATCTAGAATATTTGTATTTATATATTTTTCACTTCAGGGATATATAGGATTCCTCATTATTACAGATCTATCAATATTCCCAAATATTTTATCCTTGAAATTCCTTTTCTCAGTAACAAAATTAATCTCAGCAACAGAATTAATCTCAGCTAAAATAAACACTAATGCCCAATGCTACTTCTTTCACTGAAGCATTTACAGAACTGTAATAACATGTACAAAACTGTGATACTATGCATTACCCTTTCCAAAACTGTAAAAATAGTAGATTTTTCTAAAAAAAAAATTACAACTGTTGTTTCCTCTCAAGAACACTAGAGGATCCCTTACTAAGTCAGAACCATCCCTCACTAACACTGCCTTAGAGCATTCTGATAACCTAATATGACCTGAAGGACACCCGGAGCAGCCACCTCTCCACTGTGCTCAAGAAAATAGACTTGATTTTAAAAATTCTCCAAGAAGATTGCTGATGGAAGCAAGCCAAAACAACCCTTAGATGTTGTGATAACAGCAGAGGACTACAAGAGAGGAGGCTTCAAAACCTAACATCCTGTGCCAGACACCAAGCATCAGGGAACACTTGAGGTTGGAAGGGACCACTGACTGTGCATTGACTTCCACATCCTGCTCACAGCAGTCAACTTGTGTCTGATCAGTCAGAATTTTGTCCAATCAAGTTCTGAAAATTTCCTATGATGGAGATGCCACAGCCTCTCTGGACAAACTGCTTCAATGTTTACTCTTAGGAAAATATTCTTGCTAAATCTACTGTAACACAAGCTTCTGTAAAATGTGCCCTACTGGGCCCTCACTGTAGCATTGAAATGTCAAACTGGATTTTGAATGCTGTCAGCTCACAAACCTGCCTCATTAACCACACCTTCAGATGCTTTAATTATTTGTCACCACCAGTTGAACACAATGGAAATGAAATTTTTGCCTCTTACCACACCATTGTCCCTCATGACTATACATACTAAAAGGAGCGCTGATGATAAAATCAGTTCTCCCAAAAGTGTCTCATCATCCCACTTCTACAGTCACAATGATCTGTCAGATCAACTATTAGGCAACTAGTGATGCCTCTTGTCCTTGCTACTCTATAGTGGGAGGTGGCTCCTCTGGCCTTTCTGCCCTGATGGCAAAAACTTCCTCCTCTCACAGTCAGAGACTCACAGGCCCATGTTCACAGCTGCAACTCCAGCCCATGACAGAGGCTCTTCTGATGCTGCCCTTTTATTTCACAAATCTACATGTAGGCCAGGTTCTTGCCATTTCTGCCACTGCTGCCTAAAGGATTTAATTGTTTAGTATGCTAGAACACTCGATCAATCTTTCATTTGATTACTGTAACCCTTTTTTATTTCTATGGTTTATCCTGCATTCTTGGCACCTGCACAAGTTTTCTCAGAATTTTCCTAAGATTATCCTTTTGTTTGTCACAGGGCTTTGTTAAGATTCGTATTTGTTACTAAATTCT
Source organism: Oxyruncus cristatus (assembly GCA_013399855.1). Classification (NCBI taxonomy): domain Eukaryota; kingdom Metazoa; phylum Chordata; class Aves; order Passeriformes; family Cotingidae; genus Oxyruncus; species Oxyruncus cristatus. The sequence continues at coordinate 1,036,092 of VXAY01003858.1, read as the reverse complement.
TGAATGTGTACATAATATTTTTATTCCTCTTTCCTGTACATGTTGCTTCCCTCTTAAGCTGCACAATAAACTTCTCAATGCAGCACTAACTTCAGGCATTCCCCGAAGGGCAGGAACCCACCGTGGATGTAGGAAGTTATGACAAAGTGATGGCTGAAACACCAGAACATAAAGCACGGGGAATTGCAGGAGGGTGAGAGGTGCTGCTGTCTCCTTGGGTTCCCAGAGACATAGTGGATGGCTCACATGGCCAGGGGCCTGCAAATGATGGCTGCAGGATGAAAGAGTGATGAGGGGGCACTGCCCTTTACGTGACAGCAGTGAAATCTCCCGGAGCTCTGTCTGAGGGCTGGTTGATGAGCCAGCCAGGAGGTTCTGGGTCAGGATTAGGAGGCAGACCAATGTGGGTGGCACTGCAGTGTATCTGCTACAGATAGCCTGAAGAGGAAGAAGTAAATGAGGCTTTCTGCAGACAAATGCAAAGAAGCCCCATATTTTCAGGCCCTGGTCCTCATGGGGCACTGTAGCCCCACTGAGATGTCTGCAGGGCAGAAGCACACAGCAGGGTACAAGCAATCCAGGAGATCTCTGGAATACACTGATGACAACTTCCTCACAGAGGTGATTAAGGAATCCCTGAGGGAGATGTTCTCTTAGACCTCATACTTACAAATAAGGAAGAAGTGATTTGGGATGTGAAGGTCTGCAGTGCACATACGGTGGTGGAGTTCAGGATCTTGAGAGGAAGGAGCAAGGCAAATGTCAGGATTTCAGCCTTGGACCTGTGGAGAGTTGAGCCTGTTCAAGGAACTGCTTGTAAAAATCCTATGGGAGACAGAGTTGGAAAGGAAAAGAGTCCAGATGAGATGGCTGATTTTCAAGGATTGTGCTGGGCCTGACCAGGAAAGGAGCTTGGCAGAGAAGGAGCTTGGGGTCCTGGTGGACAGCTAGTTGACTATGATACAGCAGTGTGCCTGTGCCATAAACAAGGCCAACAGCACCCAAGCTGCATCAGGCAGTGTTGCCACCAGGTCAATGGAGGGTGATCCTTCCTCACCACTCAACACTGGAGAGTCACGTCTGGGAGCTGTGTCCAGCTCTGAGTTCCCTAGAACAAGAAAGACATCAATATACTGGACTAAGTTCAACCAAGGGCCACAGAGATGATGAAGAGGCCAGAGTGTCTGACAGAGCTGGGACTGGAGAAGATAATGTGTATAAATACTTCATGGCAAACGGAAAGAAGAGGGAGCCAGATTCTTGTCAGTAGTACCCACTGACAGAACAACAGGCACCAGGCAGAAACTGAAGAAATTCCACTTAAAAATAAAATAAAAAAACCCTTTTTCACTACAAGGGTTATAGAACATTGGAACTGGTGTCCAGACAGGCTGTGGGGTCTCCATTCTTGGAGATATGCAAAACCCAAGTCCTACACAACCTGCTCTAGTTGATTTGGCTTTGTGCACAGGGTCGGACTACATGATCTCCAGAGGTCTCTTTTTGTAATTATGACACTGATTCAAATGAATAATGAATGAGTACTTCACATTTTCTTATAGATCTATACATAACCCATAACTTTTTTGGCTCTGAAAATTTCATTACAGACACCAAAAGCAGAACACAAGTTGGAATCAAATTCTACCAAATCCCAGTATATCCCTCAAGATCCAGACAGATAAAGTACAACTGTAATCTTCAATATAGCACTTTACTGGCCCAAGACAAAAGAGCTCTTTTCTACTTAAGGCAGTCAAAATAATAATAAAAATTACAGTTGGTATGAAATCCATTTTACAAAATAATTTTCAATTTCTTCTAGTAGTTTTATTAACTGATGCAAGAACCCACAGAAACAGGACATTACTTGGCTTGCAACATGAAAAAGAATCTTTATCTTACACTGATCATAAAATAATTACTTTGTATATTGTATGAAACTTGTCTTCAAAGCATCAACAGAATTTTCAGATTACAAGTCTTCTTTCACCAATGACAGTTTCTTTCTGTTTCTGATAATTAAAACAGCATTTATATTTAGGCTTAAATGTGTATTTATATTCAAATTAGTTAATTATATTGTGTTGATCTCTTTGTCAGTAAAATGGACTACACAACTGTTTATTATGTAGTGATACAGTGAAGATTAACATTCATTTTTATGAAAGCTTTCATGGAAAATACTAAGAAATAGAGACTTGAAACCCTGTCTTATGTTGAAATCATTGGAGCTGTACATCTTTACACAAACAAAAATTCAGTCCACAATTTCTATTCACAGCCCACAGAAACCAAAGACATATCCACAGAGACACAGCTAAGTACTTGCAAGTAACACTGACACATTTCCCTACTCAATTGCCATTAGTGTATCTCAAAATCCCAGAGTTTTGATACCAAACAATAGCTCAGCCCTCACCTTTATGTGCCCTTAATTTTTTGTTTATATACTCCTGTGAAACTTGAAGTGTGTTTGACACAAGTTTGCACCAAGACAGAGAAGAGGCGGATTTTTCAAACTCAAGCAATGTCTGCAAAAGACCATTCGAGACAACTTTGTCAGGATGATTTCTGCTCAGTCAAAAGAGATTTGGTTTATTGGAAGCAGTAACAGAAAAGCTCTGGAATGCAACAGTAGTGCAGGGGACTTGGGTAAACCTTGTGTAAAGTACAGATGTGGTAAAGCAGGAAAAAGCACTCCAAGATGTTTGGCATACCACAAGGCTGAAAGGCAGTTCAAGGACATGAGTCGCCTGGGCACTGTATGTCTGCAGCCTGTTACATCCTTTAATACATTCACAAGTGTGTCCAGAGAAGGGCAACAGAGCTGGTGAAGGTCTGGAGCACAAGTCTTATGAGGAGCAGCTGAGGGAGCTGGGGTTGTTTAGCCTGGAGAAAGGAGGCTTGGGGTGGACTTCATCACTCTTTAACTCCCTGAAAGGAGATTGTAGCCAGGCGGGTGTTGGTCTCCTCTCCAAAGTAATAAGCAATAGGACAAGACGAAATAGCCTCAACTTGTGCCAGGGGAGGGTTAGATTGGACAGTAGGTGAAATTTATTCACCAAAAGGTTTGTCAGCCACTGAAACAGGTTGCCATGGGAAATGGTGGAATCACCATCCCTGGAGGTATTTAAAAGACATGTAGAAGTGGTGCTTAGGGACACAGTTTAGTGGTGGACTTGGCAGTGCCAGGTTAACAGTTGGACTGAATGATCTTAAAGCTTTTTCCAACCTAAATGATTCTATGATTTGATAATTCTATGCCAGACATGAATCAGTGCTTCCCTTGTACACAACAGACAGTAGATGGATAACTCAGAGCTCTGGACAAACCCTGGAGAAAAGCAAAAAAACAAGTCAACTGCACTAAGAGAAAGGGAGGAGATACACACATTCCTTGTCCTGCCTCTTTTCAAAATCATGGTGTGATTACTACAGGTGGGGGACCAGGAAATGGAAGTTATCTCATTTGAAATTTGTTCAGATAATGTGAAACGTTCGAGTATTCATTAGAAGGGACATGCAGAATGATTAGAGCATTCATCCCAAAAATGGGAGAGCTGGGAATCAAGCTGAGCTGTGCTTTGCACATGGGTCTCTACCTCCTCTCTATCAGGTGCCTAAGGAATGGCAGCAGGTTGGTATCATCTCTGACATTTTCACAGGCACAAATTTCTTCATGTCCTCCATGGAAAGAGGAACTTTTTGAGCTTATGAAAATGTTCAGAGCAGATTTTTTTTTTTCCCATGTCCAGCTCCAGAGAGGAAGTTAGAAAGAAAAACACCAGAAACACCAGCAAGGTCCAGGTTATACTGACAGGTTTGTGTGATGAGGGTTTCTGTCTATTTAGACTTAACATCAAATTTATGTCCCTAGGCCACTCCAAATCTGTCAGTACTAACTAATAGTCCCTGTCACTTCACCTTAGACTTAAATCCCTGACCTTTATATGAAAGGTTGTGTGTCTCATTATCAAAGACACCTCCCTCTAGGTTCTCTTCCTTAAAAATAAGTTAAATAAACTTATTTATAAAAATAAGTTAAAATAACTTATTTACTTGTTACTATACCTGTGCTCCCCAATTTCACACACAACTGAGGAATGCATGCTCACAGAAATTCTGACATCTACACAGTACCACCTAACCAGCTGTCAAACTCCACTGACTGATATTAGACATTAGTCTAACCTCCAAGATAGGCATCTAAAAGACTCTAGATTCATTCAGTCTCCACAATCCTAACACCGAATGCAATAAAGGTTCTTGGATTTTTTAATGAAACCTTGTGTCATACTCAAATTATTACTGCTGTTCTACTTGTACTTCATTTCATATCCGCTTTTGTTAAAATGAATTTAATTTCTCCTTCAGGTACTGTTTTCACAGGCTCCTATTCTGATTTTATTAGGTTTTGTGTCTTTAACATTCAAAATTAAACACAATGGTTATCACAGTAGTATACAAAACTGATTATATGTCATGAATTAATAAGCTTTAAAGGCATGTTTAGTCAAGATTTTATCAGGGCTGTATCTGCTTAAATTTTTTAATAGTTGAATGCTAAAAGAAACCTATTCTATCCTTTAAGTAAACTTCTGACAAGATTACACAGAGAGAAATAGGGACATGAAGAACAAGATTCTCCTAATGCAACCACTCTAGTCCTTGTTATCTGCATGAAAAATCTGGTTTATTTTTTTATCATTTCAGTGCATTCAGCAATTTTTATTCCCACATTAGTGGGAATTAATAACACAACAATTTCAGAATAGCTGATAGGAATCTGTAGTTATCTCTTAACTTTTCTCCTCCCACTGATGTCTTACAAAATTTACCACTGACTTTCCAAGTCACGCTTGGATGCTTCACTCCTGTTGAAAGACAAAAAGATGCTTGAAACTTGACCATTTATTTGATTGATCTTCAACAGTAAGCAAAAGTGTTTACCTGGATTTTGCATCTTACAGATGAAAAAAATTTCAAATTTACTTGGTCAGCTACTAAGAGCAAAAAAAGGCAAAATTACTCTGCTAGTGGGCTGCTACTCCCGCCATACTGAAATACATGTCAGACACTCTCTTGGAAAAAGCTGCTCCAAAGAATATGCCCTCTGCAATGCATATATCCCCACAACACAGAAGTTGCATGCTCATTTTCTGAAACTACCTACATTCACATAACCCAGAGAGTAGTTGCAGATCTCACTCAAGTAATTAACTTTTACTCTTGCCAGCTGCAGGACTTTCAATACTGATCTACCCTGTACCCTATTACACCATTATAATTGTAACTGAGCCACACATAAGGAAAATAGAACTGAAATATTTCTAGGACTTTGCTTGAAAAATTTGCAATCTAACAAGCAACATTACACTTCCTATTCCACACCTTATTCAGAGTTATTCTGCATGTTCCAGTAAACATGCTTTTCAAAAATAAAAAAGTAACTAATGTTTTATTTCTTTATACATACACAAGGAAAGAAGATAATAGAAACTGTAAAGAAGTCAAATGATATAAAGAGAAAGCTGCAGATAAAAGGTCTCCACAATTCTGTAGAAAGGGTTGACTCCAATTCAAGCATGTCAGCAGAACACCCCATGACTTGTTGCCACTACCATCAAAACAGCATAGGTTTGTGGTGAAGAAAGTGATACTAACTGCTGCCTGGGAACAGATACTAGCTAATATTGTTGTAATGTGATCTTTACTCTCAGCATGTCACCAGTGAAAGCAAAAATGAGTACCAAAAATTCAAAACCCACACACAAACACCTAAAAAGAAATGTGCTACATTGCCTCTGCAGTGATCTCTACTGAGCTACAGCAGATCCTTGTACTAAGGACACAATCTCTTCAAAATATCCCGAGGAAACACTTAGAAACAAAACCAAGCTGGAAAACCAGCTTTTATTGCAGAAAAGCTTTATAAGTGGTTATGAGAGACCTGAATTTCCTCTGGGAAGAACAGCAAAGCACAATAAAGGTTCAAGGTACATTGAACAGGAACTGCTGTGGCAAAGGATGGGTTTTAAATAGGCTTCTTATGTAATAACCAAAGTAGATCTAGAGAATGTCAAGGATTTTCCATCACAAGGGTGCCTTGGCATCCCCACACTCCACCTTCACAATAGCTGCCATAACCGCGTCTGGAGACCTTCCTTTGCTTGCTCTCCAGACCATCTTGATCATCTGTTGCACCTGTATGTCCACACTGGTTTTCATGAGCAAGAAAAGCCTAAGTGTGAGGTTGTAACTAAAATCTCCCCGTCATCCTCTCCACTCCCAGTTTTTAAACTTCAGTGTGGAATCCAGACCCCAGCACAGCTGGCAGGTGTGTCAGTCGCCTTCAGTGGATCACTGTGGCTACCAGGCAAATCAAAAGAGGGAGCACATCCCTCCTCAGGATATTCCTATCCTCTCCCACTGCCCAACTCAGGCTGAATCAGAGCAACTTCATCTGAAAAACAGGAAAATGAATAATCATAGTAAGGACAGAGGGGAGAGGCAACCTCCATTTGGCAACCCAAGATAGAAAAAATGCAGGAATTTTATCACATTTCTGGAAAGCTACTAATTAGGTTGCAAATTACTTTTTTTTTGTTTGTTCATGCATATTCATCGAGAAAAAAATACAATTTTCAGTGTCAATGGCTTTGGAAGTGCATCCTTTATAAATGAAAATATGGGTTATCTTTATTAGTTGGAACATGTTCACCACAGGCACAAAGAAACCTGTAAGCCTGGCGGTTTGGTCAAAAGTTTATCCTCTCCCAGTGCTTGCTGGAAGGATGCTTCTCATACAGTACTCAGAGCAACTGAGCAGTAGCCACACACCTAAATTGTGTAATGGATGGCATGTAAATTTTGAAAGCTTTTTAAAAATAAACAAATAAAAGCACAAAGGAAGCAGGGGACAATGCTAACAGATGACAAAAAAAAAACCAAACCAAAACAACAAACTTTGAGTAAAAGATGTACAATAACCTAAAACATTTCCTCTAGACTAATGAGGCTGAGGGTGGGAACCCCCCAATTTTTATGAAAGGAAATGCATAAGACAACTCATGTACAATTTATTCAGGACATCAGTGCAAGCAATAACATTCATATCAGCAGAGCAGGAAAGCTGAGAAGGGCACAGCTTTTTTCTCATGGCTTTTACAGAAGGAGGCATAGGGAAACTCTGACCCTGTGTGAAACTCTTTGAAGCTGCATATAAGCCTTCTCTACAGCAGCCAAGAAACAATTTGTTGGATCTTCTCTGAACACTTACAGCTAACACACTTGAAATATAGTTTTGATTAGTGTGGCTGCATCCTTCTGAAGCAAGCAATGTTTACAATTCATATTCTTTCTTTTGGTTTATATAACGTGTTCCATGCATTAACTTTCCATGTAAATAGCGAATAATCAGGACCAAGGTCAAGCAAACGTCCTCAGATTTACAGTATCTTCATGACGTAATACTTTTTAGACAGCAGACAGTCAATTAATCTCTCTTTTCCATGAGATGCTTAGATGTGCATACAGCTAGATCCCACTTTATCCCCAAGTTAGACAAAGTATCTTTCAAAGAATTTTGCTGTAGCTTTCACATAACTCCACAAAATGCATCCATGTTGGACAAGTCACTATTAACATCACCCTAAAATACAGAATACACTGCCTTGACAGTTGGATTTTTCTACGCCATGGAAACCCTAAAAACAGGTTACTAAAATGTATTTAGGAAAAGATGTGTTGTTTCAGAAGGTGGAAGACATCATCTCCAGAGGGATGCTGAAAAGAATCCAGGCTAGTTTCAATTTCCATCAAAACAGAAGAGATCAAAGGATTGGATGAGCAGGAGACAAACATACTAACTACACATTGTGAATACCAATACCAAAAATGTGCAAGGCTGCACGTGCAAGGCCAGCAGAAGTTCAGTCAGTTCCAGAAGTGTCTTATAAAGACAACTGCAATGGAGTCGTCTCCCAACAGCTGTGTAACTTCTGTCACTGCTGCCTTTTGCTCTTTCACTATCTACTACATGAATGAGCAATTATCAAATGAAAATCATCACCCTTTCGCAGGCTGCACATGCAGATATTTTAGAAACTTCTTTGTTTCTATTTTGGGCTTTTCTTCCAAACTTTCCAGGCTATGAAAACAATCACACATCACAGAAATTAAAATCTCTCTCACTAGTTCTGACACGTTTCCGTCATGTTCACTAACTGGAGATAAACAAAAACCAGTGGGAGTAAGTCAAAAAGAAAATTCAGCTTTGAGAACATGCAACAGTTCCCAACAGCAAGCTTGAAGATTCAGATATGACAGCCCACAATCCTTTTTGGATTGGGCATATCTCAAGGCCTCTCCAGTAAGAAGACAGCTGAGCAAAAACCCATTTTTTCGTATATTGGAATATATTTTGCCATTTAAGGTAGAAGTTCATTTAATAAGATAGTGGAACTAACAAAACCAGACAAAAAACGAGAAGGAGAAGAGATGCAATATGACAGCAAACTTTCCTCCTTGTCAGTATTTTGCAGCATTTGAAACATTTAAGTGCGAATGAAGGAAAGTCCAGGAGCCAAGTGATCGGCCATTCTGTAGACAGCTGAACATCTCTCTCAGGAAGCTTTTCATGATATTCCATCTAATATTCCCAGCTTAGTTTATCTCTAGCAATTATTCATATTATGTGCAGACACTTGTCATCCTCCCCTACCAACCCACTTACAGAAACACATAATTATTCTACAATCATTCTCTCCTGTCATTCCCCATCCTGTATGTACATTTTGTGTTCTTTCCACTGAATTCCTTTAAAAGGATCAAAACTATTCCTTTGCAGGCTTGAAAATTAAAAGCTAAAGATGGCCTTCCAGATGAAGCCTCAGCTAAGATAGGTAAATTGCAACAAATCCTTGCATTTTCATTATATGGTGGTGTGGCAGCTTAAGGAAGTTCTATTTCAGAAAATCTCTGTATTAACCTGGGAAAAGAAGTGATTGAAAGGTATTACCTGTTCTTGAGACTATTAGTCATAGGAAGGGCTGAAAAAAATACTACATCTAGGGAATTTAAATCTAGATGCAACTAGCAAGAACAAAATATCTGAAAACGAGAGTTTGTGCGTGCATGAGAAGGGCAACTGGCAGACAGCTCTCGAACCCACAGTAGTGCTCAAGGAATCCTGGCTTTGAGAACAGACTGGTTTCAGAAGAGCTGAATAGTTAAAGAGACTCTCAAATTTATTATCTGCCATTTCTTGTTTCTCTTTCAGGATTTAAAAAACTTGGGTCTCCTCTCTCTTGATATCCTCTGAAGTTGTTCTTGTTTTAATTCCCTGTGCACATACCGTGATTCACACCTCCCTCCATCCTTTTTTTTTAACCTCCCCTTTGTAACCTCCTTTTTTCTGACAATCCTAATTCCTCAGTTAAACATGACTAGAGTAAAGGATTTCTCTTTCTACTGCCCAACAATGTCACTCCCCATGTCTCAAAATCCTCTTACTGAGTTTAATCCCTCCATTTCCCCCACTTTGTCAAACAGCTTTCTGTACTTGCTCTGAACTTCTGGAACTTTTATTTTAAAATTGTACTTCCAAACTTTTTACAAAGCAGTATTTTAATTGCTCCCTATGTGTCATTCACTTAACTATTCTTGCATCCCTAGTTTCAGTTGTAAAATCTTGGGAAGAGTAACTACCCTGTTTTTCTGTTTAAGTGCCCTGAAAACCCAAAATACTACAGAATATAGCAAAATTAGGAGGGCAATCATATTCTTTGTTCTAGTTGAGAACACAGCTCAGTCTCCTTTTCTTATTACTGGACTATAAGTTTGGCAAGTACCAAATATTTCTCCAGAGGGTATCTAGGTTGTAAGATTCAGCTACCTGATCCCAGGGTTTTCAATGCCTGTGAAATTCTGCCCTACTACCAGCACAGATGGTACCTTTTCAGCAGCATGGACTAAAGCCAAAGCAATAAACCCATTTCATTCATTCTTCTAGAACATCTAATCAGCTTCAGACTACCAGTCCTTATTGCAAGGTGCTCAGTGACCTGAACCTAAAAACCAGCAAGGATGACACAATGCCAGCAGGCAGTGCTGTCACAGCTGCAGAGGAAAGAACAGAACAGTCAAGGTCACAGGGGCTGTCACCACCAACATTCAGTGTGATGGAACACTTACACAGTGCTGGTTAAAATGCAACTAACTTCTGACTCCTTTAATTAGACTAAAAGTTGCCCAAGTTAACAGGATCACTTTCAGAAAAAATACTTCCTCCAGAACAAAAAGAGTCCAAGTGCCTGATCCAGTGAATGCAAAGTGATTATGGTCCCCACATTTGATTTTTAAGTAGTAATGAGTACAAAGCTTTTTATTATATAATACTGTAACTAATATCGATCATAATGAAGAGGCAAATGACGCAGCAGTAAACACCATCTATGAGCCCTGTGCAAAACATTTTCTGTACTGATAAAAATTTGCACAAGTTAAAAAATATTCATTGCCAAGTGAATTTCAAAAAGACACAATTTTGAATGAGCGAACACAGTAATTTCACATAGATACAGTTATAACTTATGTCTAGATTCAGAGCTGTCATCTACCACATCTTCAAATTGCAGATTCTTCCCATCCCCTCCTTCAGGCTTTCTTTTGGATAAATATCAAATTTTCAAATGTCCTCTCAAGAACATTTTATCCCATCTAATAAAGCTACGATAAGTGTTTAAACCTACTTCAAATGCTGCAGGACTCATGGTATTAATATTTCCCAGCTACATATTTCCCCATTAAAATTTAGCTGCATAGTGCCAAAATGCTATTCATTAAGATTGATTAGGTATATTTCCTTATAAGTTCATCACAAGTACAACTGATCTGATATTAATGATAAAATTAGAAAGACAGCTATGTGTTTTATCTCCTGAAATCTCTTCAACAAAGGTTATACAGTGGCAGTTCCTCACAAATTTCACTTGCCATTATACAGCCTATTAACTAGGTCAATTGAATGTTCATCAAGTTCATAATCAAAGAATTAATTACTTTCATAGCTCAACAATGAGAATTCTGAGCTAATAACATTTCAGCACAATTTTTAACAACTTTAACAACATTAAACAATAGTTCGTTCCTATTCTCTTTCCTTAAGCCTCCTTAAGTAGCTTTACAAGCACAACCTGCTAGAAAAAGTTTTGACATGAGGTGTAGTTTCTTCAGTGGTTATTAGTAAGGATATTTGCTAATAATTCTGAAGTGTAAAGTTATATTCCATCACAGTTCCTTTCAAATGCTGAGAAAACTAAAAAAGGGTTTTTTTCCCTAAAATCATTCTGCTTTGCCCACTTTATATCATGGCATCTGCATTTCTGTCACTTTGTTTTTAATTCTTTATAAACAATTTATGGAGGCAGAGCAGTTCCCATGATCAGATTTTTAGATATAAGTATGATCTTTTGCCCCCTGCTTAAGCCCTTTATTATACAAACTGCAATCCTCTCACCCAATTTTTAAAGCATGATGATTGTCCATTATAAGACATAAGAGAAAGAAATCAGAACTGTTCAGATGATAAAGTTTCTGCAGGGAGGACACAGTGAAAGCTAAGCCAGATTCTCCTGCCTGTTTTTTGCTTATAAAAATATCACACTTAATTAAGGGGCTTTTAAACATTTTCTGACTGAGCACAATATTGGCAAAAACAAACCAGGCACCAGTCAAAACAAATAATCCCTTTGATTTACTACTCTGACGACTCTAACTGGTTGAGTGTAACTCATTCTTGAAAGAATTTCTCTCCCCAAATCCCACACTGCGAGTGGCTTTCAGCCCTGTTAACAAAGTGAAGTGGTCTCTGGATTTCACAGGGAGGCTCAGTGATGTGGAGAACTTTGGCAGGGCTACAAAGGCTTGGCAGAACGGAGGCAGTCTAAACAGATACGGCTGTTTGGTTTCTTTGCTGGAACTGCTGAACACAGAAGTAAACTCTGTGAACCCTCTTTGTTCGCTCGAAGTATCACCAAAGGCACAGTTCACGATTAAGTCTGTTTGCTACTGACAAAAACATGTTCAAAAAAACCTTTGAACAACAAACATGTATAAATGTTAAGGATTCTGTATGTACAAAAGAACTTAGTTGAGATGGCTAAAAGTCTAGAGGAAACCTGATCAGCACAAAGGACACAAACCAAGTTAGGAAATCAAAATCCAGAACGCCTCGTGTTCTGCCTGGAAAGCATCATCAGAAGTGCTATTCTAGGTTAGGCACACTTAGTAAGAATCTTGGAACACTTAACCTATAGCCTTGTCACAGAAACTTTACACTTGATTTCAGGGAGGAAATAATAAATAAGGATCAAAATATTCTTTAAAATCAGTGGGATGCTCCACGTGTAAGACTGTCTGTTATGGAGTAACCTAACTGCCGCTTCCTCAGCATCTATCTCAGTTCTCCCAACTTCATGGAGACACTGTCTGTGTCATGGACTTCTAGAAACTAAACCTGGGGCAGACTGGGCATAACTGTACCAGTGCAACTGGGTCCTGAGCATTTCCACTTGGCCTCATTCACCGATCCCCCCTCACAGGATGCAGGTTCAACTTCACTGAGCTAATCCTGCAGACTTGCTGTCACAGCACAACAGGGTGGGCAAGAGCATACTAAGGCAATTCCAGTACTAAAATCTCATTGCAAAAGAAAGAAGGGTATGCATTTCTCCAGCACAATCACTTGTGGCATCTTAATAAATCTAGTTATTGAACACATAATGTTCAAATTCTGTATGATATCCCAAGTGTCCCCCTTCTACGCCACAGTAAAATTATTTATTCTATTACAAAAAGGTACATTAGCCAGTCAAGTACAGAAAGCGCCGTTTAAAATATTTAATTTCTCTGTAAAAACCTTTTCTATTGTTGCATGATTTTTTTAGTAATTCAGTTACAGCTGAAGTGATTCGCTCCAAGTTACTATACTGGTAATTTATTAATCATTCTGTCTAGCCTAGTAAGTGCTGCACAAAATGCACTAAATAAAAGTCACAAACCCTTTACCCTGGAGCAATTTTCCTTGGATACACAGCAATCCATTTACAGCATGTGGAAATTAGTTAGTGAAAGGATTATAACAATTTCTTTTCTGAGTGCAGCATCACTGGAACCTCTTTGACGTACATTTTCAAACAAGACAAGCAATCAAAAGTACTAAATCTACTTTCAGTTATAGTATTTTTCATTCTTGTAAGACAGAGCAAAAAGCTGAAAACTGTGACAGAGGCTTCAAAAGACACATCTATACAGTTAAATATTGAGAATATATTCAGTTAATTTAGAATAATACAGAAAGGTACACTGCATGGGTTACCACTGGTAGAGCAAATGGAGAAAAAAACATGCCCCCAACCAACAGCAAGTGAATCTGCTGGATTTAATCACCGTACTTTATCCTCCACACAGCTCCTTGAATAAATAGCTGTATAAACCTTAATCAAAATGGAGTTTGTACATATAATTTTGGATATTAGATATAATTTAAATAAAACTCTCTACTAAGAAACTCATCTGGATTAGAATTTAAAGGAAAAGTGAGTTGCTTTTAAGTTATTATTTTATAAGTATGTGCTCTGGTCCATTCCCAGATCTGACAACATTCACTGAGTATCTTTTACATTAGATTGCCAAAACCAATGAAACTCCATACCCAAGTATATCAGATATATATTGTTTGTGGACTGTCACACCCAGAAACAAAGCATCTTATGCAGTATAAATTTCTCCCAAAGTTTTCCAAGTCTTCTTGGAATAAGCAGGTTTAATGAACAAAAGTATTCATATTGCAGTGCAGAACATGTATTTACAGTCAAAGATTTTTCTCAAAGTATGCAAGTCAGGCCATATAACACAAAACTTTCAGCAAATGAAAGAGAATTCAGCACATACTAATTATTTTTTTTAAATACAAATAAATTTAGAATACATTTTCCATAGTACATAAGATCTCTTTAATCGTTGTACCAACACATTTCCACGAATTTAAAAATAGAAATCTCAGAGTCCTTCTACCCCTTTTCCTAAGACTAAGTAAAGAAATAACCTCATTCACTCAGATGACTGATTGGTTGGGACAAGGAGGATGCCAGCAGAAGGGAAAGCTAAAATTCTAACAAATGGATATAAGTATGATTTTTTTTTTTCCTTGGGAGAATTCACTTCATCAACTATATTCATTTCTTCTGGCTGTTGTCTCCTACCTGTCCACTGGCAGACATGCAGCTGCAGAGGTTTTGAAGAGTAGACTCATGTAGAGCATTAAAGTTAAGGTACTAACAGCAGATCTTGACTCTGTATTCTACAGAAAACTACTGCAGTCAGCAGAGCAATGGGATGGGAGTTTAGCACACAGGCTGCTGCTATTTGATATTTGCTGAATCTTTGAAAAGCTGCTTAATTTCCAGCACAAGAAAGAGAGAAAGAAAAAAAAAATATACAGATCAGCATGAGTCATGGATCTGGTCTATCGTGTCCTTTGGCAAACTAAGCTTAAGCCAGTGTTTACTAGCATCATGAATATTTGGGCATACGCAAGGACTACAAAATCCAAGAGAATCCCCAGGCAAAGCAGTGACTTCATCCAAGAGCAAAACTTGCACGCCTGGACTGGGGACTGGGGTTTCTCTTTCTTGATGGGTCCCGTGTGTGAACCCTCACAGGGATGGCTGCTCTGGGCTGTTTACCACCGTGGATATAAATTTCTCTACATGACGAAATGCAAATGCCTGACTACTCCCCAGTGTAGTCATATACTGTTTGTTCTATAATCTATTTCAAGGGTTCAAAACCATGTATGTCACGCCTGTTTTCTAAAAAGTTTGTTTATTTTTTTTCTGGAGAAACAGTGTTTACAGATGCACATGGTGCTATATTTCTATGTCAAAGAAAGTTACTCTTCTCTGGAACAGAAGGTCAGTGAAAGCCTTATTTCCTGAGCAATTTATTTCTACAGGCTTGGACCAGCTTTGAGAAGTAACATCTCCTATAAGAACTTTGTCGGAAGGGAGACCATCATACAAGAAAAGAGTACTGACTGACTGTAAAGTTTTCACCATGTTTTTAGATAGCACAGGGTCATAAAATTAAAGAACAGTAGAGCAGGCTCAATACCTTAAATACAACTAAACAAGATTTACCAGTATTGGGTATGTATCTTCAGTAGAAGACAGAAG
This sequence comes from Oxyruncus cristatus, assembly GCA_013399855.1. Taxonomy (NCBI): domain Eukaryota; kingdom Metazoa; phylum Chordata; class Aves; order Passeriformes; family Cotingidae; genus Oxyruncus; species Oxyruncus cristatus. The sequence continues at coordinate 1,020,853 of VXAY01003858.1, read as the reverse complement.
TATCAGGTTTGTTGGTTCCTCAGAATGACTTTTTGTCCCACCAGAACTCTCCTCTGTCAAGTCCACCTTCATGTACCTGTTCATCATTTGTGAACTGATCTAAGCACCAGATCAATACAATCTTGGTCCTATTACGGTAGAAATATGTGGTGAGGAAGAAACAATATGTAGACTTGTCTCATTCACATGTTACTGGTGCCTGAGTCTATGTTGTCTTAACAGTTCACCTCACAAATCTCTGAGGTTGTTGAAAAGCAGGAAGAGAACAGAACTGTAGGAGTTTCACAGCCACTCATAGCGACTGCTTGAGGAAGGACTTAGAAGCATTTTGGCAGAGAACTCAGGAAGCAATGACTTGTCACTTTTTTAACCATTAAGACGGTAAGAGAGGTGTCTTATCTTCTGACCTGGGCACTGACCCACGCCAATTCTAGAAGGTTAAATTATATCAGACAAGCTTATACAAGCCTTTGAGTAGTTGTGGTTTTGCTTGTGAATGAGAGGTTCAGGACAGAACAGCAGCTGGCACATTCAGTTTCTTTGGAGTTACTTTAACACATAAATACCGATAAGGAGAAACTTTTGTCTGAATATTTCTCTCCCATTTTCTTTCAACATATTAATTAGAAATAAGGTAAGAATACTAGGTAGGAAAAGCAACCCTCCGTACGTTACCTTGAACTGGGAGGGCAGTTACTCAAAATTTGTAATCGAAAAAAACGTGTCTCATATGAGTAGCACTGCATGGATTACATCAAGCGGTCAACTGAGGAGGAAAAAAAATCTCTTTAGAAACACACATTGGGAAACCCCGACCTCTGGCTGCCTTTCCCCAGGACCTGCCCTTGCAGAGTCAACACTCCCCAGCCCAATCAGCCAGGGAAGTTGGCAAAGGCACAATCACCATGTGTGCAGGCACTCGGCAGTGGAACAGCAGAGCAGGCACACAGTTAAAGCATCACAAAAATAAATAAGGATGGCAGCAAGAAACCGTATGGGTATCTCAATACAGCTCTTCATTCAAAAATGTGCTCCTGGCCCACAAAATGACCCCATTCATGGCTGCGCCAAAGAGCCACATGGGTCACAGTCTTGTGACCTGCACAGCACTTCCTTTCTCTTTGCAAAACCGTGGCCTGCCCACCATCTGACTCACTTTGTTGACCACCAAAAAGGTTTCCATAATTTGGCACTCTGCAGGCCACAGTGCGGGAATCTGGCTGTAGCACACATCTAAACAATTCTTCCTGCCTTTAATTTCAAACAAATGGGAAAAGGAGGACAGACAATCCACACCACTTCAAAAAGGGACTGCAGTAAGCCAGATGGTGTGGATTACATCTTGGGGAAGGCTGCTGGTTTACGATGATAGGATGTGAGGGGAAGTGAGCTAGAAACTGCAATGCAGTGCAGTACCTGCTGTGTGGGTAGTGTTTCAGTGATACAGGTTGTACCTCCAGGTCCAAGACTGAAACAGGCAGTCACATCATGGTATCTCCAATTCACGTTTGCTTTGCATTTGTAAATTTGTGATAGGTAGGTTACCCACGGAGTGGTTTTATCTAGCACAGTTAAATATTTTATATCATTCATTACGCATGTGAAAAAGTGATGCAAAATTATTTCATTCCTTTGCTCACAGTTTGAGTCAATTTTGCTATCTATGCTACCATTTTTCCTTTTTATTCTTTTCAAAAAGCATTAAAACAAAGAGTGTGAAAAATGGGGAAAAAAAGCTAGTTACTTTCAGATCCCTTTTCCAAGGTTCAAAGAAGATTGTGATAAACATTTTATATTTATCACTTTTTAAAATATTGATCTTATGTACTGATACACACCTCCAATCAATTCCAATTTTAACTGCAGTCTAAAATCATTAAAGATAGACCTGCGCCGGAAATAATTTTATTTTCTTCTAGAGGCAAAGGTTTAATTAAATGTGAGACACTGCAGAGAAAATTAAGAGAGTTCTCAAAAAATTGAAGTTCTTCACAGGACTGTCTAGAGAACCTTAGACAAACTGAGGTTTCTTAATTACTAATTCAGTAAGTCAGCTTTAGAGCAATGCATAACATTATGCTAATTGTTTCAGATAAATAATTTCTGTGGATTATTATCTGATAGAGTTTATATCTGTGGTTGGTTTACCAAGGAAGAAGGGGACAAAGATGTCTCTTATTGTAGAAGAATGTCTCTTATTCCAGAAGAGATGGATGGTTTGAGTTACATGATGGGAAAGACACCACATTATCTGAGTCACAACAGTCAAACCCTAGGTCAGTGTTGCATCCATAAAGCAGCATGATATATTTATTGAACACAGTGCAAATAATCCTTTGATCTCAAGTTCTGCTTGTTTCAACAGCCCAGTTTTAAATTGGTATTAACAATTAAGATTCAAATTACAATCAAATATGTGCTTTCAGATAAGGGGAAAGAAAAAATATCCCTTGTCTGCTTCAAAGATTCAACAATAGATTTTAAAGTGCTCAGAGCAGCAAAATGAAGTTATTGAAAATATGCTAGTATCTTTTTGCACCACCCTGAGAGAAGAAATCCTTATCTATTCCTAAAAGATATACATTTAAATGAAAATGCAATTATAGACAAAGAAGATTTGTTCAAACTACTAAAACTGTATTTACAGCACTTCATACAGTTTCAATGTCACTAGATTTTAACAGCTAAAATTACTGCAAGCTAGCTGCCTGGTCTTCAACTTCTTAGTGGCTTTCAGAGATCATCTTAATTAAATGCCTTAAGTGATTCTCAGTTAAGCAGGGAAAGGTTTGGTTGGAATTTTTTGTTGTTTTTCCTTTAAACATACACAGCCTTTTCCAGTTAGGGAAAAATTTCCTATTAGAAAACAAAATGAGAGGTCTTTGTGCTTTCAACACAAACTTGGATTCCTTTACCAAAATTGAATTTAACAGTAAGTGATTTAATTTGACAGACATGCAAATTTTGTATTTCCCCAATTATATATTACTGTTTGGATCTTAAATAACTAACATTTGTGCTTTGTGATGTTGCAGAATCCTATGCTGAAAGGTCACTAGAAGAGCTTTAAATAGGCTACATAGATAAATTGAAAACAAAGACATCTCTTTAGTGCAGAGGCTTTTGAAACGAACAGCAGCAATTACAGCATGGCGAATGGCCAGATGCTTGAGAGAGCATTTGCACTCACGGAAGATTGTCTAGATGCCCACTCATCTCTGTACCAACATGTTCTTCAAGAGTGACTCTTCAACTCCAAAACTGTGAGTATGTCCAAAATATGTTTTCTCACAGGGCAGGACAGCTCTTCCAAGGAAGAGCTGCATATAATCTCATGGAACAATTCGTACCATGCCTGTTAAGTCCTAAGTACTTCACAACTGCTTTCAGAGAAGACAGGCAAGGATCTTGTATGAGGCACCTCTTTAGTGGCAAAATGAACACTAAATTTCTGCTTCCTAAAGAAAAGCAGATCACATTTCACCCTGGTAAGTATGAACAGTTCCTATGAATTTGCCAAGATTATTCTGAATTGCTGTTTTCTTCTTGTGAGTACTTAGTACTTATGTCTTTCTGACTCTGGCAGCACCTATAATCACTTTCCCTTACCCTGGTTCTGTCACTACCAGATTCAGAAGGTCACAGTTAAGTATGACTGTGAACATCCCCCAGGTTCAATTCACAGAAAAACCTGCTACAGATTAAAGAAAATTGAAGTAATTTGAGTCTTAGCTATTGCTGACTTATAGCAACGAGCAATCTCAAGCGTTCTGAAAGGCTTGCTGGGTATTTTGCAGGAGCAACGAGGGCTGTTATGTTGATCCCTAGCAGGACACTGTGTGCATAACAAAGTCCACAGAAAAAAGAATATAAGGTTAATGTATTTTCATATAATCTAGAATATTATCCTTACCAATTTTATTGAAACGTAACCAATCTATCAAAGCCAGCTTATTTATATTTCTTTATACTTAGTTGTATCTCTCTCCTGAAAGTCAGCATTTAAATTTGCCTAGGCAATTTTAAATTAAACTGCTAAATTAATCGATGAAAAAGTAAATGCACTATACTTAGCGGATAAGGGGGCAATCCAATTATTTTGTTGAACTTATTTGAAGGTTGGAAACTCTAATGAACAAGAAAAAAACATCAGACTTGGGCTTGCTATAAATAGGCTTATTAACTATGGCCTATTTACATGCACAGCTGCAGTCTTCTAGAAAGACTCACAGAACTTGTGGAACGTGTTAAGAGACAGTCAAATAAAGTATCATCTAAACATCAATTCCAGCTAAGTGAACAGATCCCTGGAGCACTTAACATGTAAACTAAGGTCAGTGGACTTCTGGCAGAAGTGGAGAACATAAATCCAAGACTTCAGGTTTACAATGCCAAGGAACAAAGTCATACAAGCAGAACAGATCACAAGCTGTAGTATCTGCTTCTAAGATAAGACAGAGAGGAACATCTCTGTCAACAGTTAAAGATATGGTTTTTCCTTTCCATAACAAAGGATAATGTGACCTCAGGTCCTCTTCCTGATTATTTGAAAGGGGAAAGGAGAGGATGAAGGACATCACTTTTCATATCTCAGTAATCACTCGCTTGGCAAGAAGCTGGATGACAGAGATTTCCCATTTAGAATGGTAGAATATGCTCTACTCTGCTGAGCAGCATGCCACAGAAAGCGGTGTCCTAAAATTGTCTCATATATATATAAAAATATATATTTAATATATATATATTTATATATATNNACACACACATATATATATACATACACACACGTAGCAACAAATTCCATTACAGTGAAAGAATATTATTTCATGAAGTACCTTCTCTAACAAGTAATATATTAAACTTAGCACATGAAGAGGACGAGAAAAATCTTTGTCCAGCTGACATTACTGAAAGTAAAAACTAAGCACAATGATCATTACTCCAGGTACACAACTAAAAAAATAAAGCCCAGAATTACAGAGGTACTGACACAGCATTAATATCCTTCCCTGCTGAGAGAAAATATTTAAAATACAGGGAGAATTCTACTTCTATTTGCTTATATGCACTCCAGGGAAGAAAAAAAAAAAAACCAACACTGATTTGATGCAATTTATAAAGCAATATGGTTTACAGACTATTTCATCCTACATCATGATATTATTCCATTCACCCTCTATTTGATGTCTGATTAAATAAAATGGAACACCGGGGCGTCTTTCTGAGTAAGTTATACCAGGACATTGTACACTGTTCTTGAGACTAATATTTCACAATGATGGTTGTAAATTCAAACACTGTGATAGAAATCAGATGTCAAGCAATTACATAACTATCAGAAGAATACACATTTTAGTTTATTTTTGTTCAAATTTGTAAACCAGTCTATGGGATAAATGACAGAATAAAAACTAAAGTGAAAAGCACATGCAGATTGTGAGGAACATGCTTTTCAGCACGTATAAAGAAGCAAATCTACAAAACCTGTAGTACAAAATACATTTTCTCTTAAAGACCTTCTAATCTGTCCTTTTTTTTTCCTTTGCAACTTCGGTAAAGAAGAAATGGGATCTCAGTGCTAAACACATAAATCAGTTTACATTTGTAACAAATACTATTGAAAAGAGTCAACCATGTAAATCAGGATTTTGTCCAAAATTCCACTTACCAATTACAATGAATTAAAATTATATTTGTACACAATGAAATTTTAGATAACTTACATATTACATCATAACATATTGTTGGTATAAGTGCCGATAATAAATGAGAAACTCGTATGAACAAAACTCACTCTTTGATGTAATTAAGATTTATGACTGCTAGCCTCACAAGACCTTTAACATTTTATTAACAATCATTTTGGAGGTATTTTACTGGTATCATGTGTTTTACAGGGTATTTGTCTTTGCCAAATGATAATAAATACTCTTGCATCGTTGCAGCTACATTTACAACGAAGAGTAGCAAAGTTCAAGGCCTTTAAGGTCTCAGAAGCCTGGGGAATTCCTTCTAGACAATGACACTGTATAAACTACATAACAACAGTATTAAAAAAAAAAAAGAAAACCAAATTATATCAACATTTTTAAGCATGTACTTTGTTAGTAAAGCAAGGTCTGGAGAGTAATTTTTTTAAATACCACACCAACTGTGGTCAGCTTATTGTTTTCACCATCTCTCCCCACTCCCAGTTCTCACAAAGCAGCAAAGCAATGTGTAAAACCCTACAAGTTTACCCACAATTCTGAAGTTGGTTTGTGTTTCACGGTCTCTCTGCCCACCAAAATTATGAACTCTGCTACACTCTTGAGTAACCATCTCTCTCAGTTGCTGCAATCACACATTTCTTAGAGTAACACCCCCACTGTCAGTATCTCAGTGTGATTAAGCAGACCAAGTTCTTTCCCCCTTTCACCTCAGTCCCAACCTGACCATTTTACATTTCACTGCTTTTAGATTTCCCTTTCACTTCATTAACCGTATTACCTCTGTCCACTGTCTAAAATCTTACTATCAGATCTTCCTCCACATTGGTCCTATGTGTAGGAATCTATGAATCTGTGTCGAACATCCCTCTACATCCAACCCACATGGTCCTAGACAATCAGTTTTCCATTAAATTTGCATGGAAAATATGTTTTGGGTTTTTTTTAGCACAGTATTCATCAAAAGACAAGAACTATCTTCATAGTCCTCCTTCTGTTGAACAAAATTAAGCATACAGTCTGCGCCTAACACATACAAACATACAGCAACAGGTATTTGACTATCCCTGTAATGAATAGTTGTTTTAAGACTAATCCTTGACAGTTAGTACTAGTGTTTGTGGCACCTACTTAATCACAATTGTAAGTAAAATATAGTTTCTTTTCTCCTTCCTCCTCAGTACTGTGGTGTTTCTTTCTTCATGCCGCAGACAAGTATCATCTGCCAAACCCAGGACTACTCTTTAGATACTCTTGCATATCAGAATACAAGAAAGATGCAGTGTAATGTTAGAAGATAACATTTTCAATGTGAAGAAAAAAAGCTTTTACAATCATTCTGTAAATCCTATGTGTATTTGTAAATGATTACTGAAATACAACCCCACAGTAATTCTTTAAACTGTTGTGTGGGAGTTCAGACAAAGGAATGGGTGGAAAGACAAAACAGTGATCTGTTTATAGTCACACCATCAAAAAGACTACAAAACTGCATGCTCTGATGAACTTCTTAGCCAACAGAACAAACGCTCTAAATGCTACCTCTTAATTTCTAGTCTCACAGTTTAGTTGGCTGCCGTTTAGGATGCCGAGGATTTAAAACCTAACCAAACACTCTGAAGAGTAGTGCACAGAGCAAAGGTCCAGCAAGTAGCTTTGGTCAGACACCAGCCTAGATTCAAAAAAAGAAAGGGGCTGGGGTGGGCAGCCAGCTGTCGATGTGGCAATTGATATCTATGCCCAAGCTCAGGTGAAAGGCAGAAAGGCCACTGTCTGAATGTCCATCAAGAGAATAGAAATGAAACATGTATAGCAGGGTGGCAGCATCACTCAGTTCTTCCAAACTCCACTCTACTCTAGTGAGGAAGGCCACCTTGATGTCCTCATCCCTTGACATTGTCACTCTGGTGCTGCAGTAACACAGGACATCACGAGCTGCATGCCAGTGAACTGAGTCAGCACACTCTAAGAAGGTGCTGCTCCCTCTGGAGACCAGGTCTTGGTGGTAACTAAAGCAATACATTTTTCCTTCACACTGCAATGATTCATATGCAATGACAGCAACTGTGCCTCAGCTGGCAAGAGGAGAACCCTTTCAAAGGGTTGCTGGCTTGCCCACACCTAGTGGAGCACATCTCTTGGTTCTCCTCTGGCATCACCAAGCTGAGACACACAGCAGCTTCAGGTGTCTCCAGGATCAGCAGAGACTGCTACTACCTGCCCTTATCCCCACTCTCACCTGCCCACTTATAGATCTGGTTTAGTCATTTTGAAAATATCTGAACTTCACAAAGGTCACACTACACTGGTGAAACCGAACTGATTCCTTCCAGAAAAATTACATCAGGAAAAATAATTTTTGAAAATATCTAGGTTGTTTTGGATCTTTCTTCCATATGTACACATTCACTTGTTCTACCAATATTTCAGACACACACCCCTAAGTAGTACGAAGTGTTTTCAGATGCTGCCCCTTAACAACATCAACCCCATATGTACAAATGACTTTTAAGTTGCAGCCATTGCAAAGCCAGATACCGAAGTTTCCAAAACACATAACTAAATTAGGATGCAACAGTCAGTTAGTCAGAAGTCAAACTATGGCCAAGTTCTCCCTATCAGAATTAAATGCTTTCAGTCAGCTCTTAGGTTTTAAGCAGGCAATAGAAGTTTTAAAATATTTGCCAAGCTTTACACCACAAAAATCTAACATGGACTTTAGTCTTAAAATTTAGTAGGCACTCTAGAACTTTAAATAAATAAATAAATAAATAAAAAAATTATCAAGTTCCAAAGAGAAATTTCCCTTCATATCAGTTTCTTATTGACTGTTTTCATCATGACAAGACCTCTGTTTAAGAAAAAATGACAGGAATATTGCCACTCTCACAAGGCACAGGATAAAAGACAACACAAAATCCTGTTACTAATGAAACAAACACATCCAGAGAGTACTACTTATTTCAGCAAATATCGACACAAATACATTAAAAAAATACAACATTTCCTAACAACGCCGATGTTTCTTCTTCACCCTTTCTCTTGCTTACTTTTTCACCATTTCTCTCTCTACTTCTCCTTCCCCATCTGTCATGAAGTAATGGGCTGGCATTCTCAAAACTCTCAAAACCAAAACTCTTTAACAGTCTCCTGATTCTTTTAAATACACTTAAATTCTAGCAGCAACAGGCAACAGCTTACAGTCCCAGGAGAGAGGCTCACACATTGCACTTGGAAACCCTTCAACATTTTGGAATGAATAGCAAAACAATCCACATGGAGAAATGTGATAATGGAGCCATAACGTGATGGCATCAAGCTCTTAAAACATATCTCCTCAAAGCTCTATTGTATGCATGATTTACTTCGAGTATAGGGATGTCTGGAAGCCCCATCAAAGAGCTAATGGATAGACATTTTGTTAACATATGTAGAACTGATGCCAGGCCATAAAACAACATTGTACTGAGTATTACACATCTTCAGAAAAGTCTGGTTGTTTTCTGTTTGTTTGGTTGGGTTTTTTTTCCTGGGGTTGGGATGGGCTTTTTGGGTCTACAAATTATTTCTTCAGTTATGTGCATGAGTGCCTAACAGGCTCAGGAACCTGGAAAATTTTTATGTTCTCTTGTTCCCTGGATCTTTGCCCAGTATCACAAAATCTGAGAGAGCGCTGATCTTTGAAACAGGAAAAGGAAGAAAAATGAAGAAGTAAATAAGCAGCTATTTCCTTTGCAGAACAGGTCCTGTTGCATCAATCACAGATTGGTAAAGACCTTCACAAACTATTACCTTAGCATCTCTGTTTCTCAGGTCATCCCTAGGACTGCTACTTTCAAAGGGCTGTCCAAACTTGGCTCTGAGCTACAGTACATTCCTCAATGGCCTTTCATGCTTGTGTTGTTCAGTAGAGTCACTTCAAATGGTACATGCTGTATATATGGCATTCCATAGAAACAGGAGGCAAAAGGCTTTGTAGAGTGAATTCCTGGAACAGCTCTTCAGGATTCTGAAAAAGCCACTTATGAGCTCATCTGTTTCTACTCTAAAGTATTTATGCTAGATCACAGAATAAAGAGCAACCATTCAATTGATGTACTTTGTAGGGCACTTAGGAAACAGTTTTTTATCACTTAGTAACTGTAGGATAAGTAAAACAGCACTGCATACCAAGAAATACACAGTATGGAAAGACACTGAAAGTCAGGATTATATAGAAGAGTATCTTGATCTGCTTTGATACCTTTTCACTTAATCAAGTATTTTGTGGTTCTGTGTTTGGCACATTAGGTACATTGAAGCCAGATTAACAACAAACAGCTGCTATTTATAGCATTTCCCCAGAGTTAGGAACAGTTGCTGCTGCACTTTAGGACCAATCATGTTACATCTGTATTGAAATAAGAAGACAAACATGTTTTACTGCCAGCTCTGCCTGAATTTCAAATGAAAACCACATTACTTAACTTGTGAATTTCTCAGTCAGTCAGTCAGTCTCCACTGTCAACTTACATAGTTTAAATAAAACATCTCACCAATTCACAATACAGTACAAAAGGATGCTAACAGCATAGTCCTAGGTGCAATAGTGTGCTTCAAATACTCCTTCAAATACTCCAAGTCAGGGATGGTCTGCAAAGGTCTCTAGCCTGCAATAGCCTGGACCTCAGCAAGTTCTGCCACCATACTTCTCTCATTTCACAAACTCTTTGGCTCAGCTGTCAGTAGTCATACAGGCTTAAATATGTTAAGTCCCACAATCCACAGGTTTTCTAGTCTTGCTGCTGTCCTAAACACTGTGAGAATGGGATCCCAAGCTCAGAAAGGCTGCAAGGGCGTCAAGTTATGACATGTTTGATCCCAGTGCTTCCCATCTGTTTTTATGAAGAAATGGTTGATGTTGAATTCATTATCTTACAGGCACAGGCTCACCTCCTTTGGGCACCTACAGGTAATCGTGCCTCAGAAGACAATAAATGAGAACCTCAAGACTGGTGAGGATGATGAATGTCTGCGCTCAAAACACGCAGTCATGCCTGCTCTGACATCAGCAAGGGTCTTGTCTGGGGAGAGCAGCCCTTTGCTAACTCAGAAGTAATAACAAAACAATGAACAGAAGAGAGACACTGGTGAGACACTGAACTTCACTGACAGCGTGACAAAAGCCATTTCCTTTTTCTGTTCAGAAGCTTTTTACACCACCTGAAAACTTGACACTGCAAAGTTGCAATTTGCAGTAGGTTTCACTTTCTTAATTGAAGCACTTGCTTACAGCCTACTGGCTGGCCAAACAGAAAGGATAAAGCAGAAAGGAAACCTGAGGTATCAGTGGGTTAATTTTTCAAAAGTACTTGTGCATTCAGTATGGAGCTGCCTCAAAAAGCAACAGGACATCTGCACTCATGTCACATCATCACCTCTGAAGATGAATGCATCCCTGAGAGCTTGATGCTTCACAAAGCAGTAATCACATTTCTTTTACTGCTTTAAGTTATTTGGAAATGTAAATGTGTTGAAGTTAAGCACTGGTGCCTAAAATAAGGTTTGCAAGTCTGACAATTCTGAGTATCAATTTTGGTGATATCAAACATTTCTTGCAGCAGCAATGACTTTCAGAATGCTAAGTCTAAAATACAGCAAACCTTTTGGAAAATATATCAGAAATATGACAATTACTTTTTTCTGTTTTCCTTACCCACCCTCCCCCACAGCCACCCCAGTTGCTAAATGCAAGAATCCACATAAAACACTTGGAAAAATGATTGAAAAAGGAGGAACTGAACTGAAAATGCTAAAAAAGTGGACAAATAAAGAAAAAAAGGAACAAAACCAAAAAAGAACTATCCAAAAACCCCTTAAACAGAGAAGAAAAAACAATAAATTGCTTTCTCCTTCAAAGGATTTGAGCAATAATATTCAACATTGCTTGTTACAGATAAAACTGTCAGACAAATATAATTTCAGTTCATGGTGATTATTTTTAATAAATACGTTAAAATCTCATGGCAGAAGTTAATGAATTATTTATAAATCAAGCAGTATATTAAATTCTGGTCAATATATAGATGAACATAAGCGCATCTAAATGTGCAGTTACATCTCAAACGGAATCACTTTTCACCAGACTTCTTCAGTGTCCTTCTTCAGTGACCCTCATTTTCAAGTAAGTTCCAGGATTTTAAGTTATAATTTGCAGCAATACCTGTGACCAGTTATGTTTCACAGGCTTCAACCTAATTTCAAACTGTTTTGCTTAAGACCTTTGTAAGAGCCATACCACCCACTGCTGATTTCTCACCCAGAGTTCAAAGATCCAGATTTGCTTTTGTTTCACTTCAAAACTTAAACTGAAATCTGGCCCGTGGAAATGTCACCTTTCTGTTCCCCTGGATTTGTACTGCATTTTGAAACACTTTGACATAAAAGGCATTGAAAGAGTTTTGGTTTGCAATGTATTTTATTGCCTAAATAGCTAGATGGTTCCTATTCTTACCAGAGTAACGCAGTGAGACGAGTGGTGTGAAGCACCCTTTAAGGCTCCAAGAGGAACTGAGTACTAAAAAAACCTAAACATTCACTTGTTTTATTTTCCTGTTTCTTGGTTACATTTTGAAAGTGTGTCCACTACTACTCCCATTAACATCAGCAGGGGGCTTGTAAACAAGCCTTTATCCAGCATTTCAAAAAAATAAGCTGCTCAGGGGAAGAGGCAAAGAGATCCCAATCCACTTCATTACTTAAAGAAACAGAGCAGGACAGCGAAGAGAAAATCAAATACCGACAAGCACCTTAACGTATCTTTGAAGTCTACATCTGAGCACTTCATAACCTGTAAGAGATAGTAATTCCATTGTTTTAAAAAAAAACTGTGGCTCTAGCAGACATTTCTAGAGCTGCTGTAACTGAGGTTACATCAGCATTTTCATAGTAAACCATACTGCCAGAAAAGTCATTCCATGTTGCAAGCTGACATAGAAGACCTCATAGCAGGCACAAATCCTTCAAGGCCATGAATTGAGTTTGTATGATTTTTAGCTAAGAATTTGAAAGAAAAGAGAAAGCAAGAAGAAAAGTCTTAAAAATGGAAACCAAAATGTAGTGAAACAAGAGAAAGAGTTTCTGCTTACGTTGAAATATAGCAGAGATTGTTTGTTCTGTTCTGTTCTAGTAAAGATAGCAAGAAGGTCAGCCTAGTAGTCATAAATAAAGATAGAATGGGCATCCGGAGAGATAAAGAAACAGTGAGTCAAGGAGAGCTTTGCAAGCCCCTAACACATAGTACCCCGCCTAATATGAATATGGTAATTAGATGTCACAATCTGATTAATATGTATGTAGAAATGTTGCAATACCTCGCAAACTTTGCATAAAAATCCTGCCTTCTTACTCAAACGAGAGAGCTTCTTTGTCCAGTGCAAACTGGGGAGCTCTCCAACGTTGTATGCAATAAATACATTTGCTGTTTAAAGGCTGAATTCTGTCTCTAAACAGTTCATTGAGCCTTTTTGGGCATCAGTAGGATTAACTAATGTTCAAACAGAATTGGTGGATACTTTTCGGTGCAGATGGTTTATTCCTCCAAACACAGATACAACACCTGCTCAACATAGCAATGAAACCTGTCACCTGAAAAAGACTGAGAAGCTGAGATGTTTGAAATGTAGAAAAGCAGGTGGATAAAAGTTATTTGTTGTACTGATTGTTTAGAAAGGGCTGTTCTATGGGTTTGTTTTTCCATATTTTTAAAGAAAAAATAAGTTTCCTTTTGTACAGTTTTTTTGTCTCACTCACCTGCTCTGGGTACTTGCTTCCAACTATCTCTGCCACGGTGTTAAAAGATGGGGAGTCTGGATAGGTCTTAGCTCCCATCTTCAGGTGCACAACAATCTTAGTGCCCCGGAAAGACATTCGTGCCATCATTTCAGCATCTTCCACAGAGATGCAAGCAGTGGGGATTTGGGGTACATCAGGCTGGTAACTCTGCCCGCCCGTATGTGGGCTGTAAAAAGAAAAATAAAAACATAGGGTTAACAACCTAGCTCTGTAACTGTTTTTATCATTACCATAGAATTATTAAAAAGACTACATTCACAGCTATCCCCATCAGGCTCTCAAAAAGGGTATATTTACTATTTTTAATAAACCTTTTGATAAAATACATCAAGTGCTTTTACACCAATCAGAATATCTGACTATTACCATTATATATGTCTGGAAATCTATTCTGTGCCAGCTCTATCCAGGTCATTGTCATGCTTTGACATGCTCTGATACCACACTTTCTTCACAGCAGGAAGAAAAGCAATGAAAAGTCTGTAAGTAAACAGTTTATAAGAAGTACATTCTTTTTTTCCCCTGTGACAAGTAATGAAATTAAAATTCACTACTACATTTTAATGCTATTTTCCATATATTATATAACAGAATTGCAGAACAGTTGAGGTTAGCAGAGACTGCTGGAGGTCATCTGGTCCAACCCCTCTGTTCAAGCAGGGCCACCCAGAGCCAGGTGCCCATAATAATGTACAACATGAAAATCTTCACCTATGAGCCTTCTTATGGTAGCAGACACTTTGTTGGTTTTTTTTTTTTTACATTTAAACAAAAAAATGAACAAACAAATAAACAAAAACCATGAGAAAACCCCTCAAATTTACTTTTAGGTCTTCTAGACTGGAAAAAAACCCCCACTTAATTTCAGGAGGAGATGTGGTAAGGAGGAAGGGAGAAATCTACTTTGTAAGGTTATAGATTAGGTAAAATGGAGAGATTATTCAATTCCATTTGTTTAGAAGAATAAATCCTTCTCAACAATAACAAGTCATATTGCAATCAATAATATAACCCACAGAGTAAATATGTATAAATATTTATCTGACACGAAAATACTAAAAAACAGTTACAGAGGTCTTACAGGAGCTGCTGCAGAATATAAACAGATCTGTTTATAGGTGGCAACAGCTCAGGAGATTATTGCTCCCAGCTGTTTACTTCTGAACCTCATACAAAGGTCGGTGCCTCTTCCATCAGCTTTGCAGGTTGGGTGACCCATAGTTCACCTTTGGAATAACAGTTACCCTGGTACTCAGAATGTCTTGTGCCACATAATCCTCCCTGAGTGGGATAAACTTATGTAGACTTATAAGTTCAGATCCTCTTTTTTCTTTTTTTTTTTTTTCCTTTCCCTTTGTCCTTGTAGTGAAAAAAGAAGAAAAAAAAAAGGCAATCCTCATCCCCACTTTTAAACTGTGATAATTTGCTGCACATGTTTAATATTTCTTTGAGTGTTTGAGGATATACCCAGCATGTTAACCAAGAGACTTTCCAAATAATGTAAAATAAACAACACACTGGGGAAAAAAAAAAAAGAGAGAGATGACAATTTCATGTATTAATGTTCAAAAAAACCCCTATGTTCAACAACTGAGCAGAAACTCTTCTTTTTCTGCTCATTTTAAATGAATCCATTCACCTGTGTCTTCTGGCAAGATTATGTCCTATTACAAACATGGTGTGTACACTGAATTGCAGTATTTCAAGTTTTATCACTGATTTCACTGTCCTTGTTATTTCCCAGATGCTCAACAAAAGAAGCCTCTAAAACTATATTTGTTTCTCCAATATAAAGCAGCAACTACATTTCTTTCAGATGCTCAATCCCAATGTTTCACTACAACTGTGAATAAAGCTTCTGACAACCCGCTGAGATTCACACACACTTACACACCTCAAATGAATGAATGCTTGCAGGTACAAAATTTACCCAGCTAGCCAAAAATAAACCTTGAAGTCACCCGGTAGCGTCATTTTTATGCTCAAACTACTATTTTGCCAAGCTTACAAAGGTAAACCCAACTACCAAAATTAAGATATATTGGCACAGGCAGGCAGAGCCAGCAACTGTGCAGATGATACCAGGACCTGAAGGGAATGGATGACTGTGCAAATGATTGCTACAAAAAGGGAAATGGACCTTAAGCATTACCAGTACAAAGGCACAAAGCAGTGACACAGTACTGTATATTCCTAATGCTACGAGATAAACTCACATAGAAAGTATTTGTGGCAGACACTAAGCATCCTGGGAAGCACCTGACAAAAGTTTACATGCATGCAAAATATGCCATGTATTATAAGTATAACATCTACATAATAAATTGCTTAATAAAGCATCAAAGAGTGCATTAAAAAAAAAAAGTAAAGCAGATTAAGGCCCTTTTATGCAGAGATAACCAAGAACTGGAAAGGCTACTGACCATATGGCAAGACCTGAGCAAGAATTAACTAAACAAAATAGAAATTACTTGCAGACTGTGTGTAACAGATGGAGAGAAGCATTCCTGAGTTTGGCTCAAAATAGGGCAAAGAGGATGTAGTTCAGGAGAAAGAATTTTTGTACCATTCCCTACCTAAAAGGATCCCTAAAAGAAAGAAAAGCATCACATAAAACCAGCTAGAGAGGTCACAAAGCAACCCTTACTTGAAATCAGCATTCAACTTTACAACACTGGTACCTATAGGTAAGCAAGGTGTCATTTGGTCCTGACATTCTTGTTCAACAGCTGACAAGATTCAGATAAATAAAGTGGATGAATTTTGCTTTCGATAACCCCCTAGATTTCACATCTCAGAAAGGATTTAAGAGAAATATCATGATATGAATAACAAAGCAGAGGAAAGGCTCCAAAAAAAAAAAAAAGCATTTTCTCTGTTAGAAGTGCATGTCAAATGACTAGTAAGGAACAGATATGGTTTCTATCTTACAGGAAAGTGTAAAGGAAGAATAAAAAAAAAAAATCAAGAGACAGTTTCTCTTCTGAGTAAAACAATCAAATGCGGAGAAACTAAAAAATGTGAATGAAAAGGTGTTGTTCGTGTCAGGTCAGTTCTCAGTCTTATCTTATTACTGTGGTAGCTGACCTTGCATGCTTCTTTACTTTGCTCCTCCACTTCCAACCCTTATCTCTAAGATAAGCTAAAATGCCCAAGGAAAAGTAATCTGTGTAAGAACCAGTGCTTCAAGCTAAACTGCTAACTCTGATGGAAAATACATCTCAAGTCGAAGCCTCAGGCAAAGATAGCAATCTCCTAAAGAGAGAAATAAGCATGATGTTACAAGAACTCTTACATGTCTAAAAAGAAAAAAAACAAACAAAAACAATCAAAACTTGATTATACAAAAGCTTACAAAGATCCACTTCAGCCATAATGCGTATACACACCCCCCCAACGCGCCATTCCTCACATGAACCTCAAAAAGCAATACAGGGTTGGGAAATACAAAATGAATGTTGTCTAAGTGTCTTTAGTTTACTCTCTCAAACAAAACACATCGCAAGACTAATTACATATGTGACCACCTATTTTCTACAGGATCCGTGCAATATGCAGTGTATGAACCACATGTAAACGAAGAGTTCATAACAGATCAGCCAGTTTGTTATTATTGACTGAAATCATAAAATACATTCCTGAATGAAACCACAACTACATTAATCACCAGCTATACCCATAGCAGGATCACAGCCTTAACTCTTGGTAATAGGTTCACATCCTTCTCATACTTTGCTTTTGTTCTTTCTCTTGTACATTCTACATATCACAAAAAATCCCGCCATATACAAAGCTTTACACTTTAAAGTAGATGAAGAAACATACTGTAGCAAAGGAGAAGGGGAACCATACATTTTGCTTTCGTGCTCAGCTGTGGAGAGTAGTTATTCATGAGTGCCTCACTCTGGTAACTTCCTCTGCATCAGGAGCAGCATGGCAAGGCCTGAATTCTAGTCAAGTAAATCCCTTTTTCCAGCATCATAAAGTCCTTACAAAACAAAGCTTGTCCTTGTGTGCACTCGAACTGTGTATGTTCTTTCAAGATTCTCACCGTTATCTGTATAGAGAGGCCAAACTGTAATTGCAATTAGTCAAATGTCAAAAGTATTGTTAATCTTCTCAGAAGAATTAGGTCTATACAAATAAAATCAAGAGTATTCCCTATCTACAGGCACTTGGCAAAATATGAAAGAAATAAATTCAGCCTAATTTTGTGTTTCTGTCATCATTTGTCTCAAAATTCTCTTGCTTTGTTTGCTTCTTATATTGTCTTTTTAGGATTTGATTTGCTGGTTCACAGTAAGTTGAAATGATCACAAGACTATTAAATTCAAAACCAAATAGGAATATGTACAGAAAATTCCAAGAAACTAAGGAGTAAAAATACAATAAAAATATGGAATTAATAATATAGCAGTCTGCTTCGAAAGTTAGAGTTTTGGAATCTAGCCATACAGTCTCTTCCAGATTACTTCGTACCAATCTTAATTGATGTAGCATCTTCACAAGAGTAGTGAAGTGTAAGAGAGGCTCCAGAAACTACCAGCATAACCAAGGAAAATCCCCTTTGAAAAAGTGCACAACATTACTCTGTTACCACATGGACCCCATTTAAATTAACATTCAGAAAACTGCATTTAATCAGTACTAGGCACTCATCAAAATTAGGCTTTACCAAGCAAGCATAATAGCTTTGCCGTAATTACATATGTCCTAGGTTACAGAACGCAACTAACACATATGTGTTTGTTCTCCATTATAATATTCAGTACCACAAGCACCAAGGGAATTCTATGGTAAGTGAAGAATTTTTTAAAAATAGCATGAATTAGATAGGGGGTTTCAAACAAGAAGCAGAAAACAACTGTGAATGGTAAAATGTTCAAATGAAGAAAATCCAGTGAATTCCACCCCAGCACTATCCAACTGCTGGGAAAGTAGAAAAGTCCGCACACAGCTTTCCAAGGGTCTACAGGAAATGGAAGTTTGCATCATCTGCTCTTCCACTGAAAAAGAAACTTGTTGGATCTTACAGACATGAGGATTACTCTCTAGCAGCCGACAACATCTTGAGGGAACTATTTAATTCATACACCTGTTTGGCCTCCTTCTGCTCAATACGAACCACCAAGCTCTGTCCTCCTGTATTTACATCCCTGCCTTGTGAGAATGCAGCTGCCTGCTGCAGGCTACCATAGGTGTGTTAGCAGAGGGCTCCTGAAGGGAACACCAAAGACAATCCTAATTGCCAGCAGCTGCAAGGCTTCAGGCTTCATGGGCCTTTTTTTTATTTTCTTGTTGAACTCCTGGCTTCCCAGACTTGAGCCAGAGCCTTATTTAAATCTTCACTGACCCTCTATCACCAGAGAGTAGTGAGCACACAAGAAAAACTTAAAAAAAACCTTACTGAGAACAGATGTTGTATTTTATACCTACAGGAAGGACATAAATAAATCTAAACAAACAAACAAATCAAAAACCAAAACAACAAAACCTTCCATTTTCTTTATTTGGAAAGCAGCAAATCAGACAAAGAGGCATCACAGGACTAGGATAAAAAACTGAACTACAAATCTATCTTAAATGCATTTAGGAATACCTTTTCCCTTCAATAGGTTGGGGCGATGCAAACAAAGCCTCATGGAGATACATTTTCAAAGTGTAAAAGGGAAGACTTGAGCATCAACGGGAAATACAAAGGCAGTCTAGAAAAAAAACACAAGGAAGGAATGGGAGTGACAGAGGGGAAGCATGTCTCTGACGACAGCAGGACACAAAACAGCATCTTAGTACCAAAGGCAACTACGTGAATGGATAAAAGGGGAGAGTTTTTAAAAGTACAAAACTACAGTAGAATAAGATAGATATTATCACCTTAGATAGCATAGAATTAAATCACAGAAGTGAAACAGAAGAGAGGAAATAGAGAAATCTAGTCATCTTGTATTTGCTTGTGAGCATAGCACTGTTTCCACTGAAAAACTGTGGCAGCACTTCCATTAACCTCAACAGAAGAGGGCAGTGGGGGCGGGTGGGGTGGGAGAAGGCTTTAAAACCCAACTGGGTATGAGAAAAAAGAACAAAGGGCCTGACTGGATTCAATCTCAAGCCATGAGCAAACCAAAAGCCATTGCAAGACATCTGTCTGGATGAGCCCCTGTATTTTCGGAAGAAAACAAACTCTAAAACATTTTCACTACGTAAATGCTTCTTTCACTCCTGCAGATCTAATTTCTATAGCATATTAAACACCTTTTTAATGTTCTATTAACCAATCCAATACCTTTGCCACTTAAGTAAAAAAGAGAATAAAAAATATGTTAGTAAAAATAATAGAGAGTGGGTGACCACTTATTTTTCCCCTCAACTGAGAGATTTTAGTAGTGCGACATGAAATGGACAGTTTTAACATCACCTGATCATTGTATTTGTATGTTATCTAAATCACACATTATACAATGACATTTGTGCATGTCAAATGCAATGTAAATGCCTAAGTGAGAAGAAAACTATCTAGTATTATATTACACTTATTTGATAAACTCATTCTCCAATAAACATTATGTTTTTATTTTCAAAATTCAGGCAAGTCTTGCCTATCACTACAAAGTTACAGAGATACCTGGAATTTTTCATTCTTGATCTTGACATCCACTGTAAATAGAAAAGTTCTTTTTAGGAACAGAATGTATTTTTAAAGCTTATTATAGTATTACAACTCCTGTAAACTAGGACTAAACACTGAGCACAGCAAAATGTCACGCCAAGTGTGAGTGTTCTTTGTTGACTGTTGACTGTGGCAGATTGTCCCAAAAGCTTCATAGTCTACATCAGACGAAATCAAAAATGTCCCAATAGGTATGTCTTTCCTCTGAACAGCTCCTTTCCTGGCAATTAGTGTTGTGACTGGGAAACGAAGAGTGTCAGGCTGAAAAAAAAAAAAACTTTCCAGTGCAAACCCTGTTTGAGAGAATGATTGAGTAAGTTCTGGGAATCTTCCCATGCTACAAGTTTCTTTGGGAGCATGCAGGAAGAACACCCGGTACAGAGCAGTTTTCATGAGGAAATTAATATTGGGGTTTTCTGAGAAAGTAGTTGAGTCTTGAGAATTCATTTTCCTTCCTCAAAAGGAAAAGAAAAATTGCTGACAAAATGCAACACTTTCTTAGTGTTTTGGTTTTGATATCAAGTTTGTTGCGATCTTCAGTGCACACTATATAGTCATATTATTTTGCTTAATGTTTGACCGTTTGTGCTCTTCTGATTTGATCTTGGAGATACACTGATTCTTTCATCATTTGCTGAAGGGGAGAGACAAGATTATTCTCAATGCCACTCTTACATTTTATGGATTTCTTTAATATCTAATAGTGCTTAGGAGTCTGTGCTGGAAAAGGGACTGTCTGAAACAATATGATTTTCACTCATTTTCATCAGTTGATCCATGTTGTTCAGGAAAATGTTGTTGGAAAAAAGGCAGCAGGCTGGAGGCTTTTGTTGGAGTGTACAATAACGATAATGACTTTTGTAGTCTGTACATAAATCAAAATGCACAAGTGATTTTGGACTTCAACCAAGAGATACAAGCACACAGCCAGTCAGATCTAATGAATTGTGGTGGTTGAGGTGACATGGATTTAGGGACACAATGAGATTCCAGACTACCTGAAAAGTGACAGCTGTGAGAATGCCAGAACTCTCTGAGCTCACCTCTGGTAGCTCCAGGAGAAGAGGATTGTTGGGGTGACCATGGGCTTCCCCACTTTCTCCTCACCCATCTGTCCAGGGTCTCACTCATCTGCTCAGACAGCCTCCATGAGGAGAGGCCTGCAGTGAGTCACCTGCATTCATGGACTGGTGCACATCCCACAGCCTTAGGGCTCAATACACTTAGTGCAACACTGCAAGACAGTAACAGAATAAAAAGTGGGAATTTTCTCCCCAGCATTCAAACACTAATTAGGAATTATTTCCCCCCTGAAGAACACTGTGCAGTAAAATTATCTTACTGATTGTGAATGATAGATGTTAACACTGAGACCATGTATACAACTTAATGAATAATATAAATAGAAAATCTGTTAAAAAACTATACCTACTTAGAAAGCATCATATAATTTTTAGAAGCAGAACTGTGTTCTACAAGCTAATACACACTGGCTAAATTACCTTGCAGCTGTCAAACTAAAATTTCTTTCTGTAAAATACTGTATACTACACTTCTGTGTAAGTAGTGGAGTTACTTTTTCACTGGGAATTGTACTTATTTCAAATCTAGCTTGTCTAAAAACAGATGCTGAATTCTACAGAACTCTGAATGTGCGCAGTTTGTCACTATTTATTGCGTAGTCTAAAGCAACTGTGCAGCCCAAAGATCACCTGCAGCCTGCAAAGCCTTTGTACACCCAGCCCTCAAAGTGGGCTTTTAATGGTTTCATCTACTTGAAGATAAAGTTCTACTGACCTGCAGGTGAATCTTGTGATATAGCCCATACAATGATTAATACCAGCATTAACAAACTCCTGGTTTAACAGGACAGTGCTTGATCCCTGACTTAACCACTGAACTGTTCACCTGCAGTGAAAGCTAATGGCTGATGTGACCCAGGATAGACCGCAAATCACACAGTAATACTTCTTGCTGCCAGAGCTATGAAACTGTTGAGCAGCTGTGCCGGAAAAATGCTGATAAAACACCTTCTTCCCTGCAAGTTCATGATTTGCCAAACATTTTGGGGAAACAGACCTGATTAGGAGCATCCTTCTGAAACCCTGACTGTTGAGCTCACAAGCTCTGCTCCCTGTTAACACTTCTAATGTCCCCCTGGAAAACTCAGGTGTAGGTGGAAAAAATAGTGTATTTGTAGTTGGAATTTCTGCCACAAACATATTCGGACTAAATTCAAACTAAACTAAATACTTCAGACACCTTAAGAGGGAAAATCTACAGAAATGAATGAAATTCTATTTCCTTTCCCAGGAAACTTGTACAGACAAGCATCACCCAGAAGTCTGATACATTACAATGGTGTTCTCCAATTCCTTGTCATCTTTACCTAATTGCCTGGATTCTGGCACCCTTTCACTAACTCTTAGGTTACATGGAAATATCCACAGAATAAAAAAGTACCACTCTATACAAAAAAAGGGTTAAAGGAATCCATGACTGATTGTCACTGAGAAGTACCATACAGAGATTTACATGACTGAAACCTAATTTTAGGCACTGAAAACCAGTTACCCTTCTAAAAACGTAAGTTACAGCTGCACATTTTATTCCAAGTAGTTCTGCTAAAGTTTTCTCATGGGTCTTGCCCATTCACATCGCATTTTTGGCAAGACTGATATGTTAGCATTCTCTCAGACACTGCAGCACACCATTCCTGTTTTCCTAGATTGTCAGCATTATAAACTAATTAAAGGAAGAGGGGGGAAAAAAAACAGATAGTTTTGTGGAGTTACAGCCTTAGATGGTGTCTCAGATAAACTCGGATGCCCAGGATTCTGCCTGCATCTGGACAGTGCTGAATCCCTTCTCAAGCTCTTTGGCCTTGAGAACAAATGTAGATCCCTCTAATGCCCTTTCTGGAGATACAGAGCATGCACTCAAGTTGCTTGGTCCCTTCACATAATTTCTGTGCCCCCATGCCTCCCAACAGCAATTGCAGCCTTCTCAGAGCCTCAAACTGGCAGTCCTGAAAATTGTTGTTTCCTTCTCAGAGACTGCAGATAGAGATCCTCAGACGGAGACACAGGCCCACCTCAAAGAAGGATCACAGTCTACTTCCTGAAAAGGTGCAAGCAATACACATTACAGAAGAACAGCTCAAACCTCCTTACATCCCACCTGCGAATTCACTCTTTCCAAACCTCAGACTTTTGGCAAAAATCACATTTGAATCCTGGGACTTGATTTTTAAAGTTTGTGTTGTTCTTGATGATAAAGAGCTGCTACTAAGAAAAAGCCTTGTACTTTTATGGAATTCCATCTCCTTCATGCTTTTTCCAGTGGCTTCAATTGTCTCATGGTGAGTTATTACTGAATTGAACTCAAAATCCAGATCCTTTGAGCTACAGTCAACTAATTATTTCTAAACATTTACATCTGAAAGTACGATATTCCAAGGTAATGAACTATATTCTCTGTCATTCAACTCCTGCCAGAGATTTCCCATAGATGCCTGTTAGGCCAACCTGAAATCTCAATCTAGATGAAGTTAACAACCAAACACACTACAATTTATTTCCTAAAAAACCCCCATGGTTATGTAATGGATTCTTTTTCAGCAGTAGTCTCTCACTGTTATATAATAATACAACTGTTACTTGGTTTTGGCACAGGCAAATTTTTGCAGAACCTACTATTGACTACTTAATCACAGGTTAGAAGAGTTGGCTTTTAATGCTGTCTTCTTTATAGTAAACAATGTAGAAATGTTATTCTAAATCAATATTCAAAAAATACTACCATTGCTTGCAAACACGGAAAGAGGGATATTACTGTGAGCTACTCAAGATCCCGCAGGGACACAAGGCAGAGTGATGAATGGAACTTCAGAATCCCTGGTTTTAGCTATTCATATGATTATTCTCCCTTGTTTGACAAAAGTATCTCTTATTGTCTGGTGCACAAATATCTAGAATCAATCTGGATTTTCCAGAGCTAAACAGTACATAGTTTTAATATCTTTTGTTGAGGCATTTTTTGTATGCTTCACAGCCACCAGCAAACTAATCTGAAGAAATCCAAATATCAATAAGTCAGAAACAACGTGGTTATATTCTGTTTCTTATTCTTAGAATAAATGTTCTTCTTTTGCAATCACAATAGATTAAAAAGCTATAAATTGCAGTCAAATCTTAATCCTGCTTAATAATAGTAATAATGAAAAGAAGCACATAAAACACAACCCCTCTCTATTTCCCAGAGTATTTGCAGTATTCACATTAGACAGCCAAGGCAGAAGTACTGTGAACAGTGACCAGGAAATCAAGGTAAGGTGAAACAGTTTAGCGGCAGTCACAGACACTGGTCACTTACCCAGCTAATGGGAACAATTTATAAATATCAAAGGCCAGATTTAAAAAGGAATGTTGGAAGAGAACAAAGTTACAGATTTCTGTTTGTACCATCCACCTAAATATAGAAACAAAATGAGAGAAAATATAAGATGCCTGAAGGAGAGGACAACAGGCAAGTAATCAAAGCTGGCATCACTGGCAGAGCAGAGACAGGAGTTGGCACCCCTCATTTAATAAATCCAAAGGAGAAGGATTTTCACCATTTAGCCCTAGCCTGCAGGCAAGACTGAAGAATTAGTATTTGATGTAACAAGATGGACACAATAAGAGATGCACAGGTGACTGATTGGATTTGAAGGGGAAAAGAAATCTGGAGAAAAAGATTTAAGTAATTGAAATGGTTACACCTGCAAGGCACAAGGCTGCTTCTACAGAGAAGTGCCCATTATTACTGTTGGCCATCAACATTAGGCTACATCTAGAAAACAATTATAAACAACTGTGGAATAATGGGCTCCGACTTCCTAAAAATTTGTGTGCCATAAATAAGGGGTTTCATCATACAAACAGGTCTAGCTAATCATACTTAAATGTCTGACATACATCACAGTAGAGCTAACACAGCAGGGTGAGTCCATCCTATGAGAAGACAACATTTAATTAAATAACACAGAAATACCCTACCATATGGACAAACCACAAGCAAGATTGTGGGAAATGAAAGAAACAGCAGAAACGAGAGGCCCCCTACCCCCTGAAAAACAGTGCAGGCATTCTTACAGAGAGAAATCATAATATATTGAAGTAAACCATACAGATTTAATCACATGTTTAAGTAAATAAGGCAAAACAAAATGAGGAATTGGCATTTCCGAATCCTCTGCATGCATCAGGAGTTAACCAGAGAGATTGTGGATATTAATGGTTGAGAATCACATTAAATACATCTTAAAACTGGCACTTATATTTGGTTACCTGTTTGATTTGCACGACATAAGTAAAAAGTTACATATCAAAATAAAACATTATGTTGTATACATGATATAGATTCTGAAGCACACAAATCCAGCCAGAGTCCCTACATAAACCTGTGTTTACTTTTAGAAATGAACAGTGGACCTTGAAAAGAATACTTCAGATGTTTTAAACCACATACAACACATTTCATAAATAAAACTTCGATATATTCAAGCTGAAATGGTTCTGTAATCTGTAGATAAATTTTAGTAACATCATCAATTAAGAACAACACTAAATAGATAGAATAAGTATCTTGAGTAATACAGGAAGTAGAAACAATATTCAGTGGGAAATACAAACTGGATAGCCAATTAAAAGACATGAAAAGAATAAAATTTGATATGCAGGTGAATCTATACAGTAGACCTTGTATAAACTGTTTCAGCATTGCCTGGACCAAAATAAAAAACGTGAGTTGCTTGTTGAGTGTAACCTGAAATGAATGGAGTTTACTCTTTTTTTTCTTTTTAATGAAAAAGAAGAATATTAGGCTAAGACACCCCAAACACCAATTCTGTACCATTGTGGCACAACTATTCTGGAAGTATTTAATGTTTTCCAGCTGCCCAGAGCCACGTGCTCATGTGCTCTGGATATGAACACTCCAGATAAAGTCCTCAGTGTTGCACTTATACAGAAAAAACACGGAGAATTACAGAGAAGCAAAATGATAGTCCACATACCTCTCAGATCTTATCAGCAGCTGAAAATAAATACACACATTTTTAAAATAATTCACTGGCACTGTATTACTCAGATCCCTCTCTGTAATCACTAGCTTTTTGTTGTTAGGTTTTCCTTCAATCCTCTACAATTATGGTCACCACATACTAGTGAGACAGTTGTCAGTGTAATCAAGAAAACTGAATATTGTAAGAACATTAAAACAAACCTGCCAGTGATGGATCAAGCCATTTCAATCCTGTCAGAGGGTTCTGAACTTGCTAACAGGGCTTTCATAGGCACAGCAACTCATACAGATTCAGAAGGGGTTGGCAGCACTGAAGAAAGCCGGAGCTGATTAGGGAGAAACAGGAAATCACAGAAAACTGCTGAAGTTCCCAGTGCTCAACTAAGAGCAAGCACAGCTGTAACTCCTTAAAGATCAGTACAAGAAACCCAAGACTTGGCTGTCTTACACACTCAACATCTTTATAAACATGAACCATAATGCAAAGGCAGAATAAACCAGCTCCTTTAAATCTTACTAACTCCAGAATATTAGCAAACCTAATCAGTGGGTGCTCATGGTACCCAAACAAGATCAGAGTTAACCACAACACGGGTGGCCATCTAGCCACCAATAAAACGTACGACTCAGTAATGGTAGGGGAGTGGCTAGGCTAGACGAGAAGAAAAATCTTTTGAATACTACATAGGGAAAGGTTTGCCTTGAAAAACTATTGGTGAGGAAGCTAAGGTTTCAATAAGGCATTTCAATAAGATCCTTACAGCATCTTTCTGGATAACAGTGTCTATCAACAAGGATTTTAATAGTCTGTCTCTACCAAAGTTACAGGACACTGCTTATATTAGTATACACTAAATGGATGAAACTCTTCACAATTACATGAACACATTCCAGAACAGGAGTAGTCAAAACTAGGAGGACGTAGAGAAAGCGCTTGTTAGCCTCATCAGCACTTTACTGACTTCAAAACAAAACAAGTATGGCAGGTGTATGAAATTACCCAGAGGTTTCAGATGTCACATGAAGCCCTGTCTACTGTAAATAAAACCAAAAAACAAGCAAAACACAGAGTTATGCAGTTCAAAGTAGAAAAGAGGCAAAAAGTCTGGCAAAAGCCAAAGAGAGATTGGGACCGAAGAAACATCATCTACAGATTTCTTACTATTATGAAGTGACCTGAAATCTGACTCCTTAATCATTGTGCAAATAGCAAGAACCCACTGTACAATATGATCATCTAAAACATGGGCTCCATTTCTTCTAACAACATCTAAACTCTCTTGCTGACAGATAGGATTTGCCCAAAAGTGAGCACAAAGACTGCACTGAAGAATTCAGTCTGGCATGCCGGCCTTAAGGGAACATAGGAAGCAAAGTAAAAATGAACAAATTGTCAGTCAACAACATATACAGACATCCTGGAGGGAAAGCCTCTAAGTGCAGGGTAAGAAAATAAATCCCACAGCACACCACCAATTCATATCTCTAAGGGCAGCAAGACAACATCCACAGTGGTATAAAATATAACTAGAATCTTTCCACAAGCTCCCCAGAGACTTATAAAACATGGTCTGCTCTTATTTTCTCTTTCTACACCACAAACAAGGGTTTCATCCTTGTTTTCTGCTCCCTTAGTAGAACAGGAGACAATACTGCTGTATCCTGTTGCCTAAGGATATTGCTTTAGGACAGCCTCTCATTGAGATGTTTCCTATGATCAACTCTTGTTGCTATGCTAAACCCATAAGTGAAAAATGTCAAATAATCAGTGGTGCTTCCTGATTTCTTCAGCTGTGCTACAGCACTACTGTGGCATTTCTACAATTATCACCCAAGTTCTTGCTGCCTTTATGCCTTGTGCATTCCCCAAGCCTATGCAAAGCAGACGAAGATGCTGCCTACTCAGAAAGAGACTATTTTTATAAAAAGTCTCCAATGTTAAAAGACAACATGCAGAATATCAAGCAGGGGAGTCAAGTTCATCAATTTTCCAATTCCCTCAGAGATCAGTTCTAAACTACCTTGACCACAAATGTATTCTCCTTCCCACAGAAAAGAAATAACTCTTCAAAACACACATTCACCCCCTTGCCCTGTGCGCTTAAAACTCATGTGCTGAGGAGTCAAAAACCCACTTCAAAACACAAGGCCACAATAAGACTAGGTACCTTCTCACTGATAGATGGTAAAAAGCAAAGAAAGTTTCTTGATCAAATAAATTAAGGCATCAGATCCACACATAATATGGGCAAACTCTTTATTTTCAGTACTTCCAACAAGAGCTAGCTCCCTGGAAGCAGAAGTGGTGGCAACGCTTATCACAATATGCATAAGCAAGAAAGAACATAGCATTGCAAGCCATCAGGGAAAATCCCAGATACCAGCTTAGAACTATCACATGAAGTGGGAAAAAAAGGTAAAAATAGCTGATTTTTTTTACTCAAGGGGTATAGAAACAGTGTACTTTTACACTCAAAGAAATGTCTTGCACCCTAGACATCCTTTGAAAAACATTATTTCTGGAAACGTAATACAGTAATTTGCTCCCTTCAAAACACATCTTTTTCAGTGTTTCTTCTTGACAAAAAGGCAATCTGGTTTAGCCAGTTCTATAAAAAAATTTTCAATAATAATAATGTTTGATTTAATGTACACATCAGCATCAAGGAGACTTACTTGGCTGTCAGTGAGCATCCCTAACTTTGTCTTTCCTGACTTACAGAAAGCTTTTTCTCTGTCCCTGCACTCCCTCTTGGAATTGCCATTTGATAATCAAGAACCACAACCTGCACTGATGAAGCAAATCTTTATATCACAGAGGGCACATCTCTGGCCACTAGTACAGAAATTACTCCATAAACAGTTTAAATTATTACAAAAGTTATATGACTTTCCTAAATGTCTCATGTGGTACATCCATATTAGCCTTTTAGTTTGAATAAAGAATGGGCTTTTCAAGTGAACCTCCCAAACCCTTGGCTGCCTAATCTCCAAGAAGTGTCTGAGCACCAGTTATACCCCTTTCTGATGAAACTAAATCAGAAGATGTTCTCAGTAACTGCACCTAGCAAGGCTCAACACATGCTAAATCTCAGCTGTTGTACCTAAATCTTTAAGGCAACTTTTTTTTTAAGTGGTCTTCCCTTTAATCATAACATCAGATGTAAAAACTCCATTGCAACACCTGGATTTTTATTTTGAAAGATGTAAAAATGATTTGCAATTAGAAGAGAAAAAAGTTTGGACAACCAATAAAATACTTTCCCTAATCCCAAGAGAGCAAGACACAAGTTTATTTTATTAACCAAAAAACAAGGAAGCAGGTTTACAGATGGACTAAAATACATCCTACCCCTGCACACCTGAGAGCCCAAGGCTAGTTTAATTAGAAGCAAAGGAAAAAATTGAGAGGACTGAACAGAACTGTTCAACTCACATACCACATGTGCTAACAGGCCAAATGCCAGAGTAACCACAAATTCCCGAACTGACACGGCACTTGAAGAGGGGGCCCAAAATTCAAAAGCACCCAGGGCACTGGCAGCTCACACACACTAAGCCTGTACAGGCGGCCAGAGATGTTACGTGTCGGCTCCTCTCCAGCCCTGTGACCATCGGACAGGCTGGCCCCTGAGCACGGCCAGATAGGCCACTGAGGCTGCACAACTTCAGCAGCCCAGAAAATCTTGTAGTCACCAGGGTGCTATAGGCAGATGAGAAAAAGGAGCATACCAATGTTGAGTGAAAAGAGGGAAATTAAGTAAAAACTTACAAAATCTATTTATTCAAAAACTTTTACTTCACTTTGTACATATGAACCAGTTTCATTCTTTTAATTTCAACAGGCAGAGACAGCAAACCATCTTAATTAAACTCAAATGGCTGAGGAGAGCTGATTTTTTTTTAGTTGAGCAATAATCTGGATGACCAGTGCCATGCTACAACTGACACTGTTACTGAAAAAATAGTGATGACAAAACTATTTTGTTCTACCATAGGCTTGCTTGTTCACAGAAATTGTTCTGTTTATTAAACAATCAAAGTGAAAGGAGGTAGTAAAAATGAAGTGTTTAGCTGTAGGGCTCCTGAAATTAGTTGAGCATGTAGGTCAAATTTTAGAAATTTACATATATGTTGAGATTTTCTGGCTGAAAATAACAGCTGGTGGTCCAGGTCATTTAAAGGCCAACAGGGGCAGCTTTCTAGGGCAAAGTGACCTGTCTCACTGCATGACTCCCAGCTTAGGACACATGAAAGGGAATACAGGTCTGCTTTGCTAGACCCTGCACACATAGCTGTAGAGATGCTCAGGGACCTGACCTCATGAGCAGGTTGGGCTCAGGTCACGTCGTGTTGAGTCCCCTATTAACAGCAAACTGCTCTCATGCTCACACACAGGTCCTAGCCAGCACTTACCAGCTAATACAATCCCACATGGACACGGCACTTCTTCCCCTCTATGGACAGCAGAACAGCTCACAAGAAAAAAGACTCCCAAGATGGTAGTAAAAAATTAGGTATGCTGGCATTAATAGTGGAACGAGTGGCAGAACAGGAGGTGAAGGAGCCTTCAGGAGGATACAGTTTCAAAAACATCCATTTTAAGGACCAGGTGCATCTCTTTGCTATTAAAAAAATCAAAACAAACAAAACCCCAAACCAACCAACCAAAAAAAACCAACCAAAAAGCAAAAGAAATTCTACTAAAACTACTGTACTTTTCCAGAATTCTGAAAACATGGTAGAGCAAGCAGATGAAGTTGAATGTGTCTGTCACTACCGATGTGAATAAACCCTTACTTTCCACAGACATGGAGTTTTAGGGAAAGGAGGAAGATCTCCCTAGCAAGCAATTCTCATGTCTGGAACCAAAGGCAGCAGACCAAGCATTAGAAGAGGTGATGTGGTAAGAACTCACTGCGCTAACACCTGACCCTAACTCACATAATTGCCAGCAAGATTGAGAAGGGAATGAACTGTCTACAAAGCAGTGAGGAATACAAAAGAAAAACAACGTACATCCAAAAAGGCATACATGACTATATACAAAAAAAACCCAAACAACAAAGTGAGGTTACAAAAAGGGGAAATTAGGATAATGGAAAAGCAATGGTTTTCAAATTCACATACATTCCATGAGATTATATACCAGCCCTGGCATGCCTCCATTTAATTGTGTCATATGCACTGACTTGGGCTATCTATGCAACCTCAGCCACGAATCTTGAGTTGCACTGCGCCATTCATGAATTCATATTTCACCCAGACAAAGCTTTTGATCAGAGTTATTTGATCTTCACAAGCAGACATTGCATCTTGGCCACTCGTAGGCTGAAGAAGGGGAGAGAAAGTGAAGGAAAATACTTATTTCAGATAAGATGCTGAACTTACCCCAAAAAGAAGAGAATTTGACCAAGTATGTGTCCCTGTTAACAGTCTCCAGACTGCGTCAAAGTACTACTTGGTCTATTTTGGTCTTGTAATATGTTGCCTGTTGATTTCTTGTATTTTGGAGAGATTGTTCTGCAGCACTAAAAAAAAATTGGGGTCTTGGCACTTATTTCTGAGGATACTCAAGAATTTTCTTTGAGTTCTCACAAAACCATTCAGTTTTGCTTCTTTCCAGAGCCCTTAAAGGAGTTATTATTACAAGACACAGTATTACAACTTTATCTAATCTGTGGTTCTTGAGAAACAGAAAGATTTACTGAAAGTTTCAGATTCATGAGAGTACATTCACCACATGATAAATACTGGACCATTTCACAGCTAAAGGATACCTTTTTTATTTATGAAGGAAGAAAAAAAAAAAAAACAGGCTAGCTTATTACAATCACATTTTTAACCATGCCCTGTAAATTGAGTATTTTTATTGCAAAAAACATCCACTACAGACTGGAAACACTCATAGGTTTATTGTAGACAATAGTAAACGTATGCATTATTTTAACTTCTACAAGACTATTAATCTCAGCACAGCCAAGCTATTAAAGCAAAAAAAGTAAGTATTCAGATTTCTACAGAAGGTCAAACAATATGGATACTGCTGAGTGATTACAATAATACATATTATTGGAGAAGGTTCATTAAAAATAGTTCTGTTACTCTTAACTCCTAATATCCATATTTAAATATTTCACCACCAAATTGCCAGTGCTTCAGGAAATTATTACTGGGAAAAGAAGCCTGCAAGAATGATGGAGAGAGACTTTTTACAAGGGCCTGTAGTGATAGGACAATGGGGAATGGTTTCAAAATTAAGGAGATCAGGTTTAGATTAGATATTAGGAATAAATCCTTCACTGTGAGGATGGTGAGGCACTGGAACAGGCTGCCCAGAGGAGTTGTGTATGTCCCATCTCTGGGGGTGTTCAAGGCCAGGTTGGATGTGGCTTTGGGCAGCTTGATCTAGTGGAAGATGTCCCTTCCACCCTTCCAAGAACTGGAACCACATGAAATTATGTAATAACTACGGTGACCTTCTCCTAAGTAAAAAAACCCCACTCTTACATGTTACCATAAAGTAGCAAAAGAATAATTTCCCTCTAACACAAGAGGCAGAAAATGCCACGAGACACAACTGCCACGTAACATCGCAATACCAACCATGGAACTTGTGTCATCTCTTCACATGTCAAGAAGGATGCAGTTGCTAATTTTATCTCCTATTCACTTAGTAATGCTGCCCTAAAAAAATTAATATACTCCTTGAAACTCAACAGCAAATACTTCAAGTCCTTCATTGTCACCAGTGAGTGTCATGAACCCTAATACAAACACATCAATGAGTTTTCCAGAGTATAATCAAGTTCATCCCTTCTTACCCTCACTCAGAGTGGGCATGCCTGAGCCCCCAGGGCGCTTCACTCACTCCATAGCTATACTACCACACCTTAAAGAAAAATAAACCGTCCACATAAACACTGGTCAAAGATTCCCTTCACACTTTTTGCCCTTGAAAATGTGGCAGCCACTTGCCATCTCTGAAACAAGGAACAGCCATCAAGCTAACAACAAGAGAACATTGATTTAATTCATGTTGTGATTTCATCAATTATGTTTTGTCAGTAAGCTTTAATAATGAGCCCTAATAAGCCTAAGATGTTAATCTACTAGCAAGTACCTAGTTTTAACCTATCAATATTATTCATATTGCAAGATCACCTAGAAATCACACCACAAACGGGCTTACATTGTTCCAGCAAATAGAGTAAGTAAATAAAAATAAGCAGTCCCCTGTCCAAAAGGGGTTGAAATATTTGAAAAACAAACAAATCAACCGTCTCAAACAAACAAATAACCCTCCAAAAAAAAAAAAAAAAACCCACCAAAGCTTAAACAGTTCAGGAAAAAATGTGATGTTTCACCTCTCATTTACCTGATGAAAGTCGGATAGTGTTGCAGTGTGAGAAGACATTTCCAAGACGTTTTAGAAAACTCCACAATCCCATTATCATTTATTCTTATTATTGGTGAACATGTAAACACACAGGCCAAAGAAGTAAAAGCTCTGGTCAACAAAGCAGCAGCATACAAATTGCAAGAATGCAAGACTTACTTTCACAACATTTAGAAACCTTTTATTTTTTACCTTTCATCTCTCACCCTTCTAACACATCACTCCCTGCAGCAATGCAGTATTTCCCATCAGTCACTCAAAAAGGCAAGTAACTTGAACAAACAGTGCCCCAGACACAGACTGATAAGAAGCACCACATCCAGCACATAGTCCATCCAGCACAGCACACTGGTAGGACAGACAAGGAAGACAAAGAGCTGGTAATTAAGAGAAAACATAGGAGAAGGCATGGAGATAAGAAAATCCATCCTGCCTACAGCAATACCTATTTGTTAGAAACAAGACAAACAGAGGTAGTCATCACCAAGTAACAGAAGTGATGGGCTGGACCTGAATACCTTCCGTATTATAGGAAAAAATAGATAAATCAATCACTTCCACATCCAAAAATCCCTAAGTGAAGGTAAACGAAGAGAGTACAGAAAGTACACTTAGGGAAAAAATGGTCCCTGGCAGAGTCTAAATTTGAATTTGTTTTTGGGAATGACATCTCAGCTCCCAGTCTCAATTAAGGATTCAATACGTCTAAACAAACATGTATTTGGCATCTATTCCTCCTCTCTTTTCATTTGATTTTGAAATATCTATAATGCCCATACCTAGACCTAATAAACAGGCCTACCTTCAGTCTCCACCTCTGTTCCTCATCTCCAAATTTTTCATTACATTTTAAATTGACTTTCACAGATGCTCTGGCAAATAAAACATACAAAGAGCCACTCTCAAATGAACCCTTCTGCACAGCACTGTAACTAAGGACAGGACAGATCATCTTCTGGTTTTCAGTAAATCAACACATTATAGATTGCAATATTCTGTGATGATACCAAATAAGACTATTTTAAAACATACAATCTTTCATAAAACTGTTTTTGAAACATATTGTACTATCTATTCATTACTATGAACTATGTTAGAAAATTCTAACTATTAGAAAATACATTGTAAACATCAAATTTCTCGGTCACCAAGAAATACACTGGTAATAGTTCGGATAGTATCTGAAATCAAGTGCTTTATATTTGAGAAAGCATTTTAAACAGATAATCTTGGCTTCTTTAGGGGAATATGTAGCATTTTCATGATTTAATCCCAGCTGGAAACTAAACACCATACAACTGCTCACTCACTATACATCCCCAGGTGGGATGGGAAGGAGACTCAGAAAAAGAAGTACAAAAAGTCATGGTTTGAGGTAAGAACAGTTAAATAGTTGAAAAAAAATTATAACAAAAATTATAATTGTATTTAAAGAAAAAACAAGATAAACAACAACAAATAAATAAACACCAAGAAAAACGAGTGATGCACAATGCAGCTGCTCAGCAGCTGCTGAACAATGCCCAGCCCATCTCCAAGCAGTGGCTGGCCTCATCCAGCTACCCACTCCCTCCAGTTTTCACACTGAACATAACACCTTACAGTATGGAATACCCCTTTGGCCAGTTTGGGTCAGCTGTCCTGGCTGTGCTCCCTCCCAGCTTCTTGTGCAGATTCTCAATGGCAGAGCATGAGACACTGGAAAGTCCTTGACTTAGAGTAAGCACTACTTAGCAACATCCAAAACATTAGAGTGTTATCAACATTATTCTCATATTAAATCCAAAACACAGCACTGCACCAGCTGCTAAGAAGAAAACAAACTCTAATCCAGCTGAAACCAGGTCAAGTATATAAAAATGCTACCAAGAAAGTACAGTGGCAGCAGAGCTGTTCTCCAAGACATTTTGTTGGCATTACTGGTTTCTGACTCTCTGAAGCATTCAAATGATGAAGGTTGAACACTTCTCATGTTGCTGAGATGTGACCAGTCATGTTCTCTGTGAAACAGTCCAATCAAGCATGCCTCCAAGTGCCTGCCCCAGCCACTTCCCAGTTCCAGCCTCGAGAAAGACCCAAAGCTGTTACCACCCTTTCCACCTACCAGCCTAGAATTCTGCAGAAAGAAAACATAGAAGCAGAGATCATAAAGAAACCATGGTGCTGTCTAAACAGAATACAATTCCAGGTTATGATGTGGCACAGATCTGGGGTCAGATTAGCTACTGCCAATGACTCCTCTGTGGGTACAGAGTTACCGGGCAACTAGAGGGAGGAATAAATGATCTGTATTGTTCTAAACACATACTTGCCAAAGAAAGAATGATGTTACAAAATACAGCACCTCTTTTATAAACCGCATGTCTTCCATGCTGTCTCACCAACAACTGTGTAAGATTTAAAAAATCCTATGTTAAAGGATGGTGTGCATCTGTCAGCCTTTTACTTTGTGGATGGACTATTCTCCATTTCCCCTCTATGCCTCAACTAGACTATTTCATAATAGATAAGCATTTTAAGTGTAAGCTTTCAGAGTTGGAAAAAATTCCTGCAGAAAGAACTTTGTTACCAATCCAAAACTAAAAAAAATTTTTTTCAGTAACATAATGCTGTATGTGATAAATAAGTAATGCACTAAGACATCTAAAAATATTTTTTTTTTTAAAGAGTAAAAAATTTTAAAAGCAGTCTGAAAATTACAAGTCTTACTGCTAAAATATTTTAAATAATTACGTTCAAAGCAGACTACTCCTTCATCTAGTACAAGTCAGCCTCATGCTAGGAAAATGACCAATACATTGAAAACTGTACACTTACATTCTAGTCAAACATACAGAATAACTAGTTCATATGATCACTGACAGTCTGATAAATGTTGTCAGGAAAGACATTTGGTTTTGGTTGATGTCAGAATATTTAGGGCAGCCTTAAGAATGCCGGAAGTTCTTTAAAACAAATACCATACAAAATTTGGATCTGTAACAAAAAAATTAAAACATTCTGAAAGAATGACAAAGCACCGGGGAAAAGAACTATTGTGCAGCCAATAGTTTTAAAACCATACACCCACTCGTAACTGGCAATGTTTAAGTCATAGAGAACAAAAATGCCTGCCCAGAAAAGACGTGAACTAAAGGGCTAAAATGTGACTTACAGGGAAAAAAGAGAAAAAATGCTTACCTGTGAATAGAAAAAGAAGCAATAGATCTAATGAGGGATGCCACTGCTCCAACTTTAGCAGCTTCCACTGCTCCTTGTACTCTGTATTGCACAGTTTCACCATAACTGATGAAAGGTTCATTGTAGACAACAATCTTCCCCTTGGCCTCCTGAGCTCTTTTATGCAGTTCATCAAAAGAGGCTACCACTATGACTTCTGCTGTAATTCCTGAAAGAAAGTATTACAGTGGTTTTCACATTGCTGTCCTATGGCCACTTTTAACAGACAGAAAAGCACAGACTGTGCAGAACTCAAGAAATCAGAGATTTAATTTTTTACTAGTAAAAGGAAGACTATGTGAAATACTTATCAGGGATTGATACTAAAGAGATGTAACAGCACCCTGATCAAGTCCAAATCAGAGATTTAATTTTTTACTAGTAAAAGGAAGACTATGTGAAATACTTATCAGGGATTGATACTAAAGAGATGTAACAGCACCCTGATCAAGTCCACACAGTTCTGTAAACCAGGCTATCAGGTTGGTATTAAAACATAACTTGAAGGGCAAGAAGGATACACAGGGGGAATTTTGTTCTCTGAATGTGCTTTAATGCCTCACTGCAATCATCTGTAGTATAAAAACATTTGCAAAAGGTGCCTATGGGATTAATATAAAAAAAAAAGATAGTAATCTTTTCATGGAAATGTTTTGATACGTTGCTAAACAACTCAGCTTAACATAGGACAACTGGAAACACGTATTTTTAGACTGAAACACTTATAAAATTATTTAATCCATAAATGAAATAAATCTCTGCAGCGTCAACATATTTTGCAGTATGCATTATAATTGTTATTGTTATTATTATTTCTTCATATTTAATTCAGTCGAATACTGTAGTTCTACTGGATGCCCTTCTGGGAGTTTTTCCAGGAACCCATATTTCCCAGTTATGATCCAGAAAACACAGGCAGGTACTTCTGCAGAACTATTCACACATGGTAAGTTATATCCCACCCAGCTCTTAATTTTTAATAGTTGGAATAGTTTTAAATTGCTGTATTATCTTGCTTGAAAACACAAAGAATGTTATAGTTAAGTAGTTTTCCCCAAAGCCAGAGAATCCTTCTAACTTTTTAGGACATTAATTGAGGAACTATATTTCACAGCACTTGAGAAATAATTCATTAAAATGACCACTGTGCTTAAAATCCAATTTTGTTGACTGGTTACATGCTTAAGTAGAGACTGCTTAACAACATGGACTCATTCTTTGCTTCTAAATATAGAAGTAATGGATGCCTGAAATTTTAGCATTATATATTTCATTCTTGAGGAGAAAAGACAACGGAGAAAAGAAATGACAACGCAGAAAGAACCGAGTCTTGCCGATACCGCCTAAGGAGACTTTCCACTGTGCCTTTTGCAACCGGACTTGTCTATCTCGCATTGGCCTTTTTAGCCACCAATGCACTTGTAGCAAGCGTGGGTAGAGTCCTTCTCAAATCTTCATTCACAAAGCCTAGCCATGAATGAATATATTTCACCTAAAAGTCACAAAATACAGCAGTAAAAACTAAAACTAATAACAAATGTCTAGCAAAGATTTGTCAAAAAAGTGAACCTATATTTTTGAGAATAAATTGATTTTCCTTGAAAAAGTCCTCCTTTTTATTTTTTTTTTTTGCTTGTTTTGCTTGTATATGTTATATAAGAATTATTTAGAGGATTTCAAAGACTTGTATTTGAGACTGTAATATGTGAGAAGAACTGTTAGCAAAATAGGAAGGTCATATGTCTCAGCACCACTGTGTCCAGGCTCATGGCTTCTTTAAGATGAAACTACACCTCAAAACCTTAAACAAACCATTCCACACAAAGGTTTGGTTTTTTTAGAGTTCACCTCCAAGAGGGCAATAGACATCTACTGCTACAGCAAAAGCCTACGATTTTTAGCTACAGAAATAACCTAGTGTCAGTGGTGTACAAATTTTAACTTTTCAGATTCTTACCTTTACCTGGCAACGTTTAAGAGAGGCAAACCAGAGAATCACCTTCAAATTTTACCAGTTGCTGTTGGCAGGCAGGTGAACATATTAACAGACCCCAGCTGCTTGTAATGAATGGCAGGTTCAGCTGCCCAGCTAAGGAACATCTCAGCAACAGGATCATTTTGGGTATGAAACCCTGCCACTGGAAATGAAGCCAAGTATCTGCAAAATTTCATTTTCCACAAGAAAAGTCATGGTCTCAGTAGGCTGATACTGCAATCCGTATTTCATATGAGCTCTCCCCAGTGCTCCACTTGGATTGTGCAGCAGGCACTGGAAGGACACATGTTGTATTAGTGACTATCCCTTAAGGGAAGTGAGGAGTGTAACTCTTCTGGGCACTATTTCACTGCCTTCATGAACAATCACCAACTCTGAAAGATTTTAAAGAAAGCTACAGACAGCTAGTAACTATCTGTATTTCCTAGGAAATACCACGGAGAAGTATATTTATGGGCCTTCCTAGATGACAGGCATTAGAAGTTTGTACAGTGAGCTTTGTGGGAATAAAAGCTACAGGAAAGAACATAGAAATTCCAGCTCAGTATCTCTATTTTTCAATGATCCCAAATGAGCTAAATAAAGGCATCCTTTGACAAAACAAAACAAAGGCTCTCTTTGCAAGTTTAACTTAATGGCAGCACAGTATACATAAAGCATCAATTACAATGCTTTCCATAACAAAGTAAAACTTCACTCTTGTGTAACTTCTGAGTAATTCAATCACTCATTTGCATTTTAGTCCCATTTTATACTATTTCAGACTCTTCTATTGACGTGACAAGAGCAATGTTTATCTTAAACAAATACATGGACACACATAAACAACTCTATGACCTCCTGTGTAAAAGGAGAAACGAAACAAAAACCTCAACAGATTATTGGTTTAAGGAGAACGGGTTATTCCCTTCAGAAATGGGAAATGTCTCACCTTACTGAGCCTTTCAGCAAATTAACAAAACTCTGCCCTAGCATCTTCTACCAATTCAGTGCCTCATGGCTCTGCTTCCTGTGTCAAAAACTGTTCTCTGTCTTACTCCCATCATTAACTGATCCAGAGCTTGGCTGTGTGTTATTGAACAGAATTCTTCAGAAAACCCATGTAAGGAGAGAGACAGATCGCCTGCTTACTTAAGCAAGATATAAAGATTATAACCCACATGGTTCAAGAGATGAATACAGAGTATTTGGGGAATTAGCTAAGTAAAGGGCATGAAGCGTAGAAGACCGAATTACGAACATGATCTGTATAAAGCTGAAGACTTTTTGATCTCACTGTGTGATACATACTGTTGGGTTGGGCAAGTGAGCAAAAGAATCTTAGTAGTACTATAGGTTTCCTCTCATTTCTCATATTAGTAAATTGCACCCTGTTATTTCTGAGAATTAAGGTACAGGAAGGGTGACAATGGTGGGAACAAGACGGCAATTTTCAATTATCAACAAAATCACATTTTACAAAGTCCTCTGTAAACTGAAATGTGTATTTCTATCTAAAATCTTGAATATGCCACAACTTTGATGATCATATTGCAATGGCATGGTAGGCATTAGCAGTCTAAAAATCTGTCACAGGCAGGATGAACACATGACTGATTACAGTTACTCTTTATTAGCTACAGAAAGCAGAAAGTCCATTTATATACATATATATACTCACACACAAACACACACACATATATAAAAGCACCTGTAAATCAGCTGCCTGTAACATCGCCATATATAAGAAGTCTGATTCTTGGCATGAACAATTCTGTCTGAAGAGTCACCTCCTAGCACCTGCTTGCCTGCCAGCATTGATGCAAGGAGTAGATTAGTTCAAAGAGGATTCCTCACAAGGTAACTTATTCTTCCCAAGCTTAAACGCAGCAAATATTTAAGTCATTTTAGTATCTAGAGCTATGCATCAGTCTGTGTTTGTAACAAGTTTCAGCGAAGAGTAAGGAAAAAAGGAAAATCCACCCTATTATCAGATTTTAAAAACCGATGAGCCTCTATTAAAACTTCAAGGACACTTCACATGGAATATTGATGTCCCTGGCCACACCAGGGCAAGACAGGGCCAGACTGTACCATATTGAGTATGAGGCATTCCTGAGATTAGCAAACCCAGTCTCTATTGTTTTTTATTTATTACTATCCTAGAAACGTTTTATTCACAAACACACAGAAATTTAATCAAGTTAGTTACAATCCATTGCTGTATTAAAAGAATTTAGTAAAGCCAGAAAGAAATATCATTTGCATACTGTTTAATCTTATTGATACCAATTTCCTCATTACTTAATTATGGCCTTACTCTCTTTTTTCTCCCAGTCTCATTTTTGTCATCCAGTTAATAGCATCAGTCCCTTGGATATCTAGTTACAAAGCCAAATGCAACTATCATTAATTTGACAATAAATTTTTTTCAATAGCAGCAAGCGAATAACTCACATCTATGTACCTCTCAAACTTCATTTACTTCACACTGTTAATGTAATAATTACGATTTGTCTTACAGATCACACTATGGGAGAGTGATGCTACTGGTCCACATGCACTGAAGCTCCCACTGTCAAATAAATAAGGCGATGAGCAAAGCAATTTTTACTTAAAACAATTAAAATACAGTAATTTTAAGCCTAGACAAAACAAAGCTAGAAAGCAAGTCTCCACAAAACTTCCCTGTGTATTATATATTCAAAATTTTTCATCCTAAGCATAAGACATTGCCTTGAAATATCAACACAAAAAGTCAACACATCTGATTGTTCTGATACTGGTGGAAATTTTGAAACTGGAGAAGATATATCTGAAACATGTCCCGCCTCCACAGTGGTGAGAGTAAGAGGGAGACAGAGTGCTACCTCCTCATTCATCAGAACCAGGCATCAGGATATCAGAACAGGAAATCAAGACACCTCATCATGGCAGAGTAGGAAAGAGCAGCAGCAAAAACGCCAC
This sequence comes from Oxyruncus cristatus, assembly GCA_013399855.1. Lineage (NCBI taxonomy): Eukaryota > Metazoa > Chordata > Aves > Passeriformes > Cotingidae > Oxyruncus > Oxyruncus cristatus. Next base: position 979,019 of record VXAY01003858.1, on the reverse strand, counting down.
AAGCACAGTGCATGAATATGACAGCCCTGCCTCACAGACCAACAACATCAGACCACTCTTGCATCTCACCTATCTCCTGGATGGCTGCCACTTCCCAGATTTCTCTGTTTGCACCTCAGCTCTCCCCACAAAGCTACTTTAGCCTGGCAGCTGCTGCATCAAGGTATATTGTATTCCATGCTGATCCCAAGCACATACAGGCAGTAGCCCCAAGCTCTTCTGACCTGAGCCTGGCTAATCCCCACTATCCTTCAGACGCTGATCATCTCCCCAGGATAAAAGTACCATGCCTTTGCTTCTTTCAGATATGGCCCCCAAGCACTGTCCTGTGCCCATCTGCAAGGTAGCTTCTTTCACAGAGTGACAGAGAACCTAGATTTTTTTTTCCCTGGGTCACGGGATAGAGCTGCACATACAAAGTTACAGATGTATGTCTGGAAAGAAAAAGATAGTTGTTGGGACAGGTCAAAGGAAAGAAGGTCTTGGGGAGCAGATAGAAAAGGCAAATATATTCAAAGTGAAATTAGGACCTGGCATTATATCCCTTTTTAAGTTCAGCATCCTCTAAAATCAGCTCAGAAAACATTTTTCCCCTCAACTACTATCATACTTCTTTTAAAAACATGTTGCTTACCAGCTCTCTCCAGGAATTAGTTCGGCTTTCCCCCAATGCTGTGCATAATTCAACTAGATTTTCAGAAAAACAAACCCAAATTCCATTTGTAATGAACTCATTCAATTAAGGTTTCATGTCAGGCTGAAGCAAATGAAAGATTAATATCATCACTTCTTTTTTTCTCCCTCAAAAATAATAGCACGTACTGAAAATCTGAAATATTCTACACCTGGAAACACATTTGCTCTGTCAACACATATCAATATTTATTGATATAAGAATTATAATATGAAGAAAATATTAAATATTTTAGGGGAACTGTGAATGAAGAAGAGGGTTTTTATCAAGAAAAAAGATTTTGTAAAATCTGAATATACTTCTGGAAAATGTGACCTCACCTATCCTGTGGAACAGCAAAAATAATTACTTCATGAAACTAAAATTACATAGCAGAGTTAACCAAAAGGATATGAGGCTATTCAGCTTTGATGCACAGCACAGAGACTAAATGTGTTGTGTGGTTCCTCAAGAAGAACACAGAGAAAAATAAGCATTATAAATAATTACATTTTGGACAAATATGACTTACGATTTCCAGCAAATACTGGATCTCCTTAGAACAGTTTGGTTTCAGTAACATGTAGTTTACGGTGCAGCAGCAAATCCTAGCAGAAAAGAGGTTGGACCCAACACCCACCACAAAGCCTTGGATGCCAAAAGAGCAGGGCAACAGGTTAGGTTCTCTCGGGAGCCACCCTGCACAGGGCACATGCTTGCTATGCAATGTCCAGGCAGAATCAGGGATTCAAGAACAAGATCCAGAAAAGGCAGTTACTGAGAACACAGGTGCTCAAGGCAGGAAGTACTGAGGACAACCATTCCCTCCTTAGTGAGTCAAGATGCCAGTCACCATTGGCTACCCTTTGGGCTGAAGGTAACAGTGCCATCCAACAGTGCGTGCATAGCCCACACATGCAGAAAATCATATTCACATCCTGCCTTCATTAGCTTCAGCTTAGGCTTACCATCCTTTATGTAACCACCCTCAACTCAGTGACACTGAAAAGGGAAAAGACCTGAAAATTCAATCTTTTGCCACTGGCAATCCACATTTCACTTTTTTAAAGTAGCAACTGGAATTCATCTTCTTCCCAGACAGCATGTCCACCTCAAAGCCACACAGCTACTCCTACTCTCTAAATCTCTGAAATGCCACTGCACTAACTTTTGGCCCGAATGCTGGGCCACTGAAAACCACAGTGTCTGAGGTCATTCATGGATGTCAACTTTTACATTCCAAGAAAAACAGCAGCATAATTACCATACCACAAGTTGCGTTGCTGTAAGTAATAGTAAACAATCCAGGCACCCAGCACTGAGACTCCTGGTCTCAAGTTGTGAGTCAATAGCTCCTCACACACAAAAAAGGAGGGATACAGTAAAGGCAGAAGGAGCATTTTGCCATATACCGTGGTCTCAGGCCTACAACTCTCTCCAACCCCTGTTCTCAGCACTGAACCTCTCATCAAAGGGTGTGGGATGATAGAGTTAAACCTAGAGGGGATTCTCAATTTTAAGGCAAAAAGCAGCTACAACTCCCTGGCTGGTTGACACGCTCCCCAGTACAGTGATACACATCTGTTCAGAGAAACAGAACAGAGTGTGGAACACAGTGCAGACTACATGGCCCCCCTCCATTCTAATCCCAGCAGAATACAAGAACACTGCAGTACTAAGACCGTACAGTCCCTGTCTGATAGGGGAGAATCAAGATGTTCTGCTGCTGATGCCAACAACCATGTCAAATCCCCTCCTCAGGTGCCAAACCACAACCACCACCTCCCTTCCATTAGGTACACCAATCAGAAATAAAAAGTATTTATGACTCAAGCCACTCAAACTCCACCCAAACATAAAGAAAATAGTATAAAAGTAAGCTGGGAATAAGACGAAAGTGGGAAAAGACCTCCACCAAAACTGCTACGATCAGTTGATGGGCTGAGTCCATCTTCTCCACCCCCAGAGGGACGCCTTGGGTGAGAAATATGCTCTACACGTGTTAAATGCTGCTTTTAGGACTAGAGCTTTTGCTTGTGCTTATCCCATAGCATATTAATTACATTGCTTCATATCAGAGCTGGTGCTTACTTAATATGTATCAGTAAATTGCTTTAAACATATTTTTGCAGTAGACACTATCACCGACAACCTGTGAACCTTACTAATCTGTCACAATTTGTATTAATAAAAAGTGTTACTCCGTAAACCGTTGAAGTGAGTCCTTGCAGTTGTCAACAGCAGATAACACCTCAGCAAGACCCACTGAAGGGTTCTGGTTCTGTTGAGCTCCCCCTAACAAGGGAGGTCGAGGTACCCTCCGATCTGGTGAATCTGTTGGTGAGGGTCTCCTTACAAGATGCTGACAGACCATCGGGCACCAGGGTCTCAACTTTCCTGTGGGACCGACAAGCAAAAATCTGAACTCCCACCTTTCACAAGACAAAGGGATACCCAAGTCCCTCCAGAATGATAGCCTTTTCTTCTAGTAGGTCAGTGATCACCCAAGATGTTGACAACTCAGGGGTAAATCCCCTGATACACATTAAAATTACCTTTTTTTTGTTGGTCTTTTGTATATCTATCTGAATTTCCTAATCCACTTCACCACTGAGGGAAAAAAAAAAAAAGGAGGATCAACAGTGGGGGAAAAAGGATCAGCCAGGACTGGGGCCAGACTGCTTCTTTCACCAGCAGCCCTGGCTTAATATAATGGTGAGCCTAGAGCAACAGCACACACCTCCAGCCACTTCAAGACATGTATTATGCCTATTTCATATACAACAGGCTGGAACTATTCTCATATTATCTAAGTGCAAAACTCCTATCACCTTCCATAAGAGCACAATTGGACCAAATGTTGACAGTTAAAAAAAAGCCCATGACTTGAACACAAAAACTAGGAAAAAGTCTGCCAATACATCATCTTCATATTTATATTATTTCAGTTTTGCTGCAACAAACAGTACAAAAAAAAACAGAGACTGTTCCTTTTTCAAGGAGACATTTCAGGCAGGCGGCGTTCTGGAGTCGGTTCTGCTTGTCAGTATTTCTTTAAAATTAAAGGGCAGGGTCACCCATCAGGGTAAAAAAAGTGCATTTTAAAGCACATGCAAAAAATATGAATTCTTTGATACTTTATGGTCAAACATCTGCTAAACCACTACTTTTCTTCAATTATGGGATTCTCAAAGCACCAATTATATCTATTTTCCTCAGAATTTGGGGAATATAATCAGTACTACCAGAAATCAACACAGTCTCTCTCTATATATATCTTTATGTTTTGCCAATGTTGGAACACTGAAAAGGAGAGAAGGACATTGCTAAATATGGTAAATCTTCAGTTTGCCAGCACCCAGTACTTTCTAACATTCAATCCTGTTTGTTACCTAGGAATCCATTGCTTCGAGGCGGTGACCACTGTCAGTCTCTGTTGACTTCTGGAAATCCAGGTCACTCTGTATTTCATGTTTCTTCTCTTCCTGTCACTAAGACAGGGAGTAAAGTTACTCCCTCATTGTAAGGAGATCAAAGTTAAAACTTTTTTTTTGACCCAGCATCTTCATATCTTGGAATACACTGAGAGGGAGAATGTTGGGGGTTTTTCCTCTTCAATAGGTAATCTAACCTTTTCTGAACTGTCCTTTCTTTTGCTGTAAATCAGATGGAAACTGGAAACTTGACATCCTGGCATGTTGTCAAGTTGTGAAGAAGAAAGTAGAACTTTATCCACAAGGTTACAAGGTACTGAAAAGCCTTCTGCATATCATCCAACTGTTCCATTTCTGAGCCAAAGTGGGTAAACCTCATAAAATCAAACAAACAAGGAAAGCTCTGCCCATATCCAAATAGGCTTTCAAGCCCATCAATAGCAAAAGGAGGGACAAGGAAAATCTCCATTCTTTATTGGACATGGCGAGGAACATAGTTATCAAAGATGAGGAAAAGGCTGAGGTATTTAACACCTTCTTTACTTTAGTCTTCAACAGTAAGACGGGTTGTCCTGAGGACAGCTGGCTTCTGGAGCTTGTAGACAGGGATAAGAAGCTGAACAG
>VXAY01003858.1:949924-973273 GCA_013399855.1 Oxyruncus cristatus | reverse complement strand
AGCAGGTCCAGAGAAGAGCAACCAGGCTGGTGAAGGGGCTTGAGCGCAAGTCCTATGAGGAGAGGCTGAAGGAGCTGGGGTTGTTTAGCCTGGAGAAGAGGAGGCTCAGAGGAGACCTCATCGTTCTCTACAACTCCCTGAGAGGAGGTTGTAGCCAGGTGGGGGTTGGTCTCTTCTCCCAGGCAACCAGCAGTAGGACAAGAGGGCATGGCCTTAAGCTGTGCCAGGGGAGGTTTAGGTTAGATATTAGAAAGAAGTTCTTTACAGAGAGAGTAATCAGCCATTGGAATGGGCTGCCCAGGGAAGTGGTGGATTCTCCATCCCTGGAGGTTTTCAAGATGAGGCTGCACGTGGCACTTAGTTCCATAGTCTAGTGACTGCGGTGGTGCTGGATCAAGGGTTGGACTTGATGATCTCAGAGGTCCTTTCCAACCCATCTGATTCTATGATTCTGTGAATAGTGAGATAGAAGACCTGCAGGAAGAGACACTTCTGGTATCCTGGAGTCAGTTCTTCATGACTTCATGACTAAAATACTGATAATATTTAAGGCTTCCTATTCCTGCCCCAAAGGATTGCAGATTTTTTTCCACACTTGCATGGTGTACGCAGAAATGGAAAGTAAGCAACCCCAGCATGCGTTCTGGCCATTGGGTCACTCTTAGGAAACGCTGGTTTGAATTTCCAGGGACAGAAGGGAAAATAAACCCTGAATTTCCAGCATCCAAAGCCAGGTTTCTAATAGCTGTTAGGCTATTGCCATGATAATGAAGAATCTCTCAGAGCACAAGTTCAGGGCGCTGACCAACCCAGAGGAGCAACCTCCTCAGAGGAGCTGAGGGCAGCAAGGGGCACCAAGTCCAGCACCAAGTTTTAAGTTTCTGCCAATACAGTTTTCTCAGCTTATCAGGTCACAAGCCTGGGGACAAATCATGGGAAGGGAGGAATATGGGACATAACTGAGAAAATGAGAAAACAAGAAACGGTCTCCTGTACTTCCTGCTGGGATGGGGGTGTCACCCTCTCTCCTCTTAACCCCACCCCTAAACCTTAAAAGACGAAAAGTCCAGCCAGTGCTGTCCTCTGGCTCTACGTAGGCATCAGCAATGTCAAAGAAGGGATCTGTTTGGACTAAACAGAGTAAGTGGTTTGTAAACTGAGGGGTCTGAAACATATCCTGACAGGAACACCAATTTAAAACATGCAGTAAGTATCAGGCTAATACTAAACAACTTCAAGGATCATCTGCACAGTCCACATCAGAGGCAGCTGTGAAGGAACCCAGGAAACATCACAGAGCCAATATCTGAAGGACAGGCCTTGGCCTTTAACATAACCCTCTGCCAAAGCTCAGCACAGCAGCAGATCTCCCCAGTTTGATCCCATGCAACAACAGCAGTTGAGTTGCATTATTTTGATTACTCACATTGCCGCAGCTTCTTGGCTAAAACAAGATATATCAGAACTGCTGATAGACCCTCACCGAGGGAAATTGTTCAAATATTTCTGATGGTATTTAGGGCAGCCTTCTATCCCTTTTTCTCAGGAATAAGGCATGGTGATAATCACTGGTTAGAGCAGAGGAAGCATTTCTGGGAACAAATACCTCAGAAGTGATAAGGCAGTGGTTTTAATAGTCTAACTACACATTTTTTTACTCCATGCTTGGAATGAGTGAGAATTTTAGGACAGGCACTTTTCTGAACAGAACACCTTCCAGTGCTGTTGCCCAGAGAGGCTGGTGATGAGCGGTTCTCACCTGACATTTCCGTCAGCCAGGCGGACAGTCCAGGGATTAGAAGAATGAGAGCCAAGAGCTCACCAGGCACCAGCTACCCCATATAACCTTTTCTCAGCACAAAAACCTGTCCCAGCTTGCACAGAACAAGATGAGACCAGCAGAAATCAGAACAGCCACAAACAGGATATTTAGAAATCAGAAGGTAATTTAATCAAAATTATTCCAAATGTGAGAAACTGCCCTCTTTTTCATGAGAGATCTCACTGCCACGGAGCCTTCTAGAACCAACATGTACATCTCCTCAGAAACATGGCAGATCTCACAGGAAAGTAAAAATGTCAGAATAAATGTGGGCTTTTTAAACATCACTCAGTATAAACCAGCACCAGACAACAAAATCTTATCTTTCAAGGCATTATCAGCCACAAGTACTAGCCTGACCATTCAGTCGCCAGTATAAGAACTTTACAGATGAAAAAGGACATGATCAGCCTCTGTGAGCATTTTTAACATGTAAATTCAGTATCTCTCTAAAACAAAAAAGGCAAACCTAGGAGTAAAACCAGGCAAGTGCAAATAACTACATGGCTAAGAAAGAGAAGCAAAAAACAGACTTCTTGGGATGTGAAGATGTTTGCCAAGATTAAATTGCATGTTATCTTTGAAGGTTCAGTAACACTTGCTCAACACCAAAACCGTCTTTTTAATTTTAGCTTCCTTTTTAGGAAGCTTGTAATAGGACTGGAAAGGATACAAAATAAGTTGTAAGCCTAAACTTTGCTGTATATATTCTCCTATCAAAGCACTAAACCTTACACAGATCATGGGACAAACAAATATTATTAATGGGTTTAGTTGTTTTGCATTTTAGGCATGTCTTTACCTCAATATAACACAAATACCTCACACAAAATTTACAGTAGCAATTTTGCAAACCAAGCATGATTCATTCCAAACATGTCTTAAATTACCCAGTTTTACTTTGTTGCATTTTGAAGAGCTATATAATTTTTCTAAACAAAACACCTTTTATATATTTTTCATTTCAAACAGAGAGCTCACTATCACAAAAATTTACAACTTGTAAAAAAAAATGATGAGTATCATGTCATCTTTTATTTCCTAAACTAAATGTCTTTTCTCATAAAGGAATATGAATGCTTTTGAAGTGGTCTAGGAGTAAGTTTAGTGGTTTTTACGGAAAGAAGTCATAGAAGAAGGTTATCATCCGGCCTTTAAATAAACAGCCTGAGAAAGCCCCACATCAATATGTACAAAAAAGAGAGCCTTATAAATCATTTTGTTTGCAGGCAAGCTAGTACTTCGGGGCTCAAAATACCAGAATTTTGTTGAGCCCAGGTCATTCTTGTTCCTCAAGTAACATATCTCACATTATCAACTAAAAGGCAATGCACAGTTCAATAACAGGTAAGTGACAAAGACTTTTCCAAGGTGAGCATGAGGGGGGAACGGAAGGAATGGACACACAGACACCAATTGCCATGCATAGCAAGGAGCTGGAACTTCCCAAGCTCAGCACAGGATATTCTCCCTTTTCCTGCTGTCTTGTTTTTACCCGAGTGAAGGGCTGAGCTTGGCAAGATAGGGCATGGCAAGAAAAGACAAAATCACGTGTTGACACCCCACAGAGAACTTCTCTCCTACCAACCACAGTGGAGGACCATGTGGTTCAGCAGTGTTAAACAAAACGGTATAGACGTAATGGAGAGTGAGTTCAGGAATCAATTCTAATTTTACAAGCCAGTTCATAAATACAAACTGCATCATTCACAACCATGCCATACAAAAAAGTCCCCCAGAAAAATAGCATCTTATTTTTCAGAACCATTACAGTAGGAAGAAAATCACAATTTTATCACTGAGAGAAGTTGTTAGGGGTGTTTGGGGTTAAAAAGCAAGTGATATGTAATCCCGAAAGGAAGAATTACCTTCTGGAGGAGTTGCAACACTGTTCCCAAGTCCCAAAATAGCAATGCTGTGATTCCTTGGTTCCAGCATCATTGCAAACTCTTCTCCTCTTTCCCAGTGCGGTACTTTCACAGGCTCCAGATGCACATTTTCCAGCCCATCTTCCTGCAGGGCACTGAACATATATTTGATCGCTGCATCTAGGTTTTTTGAACCGCTGAGTCTAGGTCCTATGGTATCAGCAAAAACTGCTAATCTTTCATAGGATCTGTTCTGAGCCTTCCCATGAACAGCAAGATCAATAATAGCCTTAGCAATATCAGTATAGCCAGCTATCTCATTTTTAATGTCTTCAAATGATTTCGGGTAACTGCCACCTCTTCTTAAAGGTTTCCCGGCATACTGTGATAATAAATTCATGAGAAATACTAGGAATAAGTACTTCATTTTTTTCTCTTTTTTCTTTTTCACAGATGGCCTGTTGGAGAGGCAAAAAGAAAAAAACAATATTAAAAAAAATCATAGAGTTATCAGCAATACTTTTTCGGATTGGTAGACAGAAATGAAAATAAATCAGTTTATCATGAAAATGCTTTGATCAGAACTAGCAGGAAAGTAAACTCAACTTGAAGACAGAATTACTGAAAGCAAATGAAAAAGATACTTAGACCACTGGACACAATCTTTGTTGTGGTCTTTAGAAATATCCTTGGAATGCTGCATCTCTTTATATTATCACATTCTTCACTGAATCAAAACCCAGGGCTGCTCCCATCCAGGAGGAGCTTTGTATCTCCTTTCTGTTTGGAACAGGAGTTGCCAAAAGTGCCAAATCAAATGTCCTTCTTTACATAAAACATCCAAACAAAAACTTTTCTTAAACCATTCATGAATAAATGTGCTTCTTAATCTTCACCTTTATCATCAGGAAAGCACTTTCTACTGCACTAAAAAGATATAAGAGTGATTTAGATCAAATGCCTCCAGTGTCCTGGTTTCAGCTGGAATAGTTTGTTTTCTTCTTAGTAGCTGGTGCAGTGCTGTATTTTGGATTCAGTATGAGAATAATGTTGATAACACACTAATGTTTTGGATGTTGCTAAATAGTGCTTACCCTAAGTCAAGGACTTCCAAGTGTCTCATGCTCTGCCAGTGAGGATCTGCACAAGAAGCTGGGAGGGAGCACAGCCAGGACAGCTGACCCAAACTGGCCAAAGGGGTATTCCATACTGTGTTCAGTACACAAACTGGAGGAGTTGACTGGAAGGGACTGATCACTTCCCAGGAGTGATCACCCAGGTGGTGAGCAATTGCATTGTGCGTCACTTGTTTTTCTTGGTTTTTTTTAAAAAATTATAATAATAATTATTATTATAATACTTTACTTCACCTATTTAACTGTTCTTATTTGAACACATGAGGTTTTGTACTTCTTTCTCCTCCCTGTATGACTGAGGGGTGAGAGGGGGAGTGAGTGTGTACCGGCATGGTACATAGTTACCATCTGGGGCTAAACAAAGCCAGAATATTAAAAAAACTTTCCTTGGATCCTCCTCCCTCTTTCAGGGCTTTATCCCACAGGACTTATATCAAGCAGATCTGTGAAGAGGTCGTAGTCTTCTCTTCTGAAGTCCAATGCTGTGATCTTGCTTTTTGGCCCACTCTTAGCATCCTGAACTCTAATGGATACTGCAGCCAAGGCTGCCTTTGACCTTCATACCACAACCAGCCCTTCTTGGCTTCTATGAAGTCCATCAGGGCACCTCTCCTTGCTGGCTTCTCTATACCCTGCGACAGGCACCTCCTGTATTGCTTATATTCTTCTGTGAGGAGCCTCCAGCAGATCTTGGAATGGTAAAGTACAGCATAAGCATGAGGACCTGTGAATGAGAAGCTACTTCTAGCTGTCAAGACCTCATGTACTTGTTTTTCCAGATCAGGTGGCCTACAGCATACAGCTCCTATGAAGTCACCCATACCGGTATGCTCTTTAACCCTTATCCATAAGCTCTCAGTTCATCATCCATATCCAGGCAGAACTCCCAGCACTACAGCTGTCCTCTCACATGGAGGGCAACTCCATCTTCTTTCCTTCCAAATCTGTCCTTCCTAAAGGCCATATATCCATCCATTGCAGCATCTCAGTCATGTGAGCTACCCCTCCATGTCTCCATGATCCCAGCAAGATCACAGCCATGCAACTGCACACGGGTCTTTAACTTCTTGTACATATTCCCCACGTTGCGCATATTAGTGTACAGGCACTTAGAAGCAAAGAATCATCAATGGAAACAGAAGAGGCAACCCACAACATTTATGAGAGCTTCTGATCATCTCCCAAAAAGGGGGGATGACCCACCAAGCATGCATCCATAAGATACCATCTGAAACACTGCCTGTGCAATGCAGAAATAAGGCACAGAAAGAATGAAAGTATGAAAACACATTTCTAGGATCCATAACCCACCTGAATTCAGAAACAAACAAACAAACAAACAAAATCACACACAAGCATTTTAGAGTCACCATCCTAGCTCATATGATAACCAGCAAAAATTTCCAGCCTTCCATAGGCCTTTATGAATCTTTTCACAAACAGCAATTTAACAATAGATTTAGCAGTATAAGAACATTAAGCTATTCTCCTTAACTATTCAAATGTCCTCTAAAATTGAGATCAAAGAAGTAACAAGTTCTTCACAGTGTAGTACCATTTTCCCAAAAGAACAACAAAACCCATCTCTGATTTTATCCATGAATGATAAATCTATCAGAGATTTCATCTCTCTCTGCAAGACAGACAGGGCAAAGGTCTTACACAACCAGGAGCAGAAGACTTGGGTTATCTCAGGACACTGCCTGAGAACTGCAAAATGCCATTTAGAGTCTGGCTTACTGTTTATTTGTGGTTACACTACATAGAGGGTATCGGTTATTTTTATTGCTATGCTCTGCACTTTCCCCATGTTCTTTCCCTTTGGACCACTTAATTACAAGCTCATAGACATCCTCTGCTAGAGATGTCAGTAATTTTCTCAGGATGACCGTGCTCATTCCCTGATTTTTGCGAAGTTCATCATGCACAAAGAAGCAAGCAAGATAATCTGATTTCTGCCATAAGAAATTCTTGCTGAATGGAGTAAGTCAACAGCCTTGTAGAGTTAGTTTCAAAAACCTAAGGTTTGGTGTTTTGTTTGTTTAAGGGTTTGCAAAATCTACCAGACAAAGCTGACACACTTAGCTGTGACACAGAAAACACAGGGGGATTGTTTAATTAGCACTGACTACCTCAAAGAGCCCCCAGTTGCCAACTTCATGCATTTTTCCAGTGAAGAAATGAAACTGAAGTTATCACATTTCCCTTAACTAAGAAATGCTTTCTTTGTTCTTCCTAGCCTCATTCAAAACCAGCGGCATCCTGACTCCAAAGGCTGCCCTAGAAGAGCTGCATTTAAGTGTTGCTCTTCTTCCAGGAACTTCTCACTGAACACTGAGACCACACGTTTCCACAGCTTTTGTGGATGTAACATACTTTTGCCTCACACAGCATTTTACTACCTGCCAATGCATTGTAACTTAATTCAAACCCTGGGCAAGGACACAAAAATGGGAATGTAATTTATTGTGCTTTCCTTGAATAGTCCAGCATAATCTGTTCAAAAGCAGCTATTAGAAATAATTCCCTGCTAGGTAAAACAACATCATACTTGGACTGAAATACAGGAATCACTCCACCGCTATTTCATGGAAAGATCACATACCTGTTGTCCCAGCGTCTGAAACTTTATCATCCCCAGTGAATCATCTAGGAAAGGAGGATACTTATTTTTGCATATCTAACTAGTTAAGACTCAGAAAATGAACATCACAGAGCCAGTCAAATTAATAAAAAATAATAGGACCGCCAAAATGGTTCAATGTATTTAATTGTTCATGAAGCAGATACGGGCGATCCAGCCACGGCAATACATGGATCCATACACAGAAGGAAGAGAATGGTCTGAATGTAGTCTGCAGAAGACAGAGATTTCATCCTACAAAATCCTAGTAGAACATTTCAAAGGGAAAGTCTGGAGCAAGAAAGACACACCCTTGGTGGAGGAAGACCAAGCTAGGGAGCACCTAAACAAACTACATATATAAATCCATGGGGTCTCATGGTTGCACCCACAAATACTGAGAGCTGGCTGATGTCATTGTGAGGCCACTATCCATTGTATTTATATGTATTATATATGTCACTCCTATCTTCAAAAAGTAAGATGTAGGGAACTACAGATCAGTCAGCCTCACATGAAGCTCTGGCAAGGGAACAGGAGAAAAGTCCTGGAGATTATTTTGAAAAATACAAAGGACAAGAAGGTGACTCAGAATAGTTAGCATGGATTTACCAAGGGGAAATTGTGCCTAATCAATTACCTTCTAGGACAAAATTGCTGGCTTGGTAGAAGAGGGGAGACCAGTGGGTATTGCTTCCCTTGACATTAGGAAGACAGTTGACATTCTCCCTAAAGGTTTCAGGGAAGCTGATAAAATACAGGCTGGAAAAGCAGACAGTGGAGTGGGTTGAAAATCAGCTGAACAACTGATCTCAGAGGATTTTGATTACTTGTGTGACATCTAATTGGCAAATAGTAGCTAGTGGTGTCCCCTAAAAGTCCATACTCGGTCCAGTACTCGTATATACCTCCATTAATGATCTGGATGCTTGGACAGAGTGTGGCCTCAACAGATTTGGAGATGACAGGCAGGTAAGAAGTGCCTGTGTACACAATGGTTGCACTGCCACTCACAGTGCATGAGGAAACAGGCAGGCAGGAACCTTATGAAATTCAACAAGTCCTGCACCTGAGGAGGACTAACCACCATGCCCTAAGACAGGCGAGGGACATCCAGCTGGAAAGGAGGTTGGTAGAGAATGAGTCAGCAAGGCAACTTCATGTTGGCAAAGACCAACAGCCTGTTGGGCTGCACATTAGAAGTGTTGACAGCACAGGGAGGGATGTGATCTTCCCCCTCTGCTAAGTGTTTGTGAGACAACACCTGGAGTATTTCTTCATTTATGGGCTCCTGAGTACAAGAGAGACATGGACATACTGGAGAGAAAGCAACAAAGGGCTGCAAAAGATGATTAAGGGTCTGGAATGTCTATCCTATGAGAAGAGGCCGAGAAAACTGTGACTGTTCAGCTTGGAGAAGAAAAGACTCGGGGAGGTTTTCATCACTGGGTATAAATACCTGATGGGAGGGAACAAAGAAGACAGAACCAGACTCTTTGCAGTGGTACCCACAAACAGAATAAGAGGCAATAGACAAAAATTGGAATGTCTGAAATTCCACCTGAACACAAGACTGCACTTTTTTTTTTTTTTTCCCACTGTGAGGGTGGTTAAACACTGGGAAAGGTTGCCCAGAGAGGATGTGAAGTGTCCATATGGGGAGATATTCCAAACCTGTCTAGCATGGGCCTGTACAACCTGCTGCAGCTGACCCTGCTTAAACAGGTAGTTTGGACTAGAGCTGAAAACATGTCTTACAAATTAAATCTGAGGTTCAGAATATGAAAGCAGGCAACAAATACAAGCTGAAAGGATTTAAAAAAACGAGGGAGAAAGGCTGTAGGTATGCAGAAGAAAAAGAGAAATTAAAGACAGGAAATTAGTCTTTTCCAGCTCAAATAAGTATGAAAGAGAATGAGATGTACAGCACAATACTATGCTGGTAGGGCAGAGAATGTCATAAGATACATTTAAGAGTAGCTCCTTTAAGGATGCTCCTACCTATTGTCTGGTCCATTTGTCTGTAGCTAACTGCTGTCTTTGATGCTAAAGGGCAAGATCGGGCTCACCTTTTAATGATGCCCTTATAGAAAAGAAATTTAGCACACCAAATCTGTAACCAGGCTAACTGGTATTACCACCATTAAAATCATTACAATATAAATTACTTAAATGTTACAGATGGAAAAGAAAGAGACAGAGAGAGAGAGATTGAGAGGACAAAAGAATCTCTCAGATGAGAACACTGTCTACAGCAATCAGATAACAGAAAGAGGAGCAAAGGGCACAAAAACAGGATTAACAAAGTTAGAGCACTGCTTCTTCTCCAGCGTACCAAAGTTTTCCCAAAATCCCAATTGCAAATACAGATAAAAGGATACAGAGAGTTCACAGGAGTCATGGTTATGGGAAACAGAGGAAAGAAAACAATAAATTGAGGGTATTAACCACTTAATTGCTAGAGATCTGCTATATCTGCAGAGTATCTATCAGTTTCCTAACCACATACCGTTTGATTTTCCTCCAAGGAATGTAGGAAATCATGAAATCACACAGTGGTTTTGATGACATGAGAATAGACTGAAAAGCCCCAGGGTAACAAACTCACATACTGCAGAGTGATGTCTGATACATTTAATAGCACTGGAAAAAAGTTTGTTGTGACAGCTGCGGAGTAGGATGGCTGGAAGGCTAGGTGAACTTGGAAAATGAGGAGGAGATTTCTGCCTAAAAATAAAGTCATAGAGTTCTTCCATCACTTATAAAAATGAGGAGGACAGGGGGACAAGCTTTATGATCTTGAAGAGTGAAGCAGAAAAGCAGACATTCCTCAAAGACTGCTTTTCCAGAATTGTCAAGATTCCTTATCTGGGAGAATATTTATTCAGTCAGAAAATCTTGGGTTTGGGAACACACATATTTACATTACAAACTCCTTAAAAATAGGCTTTTAACATCTAAAACTAAGGAAAGAAATAGTATAACACAATATGGATATAACACTTCGAATAATCTTATTACCTGGACGAAAAAATCTAAAACACCAAAGAAAATACCTGACCTGTTTTACCTTCACCAACTTACCAAGAATTATCTTGATTTGCTACACCTGGAGATACATACTGAAATCCTTGAAAAGATAAGTGTGACCTAGGACCATATAGGCTCAAGTAGTGACACTGACTTATGTGGACAGAATAGGAAGTAAAAAGTTTAAAAAAGTCTAAGGATTAGGACTGAGAAAGTCCAAACATGCCAAGAGACACTGCAGTCACAGCTCCCCATTTGGCAGAAGTTCATACCCTATTTATAGTCAGTATGGAGGAAGTACTGTAGCTTAACATAGCAAGGAGGCAGCAAAAGGAGCCATTCTTCCCTCTCTTTTCATCTCCAAGCCTCAGAATAATAACAGGCTACCTTGATATATTCTTATTCAGTAGCTGCTGCTAAAATGAATGGCAATAATCCTGAAGAATCACACAATAATCCATGTGCAGGGTACTGTATCAGCAAAGCTACAGAAATGATCAGTCAGCTGCTTCCCTAAGAAGCAGTGACAGAAAAGACAAAATTAACAATAACAAAAAATCCCCCAACCACTGAACAATGCCTTGGCCATGTAGCAGCTGGTATTATTCTCTTTAATGAACATGCAAAATACAAACAGTTCTCAAATGGGAGAACATTATCTTTTCAGAGGCAAAAGATAGGAATTCAGTTGGATTTTTAGATGAGGAAAAACTGAACAGAAATATTTAATGAATGGAAGGCAGTTAGGAACCAATGATGCCAAAATACAGTGCTGTTCATATTAAAATAAATGCCAAAGTATATAGCTAAAGCCAGCCAATAGTGTCGAAAGACAGCTGAGGGGAGGGTGGGAAAGATTTGGACAATTAAATCAAAACATATGAGAATAGGGCTGCAATTATACTACCTGGTATTTTTATGCTCAACTTCCTGCAAGTCCACAACTATTGCCCTAGTATAAAAAGAAAGACAGATTGCCTTCAGACATAGAAA
This sequence comes from Oxyruncus cristatus, assembly GCA_013399855.1. Taxonomy (NCBI): domain Eukaryota; kingdom Metazoa; phylum Chordata; class Aves; order Passeriformes; family Cotingidae; genus Oxyruncus; species Oxyruncus cristatus. The sequence goes on along the minus strand of VXAY01003858.1, from coordinate 961,801 downwards.
GACTAGTTTATGAAAAAAAAATATATATTCACACACATACACTCAGAGACAAAACGTTAGTGGCCTCTTTCTAATTTAGGAAACCTTTCTTGATTGTAAAGCCTCTTGGAATAGACACATATCTTCTATCTATTCACAAAATTCATAAATGAGACACAAACTTTTCAGAAGCACACATTTTTCTTTCAGTCTTTCCTGTGGGTGAAAAGCACTCTCTTTTTATTGAAGCAACATAACCACAGAAATCTTCTCTGACAACCTCTTCTGTACTTTCCGTATATTGTTATCTGAGGAGATGGATCAGGCTATGGAAAAGAATAAAGTACACGAAAGAAAGAAACAAGAGGCCTCAGATTAATGGGAACCAAAGGCAAGAATTGCCATCAAGGTGCAATACTTCTATAACCCAAAATTCTAAACTTAGTTTCTTTTTGGAAACATGTTCAACAGGATATCTTATATCCTGTATTGAGTTAAATTATTCCCACAGTTCTGATGCTAAATATTTTCTGAGTTTTTATTGAAAGCCTAGTAGACTGCATCCAGCCAAATGATGAAACCTATCTTCATACCAGAAGAAAGCCTAAAACAGAAGGTACGAGCCATGAGCAAATGATCAGGCCGTATCTCTGGAGAGCAAAAGCTCAAAAGCCATAAAATTGATTGATGGACACTGTAAACGGAGCAAACCAAGTGTTGTTGACTACAGGCAGCACAGGGCAGTTACTGTCACAAGCTGATCTGCCAGCCTTATGAAAACCGAAAGGAATCAAACTGCCATGCATCTGGGACTTGCAGGCACGTCTTGGTGCTCCTCCAAGCAGCATTCTGGCAGAAGGCTGTTCAGCCCTACAGAACACATGTACGCTTTACAGTGCTCCATATTTTGGCTAGAAGATACAAACACTTTGAGCGTTTCCTTCCAATAATTACATCTCAGTTTTAAAGGTGACCATACAGTACTAAGGGTCAGGATATTTTCCAAAATGAAATCACCAAAATAAGCAACCTTAGTTATTAATTATGTAATGCAGTGCAACAGGCCAAGTTTTCCTGATGAAGTGACCTGTCCGGCCTTAACAAAAATTACACCAGATGATATTTTCACCTACATACATTACTCCAGAATAAGAAACTCTTAAGTTATATTCTTAGCATTTTCGTACATGACAAGAATAATATGCTTCTATCACCACACACCTATGAAGCACTTTTTGCTTTGTATATGGAACAAAATTTTTCATTATAAGTCAACAAGTTCAGAGAAGAGTTATGCACATTATTAAACACTTCAAAGAAAAAGATCAAAAAAAGACAAGAGCAACATTTTCAAAAGTATCCAACCATTTTAGCTATTTTACTCCATACACCTACAATACCCATGTACAGACTATAATTAGCCACACAGTTCCAAATTAAGTCAATAATTATTCAGCAATGCTGAATATAAGATATGTAAGAATATTAGTAAATAAAATTTCCAAATTAAAATAACTTTTTTGAACATCTTTGTCATTTTTTTCCCCACCATCTTTCTCTACAGTTACAAGAACAGGTATGTTCCTCATCCTGTTACAGTAACAACATTCAAGTAGTTTTGTGAAGCTGAGAAATCTGGTGAATATATTGCTAGACTTGTTACAAACTGATATCTTAGTGGTTTTGACCCTTACTGTACTTACACCCACTGAATCTTCCCTCTCCAGAGAAACAAAGGATGAATTTGTAAATACAACTATATTAAAAAGGCACAGCGTCAAGAATGTTTCATTACAATTGACAGAAAAATGATCTTTATGATGCACACATTTCTTTACTTATATTAAGGGTGGGGAAGGATATTAATTTCAATGAGATATGAAGTATGTAATTCATAATTTCATCATGTTCACTAGAGCATAATACTGGTACTCAAATATCATACTGTATTCCAACATATCAACATCAGAAACAAGTTACTACAGTTCAATGACAATGCACAACTGGGGCCACCATCCCACTGAAGATTGCACTGAAATGTAGAAAAAAAAAAAGCAAGCTTACAAAGTTTAAAGAACCAAATCAAAGAACAGACTGCAAGGAAGATAAATACACTTGACTCAAAAGAGCTTGAGAGAAAACTGGTTTTCAGCCAATTTTGAGAAATACATTAGCAAAGCTAGACTTGCTTCAGATGTGGAGGAAAGCTTCAACACCACCTTTTCATCAAAGCTACTCCCCAGTGCAGCATACATTTGATCATGGAGCACTATAGTTACCCTGCATAAGGCAGTTCTGATTCTGTATTTAAGTTCTAATTACTTTTTACTGCCATTTAAAAGACAAACAATTATCAAAACATTTTGCTATTGCAGGGCAAAAAAATTCAGCTATGACAGCAGACATCTATCAGCATTAATTTTTTTTATTTCAGGCAATGTTCAACACATTCCAGTTATCACCAGGGTCCACAGTGCTACGCACTGCACAGACGCACTGAGACAAACATGCCTTACAACTACAAATAGGCAAAATGGACAAAGAATTGGAAGAGGAGGGACTCAGAAGTGACATTTCCAAGTGATTCAGTTGCCACATGAAAGTCATTTCAATTATCATGACCACTGAGGCCCCCTTCTTCTGACACTACCAGAAGGAGCCAGTCAAAAGCTTTTGCCGCAGTGAAGCAAATGGTCAGATTACAAAAAGTCAACCAGAAATCAAAGTGGGAAAAAAAAAACAAACAAGAAAAAATCACAAACAATTAAAACAGAATAAACACACCAATTATATAGAGAGCACAGTGACAGAATGTGATCAACTCTATCTTTGCAAACGTTAACACATCTCCCTGACTTTGCACTGACATGATTCCGACACTGCACCTCAACAATAATACCCAGGGATTAAATTATGCCAAGAAAGCATGTGAGGAAACAAAACAGACAGGAGTTTCCTCCTAGGTCTTAAGTATTTCTGCACAGTTCAGAATGCATAAGGCAAGGCCAACATACAGAGACGTTTTTACACTGGCCATCTTTGAAAAAAACAACTCCCAAAACTAACTGCCAAGAACCCACCAGGTTCAGGTAAGTGACTACACCTGAGCTTTGGAGGTTCACAGGGACTTCAGCCAAGCAGAGCCCCGAGAGCCCACAGCTTCAATTCATACCCCAGTTGCTCCTCCTATCCTCCTGCTACTGCAGGTGACAGCCACCACCTCCTCCTGGGTTTGCTGGACAAGTTATACTTGGTACAAAATAAAAAGTGAACCTATTGAGACACTCTTTAAATTGCTATTCAGACACAGTGTTATCAAACTGGGCAGGGATCCCAGAGTATTAAGACACCCTTGGCTTTTATCCTCCTGCCTTCTGCAAGCACAGCTTTGTGAACATGGCCTTAAAGCGTTTCTAGTCACAAGACCAATTATTGAGGACACAAAAGCTTGCAGAAACAACCCACTTAGGGCACTCTATCTATAAATGTTGATTTTCAAACCCACATATTTGCACTGTCATAACTGCATAAAATTCAGAGGACTTTATCCGCAGCATGAGTGAAGGGACTATTTAACATTTGGGGCTCTAGTGTTACTAATATGAGGAAAAAATGGAGCCTCTGCATCCTTCAGGAAATCCAGGTGATGCAAGTCAGTCCCTTCATGAACTAAATGCAATTCCAAGTTAATATGAAACTGGTATTGGAGGATTGCTTACACTTGGTTTTGACGTAATACATCAGCTTGCAAGCAGAGCCAATTGATGAGGCAGAGTTCACACGGAGTTACTACTGCTTCTTCATTCAGAAGCAGCCAAATAGTTATCTTTGACTTCTTGACGAAGTGCTGATCCTTTTAAGATGACAGTCTCATCACATGTGCCTTCCATGGTTTCCATATTAGGGTCATTCCTCAGAAAGCTCTTCTTTGAAACTATTTGGAAGCCAGGCCAGGACATAAATAGTGCTTTGGGCAATGAATTATGGATCAGTTCTGCTCCCTGATGACAACTTCCCAGGTATCCATTGGAACAGATACGATGGCAGCAATAATCCTACACTCCTTAATCCACATTTACCAACAAGCCTGACTTGTGAGCACACAGTATTTAAACACCTGGAGAGCAGACAAGGTCAGCAAGAAGCCTACATTTCTTAAGCTTACTATCCTATTAATTCCTAGTTTAGAGTATTTTTTTAAAGCAAAGTTACCTCCTGCTTTCAGAAGAACAGCTGATCTTACACAGACCACCACCACAGTTGCAGAGATGCTTGCAGAAAACAGCCTAGCTGTTACTGCACCACAGCTGAAAATGTTTTCCAGGAAGAAAGCTAGTATTAGCTGACTTCATCCTTCCTATTACCCTTGTCTGTAAGGGCAGTCGATGTAAGACAGCATGTTTCATTTTGATAATTTTGGGAGGTTGCACTAGACAGGTGCCTACTCTAATTCTTATTTATCCAGTGTGCATCTGTGGGTTTTTTATACAGAGTTCACATACTGATAAGACCCCAATAGTTATTTTTATGTAACATTTTTCAAAGGAACTTTCCCATGCTCCCACTCCTGTCTGCAGTTGTTCAACCAGTCGGTGTGTTGTAGATTTTCAGAGAAGAGCCATCATAGAATCATAGAATAGTTTGGGTTGGAGGGCATCGTTAAAGGTCACTTAGTCCAACCCCCCTGCAACAAGCAGAGTCAGCTTGAAGTACATCAGGTTGTTCAGAGCCCAATCCAACCTGACCTTGAACGATTTTAGGGATGGGGCATCTACCACCTCCCTGGGCAACCTGTCCTAGAGTTTCATTACCCTCAGTGTAAAAAAAAGTCTCCTTTATATGTAGTCTAAGTCTAGTTTTAATTTAAAGCCATTATCTCTTGTCCTATCCCATCAAGCCCTGCTAAAAAGTCTCTCTCCGTATTTCTTATAAGCCCCTTTTAAGTACTGGAAGGCCACAATAAGGTGTCCCTGGAGCTTAATCTTCTACAGACTGAACATCCCCAACTCTCTCCTCTGAATACATTTATTTCTAATACCAATGCACTGAGAACAAAAGCAACAGAGAAGTGACATATCTCCCAGCACTACAACGAGGAAAAGCCAAGAGTAGTATGTGAAAGGTGAGAAAAACTACTACTCCCCCAAAACATAACTGCTCTTACTTTAGTAAACCCTTGAAAACTGTAAATGCATGATTTTGGGACTGACAAGAGTGTGGTGCGTAACACAATGACGAGCTAACTGAGAGGGATGCACCATAATCACAAGAAAATTGCACTGGTTTAAGCACAAAACAAAACAACCAAAACCAAGCATATGAACATTAGATATGCTTTATGGACAAATATATCATGTGTTTTTTAACTGTTGGGTTCATCCCTGACTTAAAGCCAGGGCCAGCAAAACAGGATTCACATTGTACGGGCTTTCTATGCTTCTACATTAAACAAAACTTGTCATACAATCTGGATAGAAAAAACACAGGATGCATCACTCTTGATAATGAGAGCTTCTTAAATAGCTTAAAACATGCATTGACTTCTTTCAGCCTAAAAGCTTAAACCATAGAGCAATTTTCAGAAATCTGTTTCATAAACGACATCAGACAAGAGAGTATGATATGGGGGGACGAATCATTTCTAGCCATGACAAAACTCCCATACTAGAGAAAGCACAGTCTTGTTCACTTATGACACAAAATAACTCACACTGTTGTGTCAGAAGTATTACCTGTATTCAAAACCAATATTCTGGGCCAAAACCTCAGACCTACTTTGAGCAGTGACAGGGCTGCTAACAGCAACACCACTCAGCACTGGGAAGTACCTTCTTCTCTAGAGAAAAAATGAGTTTTCAGCTCACCTGCTTCCAGTCGTAAACACAGAAAGATATTAGTTATATTCTACCCACCTCTTTTTTCACTGACACATAAAATGCACTGCCCAAATCAAAATTTAGAAGTGAAGCTAAAGACACTGCTGTCACCTGTTGTGAGCACAGCAAGCTTTTAGGAGCTGTTTCGACACTCAGTATTAGCTGTTCTCTCCAAGTTTCTTCCCATTTGACCACTTTCTCCTCTTTCACCACCAGATCATCTGGAACAGTCCAAAACTGGACAACTACCAAGGAGCCCTGTATGATCCATCCGTATTGGATACGCTGCATTTGGGTATGCCAGGTCTTTTTAACAACTGTACTGTACACCACAGCGCTGCAAAGCAAGATGTATCTGCTGACTTGGGTGTCATCAGTTGCTGGAAACAAGCACATCTGTCCTCATTCGGTTACTCTCTGAAGGGCACCCAGAAATATTCCTGCTCACAACCACACTTTCTGCAAGTTTTCTCTTCAATTATAAGACCTAAGTCCAAAATGAAGCATGAACCACAGACCTTAGCTATTGTAGCAACTTGCATTAAAATTGGTGTAGGTGTATTTTACCAGCCTATGGACTGAGTGAGACACAGAAGATTCAGATGAGTTGTGGTTTAAGTCCATCTAAATCCCAACTACAGTGGTTCTGCCCTCCAAACTGCCATTCACTTGCACCAGAACCTCGTCCATATGATCAGCAGCAAGTTGGTTCTGAGAATAAATCCAGCAAAAAACATTTATACTTTATTCACAGAAATGAATAACGAGCATTAGTACCAGCAGGTTACTGCCAAAGAGAAAATGAAGGTGTACTGCTCACAGGAAGATTGGACTGCAGCAGTCCCTGCAGTCTGAGGAGCAGACAGCTCTGCTCTTCCCACCACCACTACTACCTGGGTGAGAATCCAAGGGACAGGTGGGTGGCTGGGATGGAAAGCTTTGCAGCAGCTGCAGGAAAATGGACAAGTGTAGTAAGTCAGAGCCTGTGCAGAATTTTCCAAGCCTGTTCCTGAGATTTTTCTGTTTCTGAAAACCCTCTAGGGATTTCCAACTCAACAGCTATTTCAAGACAAGCAAACCAAACAAGTAATTAAAATAAAGTTGACTTTGTTTTCCTAGAGTATCTCAGAGTCCATCACTGAGATAGAAATTGTCTGCTCTGTGTATTCTTCAGCAGCACTGAAGAGATTATCCAAGATTAGTGATGTACTTTTCTCCCTTACCTATTTGTCATAAGAGAAAATATTAATAGCCCACGGCAGTACACAGAATCAATCTTAAAAATTATTGATCTTATGATCAATCTTTAAGAAATTACTAACCTACAATTCTTTCTGCTTCCAAAGCATCTAAGAAATTTCATTAAACTAAAACTCCAGGAAGTGTTTCACAGTCTGCCACAGAAGAGCACTTGTGTTTTGTACAGGAGAACATGACAGAGAGAAATAGAAGGTGAGCCCAGTGACGCAGAACAGTATAGATCAGCAGGATCAGAAATGCTAATCTCAAAACCTGTGCTGAGTAGATGGGGAAACCACGACAGATAAATCAGATTTATGCTTTGGTCTGCAAACATTACAGAAAAAACAGTGGATGCTTTTCCATTGGAGTCAATTGGCTCAGATTTCATTTTAAGAACTCAAAAACTCCCCATTTCTTTCTCAAATGACTACTGGTACATGCATAATATTATATAAGCTCCCTTTGTGGAGCCACTCGAAACAGAAAATTACTCTTGACTCACTTGTCTTAGGTAAATTAACAGCCAAGTGCCTCCTCTGAAAAAAAACTGTGAAAAAATTAAAGGCACAGGATATCAGTGTATGTGTACCATATGAAAGCTACAAAATTTGCAGGAGAGTGCATATACTTTCATACAAAGTATTCTAGCAGGAAATGTACTATCACCACATTTAAGATCAGGCCCTTTAACCAGTCACTAGAGAGAGAAAAAAATCCCAAACAACCCACACAGACTTAAAACCAGGACGCTCATATCGGTACTAAGACAGGCTTCAAAAGGGTGACAGCAATTCTCAGTTGCACAAGATGCTGCATCTGTGGGGTCACAAAACAGGTTTGGGCAAATCCTTATCTGGTAGAAACTCACTGTTGTACCAAATGCAGGATGGTCATTCAGGCAAGTTTAAAATAAATCTTAGTTGTTTATAACTCCTACGATGCAAGAAATGTTAGGTGATCTGAGATTAACCTCTTCTTACCATAAAATAAAGATCCTTGATTTAAAATTTATCTTAGAGAATTGAGATAAATTTGAATGACATTTTTCTTTTCTAAAGCAGCATGAGTACCTTTTAAAGTCATGTTTTAAGATCACAGGTCTTTTGCCATACCTCTGATTGCAGTGCATAGTAAGTACAGAGAAACATTTTGCCAAAATACATAAATAAAGTCTTCGAGATGTATTTTAATCCATATATCTGTTCATTGGACACTTCTATCAAATCCCTCTTGGTAGCAACAGCACCAAAGGGATTTTCACATTTTTCTCTCACCCACTGTGGGGAAAATTCATCAAACAGATCCATGTTAATTAGATTTAAAAGAGTTTAAGAAAATATTACTAATACCAGTACAGGGGGGAAAAAGAAAGAATCCAAATGAGCCAGGTGTCTCAATACTGTCCATTAAATAAAAAAGAAGTTAGTAAGTGAATAAATAAACTAAAGGCAAACCTACCCAGATGGGTCCATTCTCCCTATCTCAAAACCAGAAATCAAGTCTCTTGCAAGACCAAGGCACCCAAATTATCATTTTTTTAATACTACAGGCTAACAAGGTTAACATTTTTCTCAAGCTGACATACGACCTTTTCTTCTGTTGTAAAACTGAAACAAAAAAAGAGCAAAGCATTCTCCACACATTCTGTCAGAAATACTGACTTAAGTAATTGGCATTTAGGAGATTATAAATTAGAGCTAAAAATTCACTATTGCCATCACAGTGAAAATGTAGGTGACTGGAGGTCAACTGAAGAAGGAACTTACATTTATTTCACTACTTTGAGATTATTGCAGACATTTGGTAACATGACGTGAAAGATTACTGCAATGCAGTTTTTGACGGATAGTATTTCCTGTCGAGACAGAACAGAAAGAACTGTAGAGCTTCGAGATTGTAATCATTTAGTACATTTCTATGTACAAAGTAGTTCTTTAAGCAAAATATTTCACCCCTGCAGCTGCTATCTCTTACATGTACTGTCATCCTTCATCCTCCCACAACTGGAAAGGAAGGAAGAAATGACAAGGCCAAGTTTTCAACCTGAAAACATCAAAGTTTTATACAATATAGCAGGAATAGATAAAAGAATCCCATGTTCATTATGAGTTTGTGCAATTACATCCACAATAAGAAGCAAGTTGCCTCCTTTCTCCATTTGGCATTAAAGACATGCGGGCATTCGCAAAAACATGTTATAAACCAAGTAAAAATTTATATGAGCTTTTTCTAACAGATGTCCCCCAACAGGGGTCAATGCGAGGTTGTTCCTTCCCAGCCCAGATTTGCAATCTGTTCTTATCTGATTTAGCATCTTATTGTTCTGCTGTTCAAAAGAATTATATATATTTTAAACACCAAGAAACAAGATTGTGTACGACAAAGCCTTTGTATGAATCTCTAAAGCTGTGGTGGCTTTGATCCAAGTTTACCTGCACAGACTTCAACTGAAAGACAGAAGTTTGGGTAAAGTAAAACTGATTGCAAGGCACAAGTGATAAATGCTCTCCAAGATAGAGTGGATATGCCTAAGAGAATGAGACAAAATTTACAAGGAAACAAGGGATGTAAGAAATCTCACATACATGGCAGGCTTTGTGGGGTTTCTTTGCAGAAAGAAGTGTTTGAGATTTTATTAAAAATATTCATCTAACAGAGGGAGCACCAGACAACACTGGAAGGTGATTTTAAGAACTGACAGTAGGTAAGCATGAGAAAGACTTTTAATAAAATCCTTCATCCTGGCAGAAAACTAACCAGAAAAAAATCAAGGCAAACTTTTGTCACCCTACATGAAATCTTATGAATTTTCTCAAGCTAAAATAGAGAGATACATTTCTAGGCAGATGAAGATATAAGCAGTCTTTACATTCCCACACTGGGAGTCTGTTCTACAGCTGTACCAAGTACGCTTCATAAGAAACACTCTCACATGTTCCACTTTCATCAACAGATTACAACACTTGTACAGTCTTGGAAGTATCTCCAGAAACAGTAACACCAATCTAATTTTGAACAGAGTGAAAACCACAGACAGGCAAAATTTTGAAAATTAAGGCTAACTAAACCAGAAATTAGGAATTTAGGTGCTTCTTGTGTACGGCACTGTCTGAGCAGGTATTTTTGATGCTCATGCAGCACTTAGTCAGGTCCCCAAAACACTGCAGTTTGAAGGAAAAAACAAGTACTTGAGAAGCAAATAGAATTCTTGACCTTGTATTTTGAATTTGCTTTTTTGTAATTCTGAGCAGACTTGTAACTTGTCAGACATAACCACTAGATTCAAAAGGCTCCTCCGTGTTTAATGCTTCCTTAGTCAAATCTGTTCGGCCCACTGACCTTACATTTTTTCATGGTTTTTTTACCTCACTTTTTTCTCACTAATACACATTTTAGTACTTCTGTAAAATATGTATAAGCATATTCACATATAAAAAAATTGTATATACATAAAAAAATGCTTATCTTATATACTTTTCCCTTTTGCATCAAATTGAAAAAGGCAGTCTTTGAAGAATGAAGACCTGTCAAGACAAACCTAACGGCTACTACTTACTAGAAATTCTTACTCTGAAGCACTAAACATGCTGGGACCTCTTCACTATGAGGTGTGCCATAAAATGTAATTAAGTATTTAATGCACTCATTTGTATTTATGGGGTTTATCCACTGGCAGCGGCATAGCTTTTGGTCAGTGACTGCTGTCAACTCTGCTCATTTCAGGATCACAGAGGAGCACCGTGTCTCGCCTAACGCCAATCATGCATTGCCCAAGCACGGTGTGACTGCCAAGTTCAACTCTGGCTCCATATTTGTTTTTAAATTAAGAGGAACAAGAGTGTAAACAATGATTTCATATCACAGAATCACAGAATCAATTGGGTTGGAAAAGACCTCCGAGATCTTCCAGGCCAACCTCTGACTGAACACCAGCATGTCAACCAGACCACGGCAAAATGTGCCACATCCAGTCTTTCATTAAACACCTCCAGGGACAGTGATTCCACCAACTCCCTAGGCAGGACATTCCACTGTCTGATCACTCTTCCCGTGAAGAAGTTCCTCCAAACGTCCAACCTAAACCTCCCTTGGCAAGTTCTCTCATCCAGTCACTCGTTGCCTGGGAGACCAACCCCCACTTGGCTACACCCTCCTTTCAGGTAGTTGTAGAGAGTGCTAAGGTCATGCTTGAGCCTCCTCTTCGCCAGGCTAAACAACCCCAGCTCCCTCAGCCGCTCCTCATAGGGCCTGTGATCCAGACCCTTCCCCAGCTCTGCTGCCCTTCTCCGGACCTGCTCCAGCACCTCAATATCCTTCCTGTAGTGAGGGGCCCAGAACTGGACAAAGCACTTAAGGTGAGGCCTCACCAGTGCTTAGTACACAGGGAACAATCACTGCCCTGGTCCTGCTGGCCACACTATTCCTGATCCAGGCCAGGATGCCACTGGCTTTCTTGGCCACCCGGGCACACTGCTGGCTCATGTTCAGTAGGCTGTCGACCAGCACCCCCAGGTCCTTATCCGCTGTGTCACGCGGTGGCATGTCCGTGCTCCTGAAAGACGACCTTGCTGGTCTCAGTCACCCCTCCGGCGAAGGGCGGACAGTGGGTTCAGCGAGGAGGGCCGGGTTGGGGGGCTCCAGCGCACGGCCCCGGGCAGAACTGGCCCGGCACCACGCGGGGCTGCGGCCCGGCGGCAGAGGGTCCTATTTTGGGGGCGAGGGGGGGCAGCAGACGCTGCACGGCTTTAAAGCGAGGCCTCGGCAAGAGAAGGAGACGGGG
>VXAY01003858.1:879288-949881 GCA_013399855.1 Oxyruncus cristatus | reverse complement strand
CCCCGCCGAGGCACCGGCGATGGTGGCCGGCGTGCCCCTCCCTGCGAAGCGGGAGCTGAAGTCGCGGCCCCCGGGTGAATGCTGCAGCCCGGCGGAGGGGCGCCGGGGGAGCGCTTCCCGAGTGCGGATTCCCTGTGAGGAGGAGGAGGGGGAGGAGGAGGAGGAGGAGGAGGAGATGAAGGAGGAGGACGAGGAGGCGGTGGGCAGAACAAACACGCACCTTCCCCGCGCAGATCGGGCGGCNAGGCCTCCAGGCCCCGGAGGCCTCAAAACTCTCATCCATCGTCACCAGCCCTTGCAGGGGAGTGAGAGCGTCGGTGCTGTGAGGCTGTTGAGGCACTGGAATAGGTTGCCCAGAAAAGGTGTGGATGCCTCATCCCTGGTAGTGTTCAAAGCCAGGTTGGATGGGGCTCTGAGCAAGGTGGTGGAAGATGTCCCAGCCTATGGCAGGGGGGGTTGGAACAAGATAGTTTTTAAGGACCGTTCCAACCCAAACCATTCTGTGATTCTATGATGACCGCTATGATTGTGGTTTTACAGGGTAGGTGTGATAGTGGTGCAAGGGCATACGGACAATGGATGAAGCACGCAGAGCCTTTCCCGCTGGCAGCGTCCTTCTCCTGGTACTTCAGAGCATGACTATTCTTGTGTAGTTCATTGATGGTTTCCAGCTGTCTGAGAGCCTTTGCTGCCTTCACGCTGTTGGGAACCAAGGTAGGGCCACCACTCCTTAGATGGTGGCCGCCTGCACAAGTAACATTGCACTCACTTAAATCAAGGTGTGTTTACAAAAACACTTAGGTAAATGAGTGCAATTTCTTCTGTAGATAAGATCTTAAATTACAAACATGGGTCTTAATCTGCAAACACTTGAATTAAAGCTCTCGTTTGATTCTGTTAAAGTCAATGGGACTACCCAGGTGCTTAGAGGTAAGTGGTTTAGGATCAAAGCCCTTGGTGCATTTCCAAAAAGCTGCCGTAGCAGGAAGACAGTGAAAAATTTCCCTCTAATATTCAACACAGTATTCCAATATTCATGAACTTTCTGCCTCAGTGAAATGACTGTTATACTAATGAGCTTCATGGGTGTGTACCTTGAGGAGGGATTTGAAACATGTTGTTATTATAAGATAATGGCTGTTCAAGCCAACCTGACTCCTCCACCCGTTTATATGAGGTGACTCATTTGTAATTTTTTTTTATTTTTTCACTTGTATTTTTCAGTGCAGAATCTGAATGGTACATTTTTTGAGACGGGACTGTGTTCTCTACAATACTGATGAGGGAGCATGCTGGTGGGATGCAACAATATGTTTCTCCAAGTGCCACAGTCCTTGAGAGTCCTGTTCCATTGAGGGTAACAAAGCAAATATTTCAATAAAAATGTTACACAAGTAAAAGTCTGTCAGAGATCTGCCTGTCTAGCCGCCTCTTTCCTGCACTTTATGTATGTTCTTTACTATAAGGTGTAAGCATCTATCTAGGATTGTATCTCTGGAAAGAAATATACACAGTGATTAAGAAGTGAAAGTCATGCAAGAAAATATTCTATCCTCAAAGGTTGGCTGTTGCATCCACAACACCTTGAACTTAAATACCAAAATACAGCCCTCATTTTTACTTCCAGCGAGAGAGAACATAGGACAGGTCTGCATGAACAAGCTCACGTGAAACTGTACTGGCAGTATTTGAATTTAGGATTTTGGTTGATTCCTGGGAGTGATTTCATTTGCTCCCTTTATAATTAAATCGCTTCCCCCAACTGGTTTCTCATTATTTTTTCTCTTTGTTAATCCTTCCACTGTCAAGAAGTCAAAAGGATGAGTGATAATAGGCCATCTTTTTTCTCCTCCATCAAATAGTCAGAAGGATGGAGATATCTTGGTGTAGCTGTCATTAATCCCAGGTCAGAGGGTAGAGACCACACTGCTCCTGTCTCCTGTTGTCCTTGCCAGAGGAGCAATAAGAGCAAATAAAGAAGTATAACAACAAAATCTAGAGCTCCACCCCTCAAGCCTTTTCAGCCAGCAGCACATACACATCTGTTCACAGGTTTGAAATACATCAATACCCAGTTAGCCTTGGGAAAGGTATTTCCATTACACCCATCTCTTACATGCTTTTCTCCTATTTTGCATTATTCACTAAATACTTATTTTTGTTTTCCTTTACTTTGCAGCTTCAGGACTTTTGGATTGCTTGTTTTTTCCTCCTCAGGACTGTAATTGTAAATCAGGGAGAGGCTGGAGCTGAGGAGACCTGTGCTCAGTTTCCCAAACTTTATAAGCTACTATCCTGGGCAAAATCCTAGCCCCACCATCCAGAAATCACCAGTGTCATCCATCTTGCATGCTTCTGAACTCATAAAGACTGTCTGGTGCTTGAAGGTCCCTGTATGGATGCATCTTTACAAGATTGCTGTGATTATACTGCTAGTAACAGTGTCAGAGTCAAGAACATAATATTCAAGAAAGGGATTGGATATCTATGAACGTCAAAAATAATCAGGATTATCTGATTGTAATTTGGTGCTTTGAGGAATAAGCTGTTATCTAACTCGTGGAAAGGGGAATTCAGCGTGAAGTGAGGATAGATAACACTTCTTACTACTGTTTTTTTTTCACTTTCTATAACATATGTAGCAACTGGTGGAGTGAGCTGCTAGGCATAGGATACTGGGTCCTGAATCTCTTCTGATAGGACAGTTGCTTGGTACCGTGCTTCTCCCTGCACAGGATGAGGGTGATGGATGATGCTATTTCGCTGTGCTTTGTTTTTCCACTCCATTTAGACTGAATGGTTTTTGGAGTAAGGACTGCTTTGGTGGAGCTCCAAGCTTTGATGAAGTCTCTAAAATGTGACTTTATAAAAATAATAATAAGAAATCACAAGCATATTAACATACTAATTATTATGTAAAGTGGGGAGGAGGAGGGAAGAAAGTACGAGATTCCTTTGAAAAGCTGCCAGCACAGTTCCAAATACCAGAGATGTTTGAAGTGGGAGCACACGGTACCAGACTGAAGGAATTACCAATATACCAGTTACCCTGCTTTAGAAGTATGCTCTCAGTTTTTATTTTATGACATTTATTTACTTTGGCAAAGCATTTTTTTTGTCTCAGTCTCCCAAAAGTCTCCTCTAGATCCACATTGGATTTTAGTACCACTAGAAGATGTTGTCTTCATTTAAAGTTTTTCTTTGTTGCTTTGCACTGTAGGCAGGTAAATATGAATTGCTGATTAATACAAGCTTTAGCTCTTATTTCCTCTCGTTTTCGAGTTAAAAGAGCTGAAAACAAATAGTTTCAAAGAATCAGTGCTCTTCAGTTCCTGCTAGGAAGAAGCATTTTAAGCTTGACCCTGCCTTAAAAGTCTCCATTGAGGCAACCTAGCAGCAAATAAATGTATCCTAATAGTGCAAAGAATGGGGAAAAAGTAGGGACATTGTGAAAGAAAAACAGCAAGCAACTCAAAGCAAGTATTTTTTACACAGTTCTGTTTGCTTCTCTGCTGCTATGTCAGACAGTCGTTTTTTTCAGGTATCAGGAGCAGATCATCAGCTGAGAGCAGAACATCTGCCAGCAGTGGGTTGGTAGGGTGTCCTTGCTTGAGACGTGTCTTAACTCGGGCCTGTCCAGTGCAATGCAAGTTTCCTGACAGAACTCAGCATTAGTTGCCTCAAGTTCCTATGCATTCTGATACTAAGCTGATGCAAGCCAACAAACCAAATCCTCTCCTGCCAAAGGGAAATCTCCTCTCTGAACAACACACGCCAACATACAGCCAGTAGCAAAACGCCACTGTACACACACTCCAAGAACACGGTGATGTCGGCAACTATGAGCCCTGGGTCCCGGCCCTGTGTGCAGCAGCCCTTCTGATGTTACAGCCTCTTGCAGTGAGGGCATGCAGCATCTCAAGAAAGCAGTGAGGAACACACATGCTCCAGGGACATAAAAATGTCAGCAACTCATGTCCCCACAAAAGTTCTGGCAGCAAAACTTGCTTGTAAAAGACATAGTCTGGCAGGGTAATTTCTCCTGCAGACTGCTACAAATTTTCTTACAGGGGCAATGGCCTGGGTTTTTGTAAGAACTGGTGGAACATGTTCCCACTTGACTCTCCTTATAAACCGTGTGACTTGTGCTGTTGTGGGTGGAGAACAGAGCATGGGCACCTCATGTGAAAAACAGAGGTACAAGGGGCCCTCTATGCATTCTTATGGATCTCCAGTAGGTAGCAATTGGTCCAGAAATGTACACGGGTCTGCCTCCACTCCTGTGTTTACAAAGCAAAGGTATTTGAATGTCTGACATCAATTATCATATATTTGCATTAAAAATACATTAAATACCTCTCTTAATAGCTTTCCTTATGATGAAGTAATTGAATTATAAATAGTTTCTCTCAGCAATTCTCTCCAGTAGAGCTAGGTACTTGTGTTCTTCTCAATATTTTTGTGAGGATAAAATGCAGGTTTAACTTACTCAAAATCCAAGTTTGACATATTCAACCCATATTTGTCCCAAACAAGCTTAAATCCATGGATATTTTTTAAAATGCTGATAAAATACATCTTTTATTTCTGGACTTAGAGTAAAGGGAATCCTCTCTCCTGCTGTGTACCAATGCAGCCCTTTTTTTACTAACACATCTACTGTAATGGTGACTTCGAAGTTCAAAGGACATCCACTGCATCCCGTTAACCTCCATTAAAACACAGTTACTCCCTGGCCCAAACTGGGCTGAGTTGAACTGTACTGAACTGTTCCCCATCCCCATTCCTGGCAGTGTTCAAGGCCAGGTTGGATGGGACTTTGAGCAACCTGGTCTAGTGAAAGGTGTCCCTCCCACAAAAGGGAGGGTGGAACTGGATGATCTTTAAGGTCACTTCCAACCAACCCAAGATTCTATAATTCTATGAACACATTACAGACTGTGTTCATACAGGATGAGACAATAAAATCCCTATCTAACAGAGGCAGATGGGAGGCTGAGCAGGAGTGTGACTTCTCTTGGTAACAATGCTTCAGCCACTCAGTTTATTGGGAGGGGGAGTGTTCTTCAGGTGGCAGAAACTAGACAGATGAACAGAAACTGAGTGCTAAAATAGCTTGTTATCGTCTGAACAGGCCCAAAAGTGAGAGGGGTGTTATTTTGTGACAGGTTTTGAATGCAGACACAAGTTTCCAGTCAGTGTGTGGATTCATGCTTTGAGACCCAGCTTCACCAATAAATACCTTGTTCTAGATTTAACTGTAAGACTCTGAACAGGCTGCTCTAGCCAAGGCTGCTCTAGCTGCTCTGACCAATATAGCAGTTATCATTTAAACTTCAGAAAAACTGTGATTCTGCAAGAGAGTCAATGTGTTACTACCAAAACTAACTAAAGTTTTGGAGCCCTGATCCACTATGGTATATATGTAGAAGATGGCATGATTTTTACTCAAATTTGCAAAGTCTGTCTGATCACAATTGGAAAGTTTTGATAAACAAGCTGAAAAGTGAAGAGTTGATAAACTGAGAGCTTGTGTAAAAGAATATATTGCTTCTTTGAGGACAGATACAGCATTTCTTAGAACAGCCAAAGCTGAACAAGTCTGTGGAGTTTCAGAATTTGCATTAAAAGTCCCATCAGGAAAGGCTGAAGTAAAATTCCACACAGCTTTTAGTGCTGAATGTGTGTTATAAAAAGCACAGACTGGCAGAGAAAAATTGATGATTTCTACTGCCAGAGTTGTTACAAAAAATCAAACCATGAATTGGGAGAAGTCACATGGCTGAGAACCTGTAACCAATTTTTGAGATGATAAAAGAAAACTTTAGACTCTTTGACAGCTCTTCTGTGGGTATATTTTTTTTTTACTTTTCAGGCTTTTTTTTTTTATAAAACCACTTAGAAACTGAAAAAAATGGAAACTTAGTACTCTTCCAACTTATGGGAAAAAAAGAACAAAGATTGAGACTTGCTGCTTCTGAAGTCTTAACAGACATTGTGATTGGAATTACTCAATTCAATAACTAGCAGAAATGTTTTTGACTAATAAATAAGTTACAATAATTACATATGCTTTAAAGTCAAAATGGTTTTGCTAATCTTTGTTCTGATGGGCCTAATATATTTTGCTTTATAAGAAGTGTTAATTTTATGCATTCATAATGAATTCTCAATTTGCATCGAAAAGCAAGTTGAAACAAATAAAACTTATAAACTGAATCAGCTGGTAAACACATATTTATTTACCATTTTAACATAACAGAATGGGAAAAATAAAATATAAAAAATGGAAGTTTTGTAATGGCATAAACATGAAAATAGTCCATACTGCAGAGCAAAAAGTATAAAATATACTGTAAAGATTAAATAAAGTGGTAGTTAACAAGTCATCGTGTTTACCAGCCAACGAACATTTTCTTTAGGAAAATATCTGAGCACATGCAAAACAAGGTGAAAGCTGATGATGTAAAGACAGGTTTCTAGCTGCTGCTTTGATTGTAGTCAATAATTTAAGCTGACTGTGATTCTCAGGAAGGTTTTCCTTATGGGATGGAGCTCAAATCATGAAGATTCACTAGAACTGTTCCTGAAGCTTTGGCTCAGCAGCGTGAAAGTGGCACAGATGCCAGCCTGGCAGTGAGGCACCAGGTCAGGGCAGGGTCCTTCATTCAAGCCTTTTTGGTTTGAGCAAGAGTTAAGACATTCCCTTCGCCATCTGAGACTTTCCCCAAGTCAGCATTTACTCAGCTGGCACTGAGGGCTGGTCCAGAAGGAAGCACACACTCTGCTTCTCTTCCTTTCACAAGAGGCTCCTCTGTTAGCTCTGTGGTACCGAAATTACAGGGATGAATGATGAAAACTGAACTTTGGGCTGTTTCACATTCCTTCAGTACCATTTAGTGTGATGGTTGTTGACTTCTTCCTGCCACTATATTTAGAACGGGGAGTAGGAAGGAGATGAGCATTAGTATTATGGGTTATGACACAAAAACATCAAAAAGAAAGTCTGTTCTCATTTCTCTTTGGTATCCTCTGGGGAGCTGCAGTGTTTAGAGAAAGCTCCTGTTCCACTGCAGGAGCTCAGGAAAATGGGCACCAAACTTTGTTTACACTCTAGGACTACATATGACCATACAAGGTGGGTGGATAACTAGGACACAGAACTTTTTCCTCTACTGAGCTTAGTTTCCCACCACTAGATAAGTTTCAAGTAGGTTGTCTGATGGAGTTATTGTTCTGTATACGTCAGCACTTAGATTAAAAATAGAAAAATATCAGAAGCTTCCTCTGCATTCAGCAAATCAACAAAAAGTCCATGGGAAAAAAAAAATTGCATTAATGCCCCAGAAGAATTCTAAATGAATTAAAGCCACCCCCTACAGAGAACTTGGGCTCTGTTTACTTTCAACAAACTATTACAGGTTTTGCAATATTTTTCTGCAAGTTTTTCACAAGCATTCCTACTTCCTCTCACTCCACGCCAGGGCTGAACTGCCATGCTGCAGGAATTCTTTGGACCTGACCTTCAGCCACATGAGACAGAGGCCCTCAGCCACAGTCCAACTGCAGAATTTTACAGATCTATTACATCTACAGATTTTAAGCTGCAATGTGAATTAAAACCCTCAAGAGCTCTTCAGGCTACGCCATAAAAACATTTGATATTAAAGGAGTTACAGCTAGTGAAAGCTTGACCTCTTCCAAAAGGAAAAAGAAATGGAGAAGTGAAAAGTTGCTTCAATAGGCAACAGCTCATCCTGACTGCAAAGCCCCTGTTGCACATCTTATCCCTTTCTTCCCACCTCCTGTGGACAAAAGACAACCCAAACCCTTCCAAGTGCAATGCAGAACCCTGATTATTGCCTTCTGCTGCCCTCCCAGCACCTCATTTGGGCAGCATGAGATGCGCAGGGCCAACCCTGCAGGTCCTGCATTCATTTTGCTGTCACAGAAATTCCAGGGGCAAGCAGCTAGCCAAAGCTATGACTGGCAACATCTGCAAGAAGTGGCACAGGTCTCTGATGTGCTGGGAAGCTGTGTGCAACCAAGAGTGTCTCTCAGGGTATGACACCAACACCTGCTCACTCTCCTTACTACAGATTGTCTCTGTTAAGATCAAATTTGCAAAGGCAACAACTCAAAATGCCTTGTAACTTTTAGTGGAAAACATGGGCTGTCAGGACAGTTTCTCTTCCTACCTTCTTTCCACTCACCCCAAATTAATGTCTGTAGCTCTGTATGAGCCCTGTCCCTTCCCTCCCCCATCCCCACTGTAAACTATGCTCAGATACTGCAAATACACAGAGGGATTTTCAGATTTCCACCCACGCAAGCAGCTACTCAGCACATCGGATGCACATGTGAAACTGGATCACAGGGGTCAGGGCAGGAGCCCACATTTCCATTTCTAGCTCTATGGAGCTTAAGTTTTATCATTTGTTTGTTTTCAAAGCAAAAAATATACAACTTACTTTACTTCACAGAGGAAGAAATCTCGGCAAGGCATCTTTTTTCCATTGGCAGGGATGGGTTACAGTTCCCCCACTCCCACCCACGCAGCTGAACCCAGTGCCTGGTCAGCCCAAGAGTCGTGAGGAAATGAAATGCACATGTCAGCATCCCCTTCTCCTGCTCCAGCTCCTTAGCAAAACCGCTCTTCTCCTCCAGCCATGAACGATCCCAAGACCAGAAGACATACCAGGGAGAGGTATACGAACTGTATCTTTTCTCAGATGAACTGTACAGCAAAGTCACATTTCCTCAGCCTGATGAAAGTTTTGGAAAGGCAATACTCTGAAGGTCCACAGCACAGAGTTTTGACGCCAGGGTTCAGAGCTCTGGGGTACACAGACAAAAGCTTAAATGTAACAAAATTAATATTTATGCTCATTAAAAGTGGACAACAAACATTTCCTTAAAGGAAATTATGTCAGTCTGATTAAGCAAGTGCCAAGTAACAAATATAACTGATTGCAAGCCTAAAAAAGCTTGCTATATTATTTCCATCTATAAGAATAATGATTTCCCTAGAGAGCTTTACCCCTTCGATTTCTTTTCCCTTCTCATTTGCTTACTTGAGCAAAGTACATAATACCATAATACTCAGCATAATATCCTCATCTCCCTCACTCCAATAGCTTTTATTTAATGTTTATCTGGATATTTCTTTCCTTATAAAAGTTTCCTGTATTCCATATGTTGCTTAAAAATAGCATGTCATTTAAGACTGTAATCCACTGTCATTTCCATACAGCTCCAAGTTAAAAAAAAAGAGCAACAAGCAGTCAAAGTTACAAATATGCTACTCTTTTGTTACAGTATACAAGAGGACAATTTTTATATTAATTTATCCTATTTCAAAATGAAGACAACACTAACTATGCAGCCTGTAAACATGAGCTACAATTCACTCGTAAAGCTGGCAAGCAGAGGAACCAGGAACTCAACTTCTGAAGTTATTTTGCCACGAATAAAGCCAAGCCGAGAGCCTTCTTTCAACGTCAGCTTTATATGACTTGCATTTGGCTTCATTTGCTAAGAATCTAAGAGGAAGTAACCATTTATAACCCAGGGTAAATCAAAGCAAAGTGGCATTTTGATAAATACTAGAGCCTATCAATCACAAGGAGATGCCGTATCAGGTTGCTGAGGAATTCCAGAGCTGCTGCAGTGGCTCCAGCACAGCAGAGCCAAGGGTCTCCAGGAAAAGCCATCCCAGCGGTACAGAGGCCATTGCTAGCTGCGGGCAGGCGGCGCAGTACCCACAGGCTGGCACTGAGACTCCCAGCTGCCCAGCAACATCCAGGAGAAGCCAGAGTATTGCTAGAAACACATCCAGGAAGGGGAGAACAAAAGGGAAGGAAAACCAAAGACCAACTTGTGCTAGGAAGCCTCAGCATAAGAGACGCACATTCAGCTGCCGACTTCTTCTGAACAGCGTTGCTGGAAGCCAAGTGTCTGCATCAGCCTGGTTTTCAGACTGATGAAAACTGAACTGATGTTTATAACCATGACTGTTAGAATTTTTCCCTAATAATGTGATTAGGCACTGAAAACAGAAAGGCAGAGAGATCACGAGATGATAAATTCTACTAACACACCTACTGCTGTTAAAAAGGTTTCAGGTTTTTGTTAGAGAGGGTGGGAGGACTGGAATACTTTAGGTTCATCTACAAAGCTGAAGCATTAAGTCTTCTGCATATAACAGAGTGGACAATGGATGTGTAGGGGAAGAAAGGTGAATGGTGAAATAAAGCTGAAACTTCACCATTGCTTCTGTTTATAAACAGATGCAGAAGGAACCAGATAAGCATAATGTTTGGTAGCCTGCTTAATTACAACAGATGTCTATATAGGATAAAGTGGCTTGTACAGTAGGTATAGAGGCAGAGTCTAACATATATAAATAAAATCAAAACAGCTACTTAATATCAATTTGGGTATGAAGAAGGAGAAGTCAGTTTATTTTGTGTCTAATATTTATAGCTATATTTGCAGCAATATTAATTGCACCCTTAAAGGAAATTCAGATCTACTACCTTAAGCAAAGCGGGCTTCAAAAAAAGTGGATGTCAGACTATACAAATAAAGTATTAGTTTAGGCATGGTAGACTTTATTTTGGCACTTTAATAAATGCTTTATTTTACAGCAGTGGCACAGCATTTGCCAGAAATCTTCTTTTCTTGGCACAGTTATTTCAAGCAGTTATTTTACTAATTGAAGTTCACTAAATATTGCACAATAAGATATACCTGTTAAGTTCTTACCCTGTTTTCACTTGCTGAAGTTGTATGGCTTTGAAAAACTTGCCAGTTAAGTAAAAAGCAATATATTAAATATTTGAGCACAGGATAGCGTTTGATTGTTCCTAAAGGACCACTGAACTTGGGACAGCAACAAACAAAAACTACGCAACTCTTATCTGAAGAGCTACCAGATCTTATTTACAATACATTGCCATTTCTGAGATGTACTTCAGCTTGACATCCTGAACACCTATATTTTGGAAATCTCAAAAAATAAAAAATTAGGAGGTCAACAGAGCAGAAGACGAAGCCATTTGTCTGTTACAAAGCATAATATAAGGAGGCAGACTATCGTCTTCTCCACATGTCCCTCTATCCAACACCTTTCTAAGGTCTAAGCAATAGAACCTTTTCTCTTCTACTCAGAATATTTCTTTCTTCTCTTATGAAGACATTCCACTTGTCTCAACTCTTCTACTGGAGTCTGAGCAGAATAAACCAAAATTCTCCAATGGGCCAGGGAAAAAAAACAAATCCAAACAACAAATCAAAAACAAATACACACAGTAAATGAGCTAGGGTATCCCTTTGAATTTTACAGTAGGGAAAACATTATTTGCAGGAAGAACAGGTCTGCGTCAATACTGCCATTAAATATAATGCAAAAGTCAAATGATTCTTAACTCATACACCAGATGCAAGAATTGAACATTCTCGTATTCCTCTGCCACTTCAGCAATAAATCTGGTGTGAGGATCAGTCTGATCAACAGCCTTTCTGTTTTTTGGTCTAGATTTTTAAGATCTACTAGATGTACTCTGTGACATTAGAACATAAGCAAGTAGACATAAAATGAAAAGCATACAAAAGTATATCACAATGGAATTCTCAGTATTAGGCCACATGATTTATTCAGTAGTGTTTATGTTCCCAAATTACAATTATGTCTATCCATGTAAGACTACAAAAGTTACCATTAGAATTGTCTGTGCTTATAAAATACCAACATTTTCTTTTACTGTTATATACTCATTAACACCAGTCTGCGACAAGTCACATATAATCATAGGCACTTCAAAGGCTTTAAGAGACGTTTACAACTTAAATGCATTTTTAAAGAACAAAAATTTAAACCTCTACTTGTACCTTCAAATTGCAAATAATTAACAAATACAGTGGCCATAGAAATCTGCAGCAACTTCTCAAAATACTGTTAGAGTCTTTGGGTTTGCTTAGGTTCGTCAGTAGCTTACTCCAAATCTTCCTTACAGGAGATTTGTTTAGTAAGAATACGACTATACAGTTTGTAGTAATAATCCAATTTTACACATTAATTTGCTATTACAAATCTCACTGAAGCTACAGGTAAGCTGAGAAACAATGCAAAGTGTAAAATTGATAATCTGACACTTAAATTTATACAAAGTGGAGGTTAAAGTTTACATAGCTGAAAAATTACATTTACACTAAAAGTTACTGTTATCTGAATTATCTGAAGACAAATTGCACCATGACAACTACAAAAAGGCATTTTTTGGAAACAGATAAATTAATGAAATAAAAACTAACTTGTAAGATCAATCTGAGACATGCTGACAAAAATTAAACAACTTTCATTGAACCATAGGATAAAACAATAATTTTCATTATTTTATATTTATGCATAAAGTTTTAAAAATCATTCAGTGAACATCAATGGTTTTATAAAATAATGCTTTGCCACTGTTATTCACAGAACACTGCAAATGTTAAGTTTTAATTTTACATTTTTAAAGGAATACATGAAAAGTTTTAAATACAATGGGGTTTTATCATAAAGGTGCCATAATGGCTCTTTAATGAAAAAAAAAAAATCTTCATTATTCTATGCAAAAGCTTTATTTAAAAAAGTTCAGTGATCTCATAAATAGAGACACTAAATTGGAATTTTATGCATAAAACTCCTTAGTAGGTGCCTTTTGATAGGCAGCACAGGATGGTTTACGTTCACCAAGGTCGTAACTGCCTTCATCCTTCTTTCTCATGCGATATACCAGCAGCAGGATAAGGAAGATTGCGAAAAGAAAACCGATAACTCCGCCAGCAATAACAGCTGTAATCAAAGAAACAGAGATTCACAATATGCCAGAAAAACAAGTTAAGCACTGTGCCTCTTTTTCACCTCAAACGAGGAGTTTGCTATTATTTTCAAATTGCAGAAAAGGGCTCCCTGCAACTGTCTTCATTATTAGTATCCTAAAATATATGGTCAGAAAGCTTCTTTGTGTTTATGACGGCAATCATTTAAAAGGACATTCCAGCTACAAGTCAGTGATCCAACAACCCACAGTTCTAAAAAACTTAATAGAATTTTTTCAAAACCTCAATTAAGAAAGCCACTAGTACTGCCAGAGCATAAAGTTGCCTTTCAAACTCATTTTTCAACAATTACATTTTCAGCTTTAAAAGAAGTATTTTGTTACCATAGCTAAGAAATGGGTTTTCCCTTTTCTCTGTCAGTTTTCACTCTGACTCTAGATTGAAATGAATTTCCTATTGATAAATAATAGGAGAGAACACTTCATGCACTTGCAAGCATGTGGAAAGTATCAATTCCAACTAGACTTCAAGAGCAAACTCACATCAGCTTCCACTGATGTGGGTTTAAAGCTATTTCACATTTTGATGCTCATAGGAAGATGTGGTACAAAACTGTGTGACTTTCATGGGTCCCAACATCCCTTCCAAGGACATGGGGGAAAACTATACCTGTAAACACTGTTTTTACACCAAGAAAACCCTCACGGGTAGTGAAAACACAGGTGGTCATATTTTGCCTCCCTGGGTAATGCATGGAAATAAACCCTCTGTATCCTAAGGGGTATCTGTACCCTAACAGTTGAGGCTCATCCATCCCTCTCCATCTACCCACACCTGCCATGAGCTCCTCCCAGGCAGTGTCCATCTGTACCAGATGGACCAGACAGCAATGTGCTCTTGGGAGGTGAGAAATACATTTCTTCATTGCAAGCATCAATCAAATTGTAATTCCTTTTCTGAGTTGGGGAAGCTCCAGACACTCAGCTGGCAGTATTCAACTTGTGGGCATTGAATCAATTAGCAACAGACTTAACTACTAAATATCTCCCAAAGATGCCCATTTCATTCTCTTCAAATCAACCACTTTCTACCAACTATGAATGTACTTGGTACTAATGTGTTTAATACCACGAATATACCGAGAAAACTCAAATGTTGAATTTGCATTATTTGATGTGAATCCCTTCTGTTTTCTATTGTATTTCTGGTGAGACAGACCTTGGCAAACACCGCCTCACCTGCCAGAACTTCTGTTCTCTGAAAGAGATTTTCTGAATGCTTCTCAGTGAACACATCGGTGTCATCCCCTGGCTCATCGCTCTTTTTCTTGGCATCCACCTCAGACCTTTCCTCTTTATCAATTTCTTCAGGTGACTGTGGCATAAAAAGAAAAACAGAGCGTTGCTCACAGAGAGGGCACACCACAAGTTAGCACAGTCACTGCCTGTCACGGGCAGTGATGTAGCTGTGGCTCCACACACATACTCCACAATACCAACAAACACAATGCATAGGAAGCGTTTTAGACCACAGAAAGCTGGTCTAGACACTGTAACTGGATCTATTTGTCATCAGGATGTCAGAATGAAAAACACTACCCGTAAGTTTAAAACCTTCAAAAGTATATCTAGCAAACAGCTGTTAATATTGCCTGTATTTATCAGAATAACAGTTTCTGAATGAAATAACAATTCTGAAGTTAATATATCAGGTATGTTATATGCAGAATGCCTTTGAAGGTAACTTAGACAATACTACTTATGGTGGTAGAAAGAAATACTGAAATACTTAATGGAACCAGCCAAACCACACAGCATTCTCCCTTGAGGAGGGAAGTTTCACACAGACGTTTTTAATAACTTCTGGAGAGATGTAAAAAAGGTACAGCTCAGATTCAAAGGTATCCTGAGAAAGTGTCCTGTGTATCACGGTATATTCTTTTTTGCATCTTTCTTTTCTTTCCAGACGTTTCTGTGCAGACTTTCTAGTAGGAATGAAACCGAACAGCTCTGTACTCATTTAACAGACTACAGTAGCATTAAGTAAAGTTTGTGGGGGCTTTTTAATCCACATAAATAGAAGACTGTTAACATCAAGCCATCAATAGGGTACAGTGGAGTGATTTTAAATGGCGTTGCTCTCCAGCCACGCACCTTTGTTTGTGCAGGCACCTTGGTCTGCATTTTCACCGTGGTGGTCTCAGCCCTAGATGCATCACTAGTAGTTGGTAACTTTGGAAGTGTTCTGGATGTTGTTATCACTGCACTATCCTCCTCTTCTTCAGCACCTGGAGACAAAACGTAACACTTCATTGACCTGTGAAATTCTTCCAAACCAATTATATTTTTTATTATGACACAAACACAGAGGTGCTTGCACAGCCCGGCAAGGGGCCTAAATGACAGTGCCTGCTAAGATAAAGATGTGAGTGCAAACAGTGTGCCCCAAACTGTCAGGGCAATATTTGCCCCAAGTGATCCCATGAAAGAGGAAGGGAGTGCATCAGCTGGAATAAACAGTAATCAGGAAATTACCATGATACTTTTCACACAGAAGGATCCAGCCTGAAAAAGGGTATGACAAAAGCATTAACACTTGTAATAGGGGTAGAAAGTCTGGAGTGGAAGCAGCAGCCATCAGGGCTGGTGTGACATGGGCAGACCCCAGTGCCATGGGGTCCGATGAGGCCTCATGGCACCAGGGGCTCTGCTGGGGCTGGGCAGTGCCACTCACCAGCCTGTGGGTGCCCCCAGCAGCCACCTCCAGCTCCCCCACAGCCACCATGGGGCCACTGCTGGAACCCACACCCTGGGGTGCAGGGTCATCTCCTGAGGGTGGCAGGAGGTGGTCCCCCCTGGATCACATGGGGCTGGGGGTATCCAAGTCTCCTACAGTAAGAGTGTATGGGCAGAGAGTCTGGTACATTCAGATAAGGGGAGCCTACACACCTATGGCCTGTGAGAAGGACATCTGTGTGCATGTGGCACACACTTGGATCAGTTACAGAAGGTGATTTAGAAATTTGGAGTTGTATGTTACCATTTTATAAGTGGCAGGTATTGTGGTTATCTGCTGATACTAAGCCTAAAAGTAGGGTTCAGTGATTGCCAGTTAATTACATGTCATAAATAAATCAGTAAACTTCTTTAACCTTATGTAAACCTTGATCTGAATAGTTTTTCCCTGGAACATACTGCTTCAACAACAAAATTTCTCCTCTACAGCACATCTGTTGAACCTTCAAACAAAAAATCAATCATTTTCTATTTAAAAGAAGATTGTTATTACTTATATGTTTCAGTCACTAGGAATTCACATGGTTTTAAACTCCACATAATTCAGAAACCTTTTTTCTTTTGAAATAAGTAAGAGGACAGAAAATTCCCTAAAGATTACCTTAAATTTAATTTCCTTCACATTCAAAGCTCTGCTGGAGTATGAAGGCTCCTTTAGAATAAGATAATGGACATGTCTCATAAATATCCTTTAGTGATAGCGAAAGGAAGAAGACACAGGAAAGAGACTAAATTATTGCAAGGCCTGAAAGAGGAAAAAGAATTGACCTATTTTTGGACACTCCTTAGGAATCTCAATGTGTTCTGCTCATTACAGGCACTGGTTACTCAAGTAACTATTGGGTAATAAATTTAGCAAATGTGCATAAGAATAGTTCCTAACAAATAAAAAGATATCCTCTTACAGCAGAATAGTATGACTCACTCATTCCAAACAAATTTTTTAACTTATTTTCTTAGAGAAAGAAAACAGGCTGAAAATATGAGTGCAATAACGATGTTTTGAACTCATGATCAAGAATTACATACACTTGGCATTGAAAGGCAGGGTATTAACAAGACAATAACTACAACAACCTTTGTATGGTAGAAAATAAAATTTAGAATCATTAAAAAAAGTAATTGAAGACACTGGCACAGAATAATACTGGAAAAAACCTTCAGATGTACCAAAATTACAGCACAACCTTCAGAATGAAGACCTCATAACAAGAATCAGGTGTTTCCCTGAAATGCTACTCAGAGATCAAAAAATCAACATCCTGCTTCAAAACAGAGGTGAAGAAAGGCATCCGACAGGAATTTTTTTTTCTGGCTTTGACTTAAGAGTTTTCTTTGAGAAATAATGGCCCAGTGGGTAGCTCAGCCTGCTTCCAAAGTTCCTCCATATTACACAAGGCTTTCACAATCAAGGAAATTAAAATTGATGATCAGATTTGAGATCTGATAAAACCCACTTTAAGAGTCCAGAAATTTATTTTCTTCTTTTTATGAAGTGCTAAGTCCCATTTAATCACAACCACTCCTCCAAATCCTTAAATGCCACCTTTGCTTCAGGCAATAGTGGTGTCAACCAGATAAAATGGTAAGCACTGCAGGTCTGAACTTCTTTGGCTAAGGAGGATGCAGATCTACTGTCTCTCAACAAATGGGTGACTGATCTAACTCTGGGACTAGTCACTAGATTTTCACCAAAGGTGCCCAAATCCTCTTGCATATGGTCTCAGGGGAATTCTGACAATCCCAAAAACATTGAGGCACCTACCCTTTAGGCCTGACTCAGATATGGGCTCAGACACATCCCCATGGTTCCTGCCTTCCAATTAGCTTTATCTAGACGGGCCTCTGATTGGCATGGAATAGATCTAAACAAGGGGAAGACACTGCCCTTGCTAAGCTGACAGTAGTAGTCTCAGAATTACCTGTAAATAAGACTGAAGGATCAAAACCCACTCATTAATCCTCTCCAGAACACAGCAACAGCATTTTACATAGTATCATGTTCCATAAAAGGCCAAAAAAGAGAACCACTTCCCTCACTGAATCAAAATAGGATTGGAAAGAAAACACCTACAGTGTCTGGAATGTAACTTCCAACTGGGTTCATTAAGAGGAACCCGGTGAAGCGGTTGGAGTATAAGAGCTTACTTCTTCCTCTTGAAAATATCACAGTTTCTATGCCTGGATTCTAGACCTGGCCAGCTTGGGTAATGGTGCTGGGTATTCACTGCCTTGAGTCCCCCTACAAATAGATACTGCCTTCTTGGTGAGGGCACCACAGAAACCCTGCAGTAATTAAACCCATAGCCATCTCTGTGGCAGAGAGCTGAGAGCTCTTGACCGTCACACACCATCTTCTATCCACTGTAACTTCTTCAGGATGCCCAACTGCTGTCTTCATAGTGGTCAAAACAGCTCTAAATTGTCCTGTTGTATTGGAAATATCTAATATAACCCTCAGTGATGTGTCTATTAGCCGCCCCTGGGACAACAGGAACGTGAATACTCTGTAACGCGCTCAGTGCTTGAGGAAACTTGTCAGAAAATCAAGTTTGTGCCAGCTTAAATTACTGCATAGAAAGCAGAAATTACTGTATAGATAGTTGTAGAAAAAAAAAGCCCACAGTAGTTAGCACTTCTACTTGCAAAGCAGCCAGTGATTAACACTTCCTACCAAACAAATCCAATAATTTCTCCCCATCTTTTGGCATCGTATTTGTCTTCTGTTGCACATCACACTCTGGAAGTACTGCAACCACAAGCAAATTAGTGATAAGATGGGCACACACATAACCACCATCTCTTTTACACCTTCAGTCTTTACCAGTGATGTGACACACACCAGAATAACACATTTTTAGCTGACTTACATCATCCCAATTCACTGCAAAGTCCCCAGTGCAATTCTAATCAACATAGTGTTAGTGTTAGGCACCAGAGATGACACTAAAAACATAATAGTAGTGCCCTGTCAGGGAACTGCAGCTGAAATAACTGGAGATAGTGCAAGAATGTCATGTCTCTGATAACTCTCAGCAAAGAGGAAAAAAAAACCAACAAAACCTTTTATGTCAGAAGACCTGGACAACCAAGCAGTCAGTCATGAAGCATCCCTGGGCTGGTTTAGCAGGTGGACAGAAGAAGCTTTTGATCCAAGACAATGTGAAAGGCACTTATGAGTGGGACCTTAGGAAAGGGAAAATGAATACTTTCTGTGTTGTGTGCACCACGAGAGGAAGCACAGCAGGAGAGGGTATGTGGGCCCGGCTGGAATGCCTGCCAGACACAGTGCCACACAGGCCAGGGGCATCCAGGGTTGGCCATGGACCTATGATGGTTCCTGTTCAGCACCTGGGAGAGTGACCGTGCCCTCCCCTTCCCCAGCCCCACGGCCCCCTGGCCATTCAACCCCCCAGCCACATCAGCACCATCAGCTTCCCTTTAGGTCAAGAGCCAAAGCAGATCGGCTCTTGCGTTGCCTGGAGAAACTCCAATCCTATCACCACAACCTTCCTCCAAGAACAGTCCCCAGTCAGTCTACACCTAGTTCATCCTGAGCTGACCTTCTCAACCCGAGCTGCTGAGAAATACTGGGTTGGGGAAGACAAGAAAGTGAAGGAAAAATTTGCATGATTTTCTGATAGATATATATATATTGTACGTATTTACCATGAGTAACTTAAAAGTAGACACAAGAACAAGACAGGCAGTCTTCCAAAGAACTTGCAGATAAATCTGACAGTGATGCTACCTTTTCTTAACATAAGGGTAGTCACGCTTCTTAGCAGCTACTTGCACTTATCTCCAAGATCAAGGCTCAGTGAAAATCTTTTATGTCAGAGAAAAAAGTAGCAGTAGTTATAAAAGCATTTCAAGTTGTATAGAGGCAGGAAAACTATTTTTTACTTTTTATTGTTATCCTATATAAAACACCAACACTAAAAAGAGTGACAATACACTGAAGCATTTCCTCGGAGATGGAGACTGCAAGAAAGAAACAATGGACTAATGAATTCACTAGGGATATTCTACTGTTGATATAGGATAATGAGGAAACAGGCCTGGCTCCTTCGCAAATTGCTGACCAATGGATTTGGACTGACCACTTGGGCAAAGGCACAACAGTAGCTGAATGTACATGGAGACTAAAGAGGCTATGAAGGGAGAGAAAAGAAAAAGACAGAACACCTTTGTTACTCCTTCCAGAAAGCCAGTTTCTAGTCTGAAATGTGTCATGCCTACAGTGACATTTGTCCATGTTAATGCTGCTTGAAGACCTGCAAGGGCATTAATGGTGGTGCTGACAATCCCTGTTAATCTCCATAGGCCTAGTGGCAGCTAACAATTTTCATAGCAAGGAAAGGAGTCAGCAAGTTGTCATCCTGGATCTTTTGCTGGATCAAGTTTGCTTGGACTGGAATTACATAGCAAGAAAACCACTCTTGAGTGGCAAGGTTCTTTCCGTTAGAAACATTACATCACTGAGTATCAAGTAAAGAGAGACAGATTGAACATAATATGAGAAAAACTGATCAATGGTACATCTGCAGGACACTTTCTACATAAAACAGAGACAGCAGTAAGCATCTATGGAGTAGGGTGGATGGGATGCTACTTTGCTTCCCTGAACTAAAGGCTTCTTGCTTTGTTCAAAAATATTAGATCTGAGTACTGTCACATGACTTCTCTGCAGGGGCATCCAGCTTGTCTCAGTCTGTAATGAGACTTTTCCTGTAGGAAAGAAACAGAGATTGCCATAGACAGGAAAAGTGCCTGCCATAGACAGGAAAAGTGCCTGCTCTACACTCCATCTTCCACCCATGGCTCAAGGCTGAGCATAGGAAAAGAAAGAAAAGAAAGCCAAGGCATTACTGTTGGTGATTTCTAGAGCTAGATTCCGTCCTTTCGACTCCCCTTTTACTACAGAGACCACAGAATTACTGAATAGTTAGGGTTGGAAAGGACCATTGGAGATCATTCAGTACAACACCCCTGCTAAGGCAAGGTCATCTAGAGCAGGATACACAGGAATGTGTCCAGGTGGGTTTTGAATGTCTCCAGAGAGAGAGACTACATGACCTCCCTGGGCAGCCTCTTCAGTGCTCTGCCAGCTTCAATGTAAAAAATTTCTTCCTCATGTTGAAGTGGAACTTCTTGTGTTTTAGTTTATGGTCATTGCTCCTCATCCTGTCACTGGGTACCACTGAAAAGGGTCTGGCACCATCCTCTTGGCACCCACCTATGAGATATTTAAAATTAATATGATTCCCCTCTCAGTCTTCTCTTCTTTAGACCAAGCAGGCACAGCTCCCACATTCTCTTCTCATAAGAGAGATGCTCCAGACCCCTCATCATCTTTGTGGTTGCGTGCTGGACCCTCTCCAGCAGCTCCTTGTCTTTCTTGAACTGAGGAGCCCGGAACTAGACAAAGTGCTCCAGATGTGGCCTCACTAGGGCCAAGCAGAGGGGCAGGATCACCTCCCTCAACCTGCTGGCCACGCTCTTCCAGATGCACCCCAGGATACCACGGACCCTCCCAGCTACAGGGGCACTGCCAGCTCATAGTCAACTTGTCATCCACCAAGACTCCCAGGTTGTTCTCAGTAGAACTGCTTTCCAGTAGGTCCACCCCAACTGGTACTGGTACTTGGGGTGATTCCTCCCCTGGTGCAGTATCCTACACTTGCCCTTGATAAACCTTGGGTTAATAAAATCTGAAGCCAGCTCTTGTGTAGTCTTTTCCACTTCAAAAGCAGGGCTGTATTTTGAGTTACCCATATCAGAAACAGCCAAACTCCACAGAGGGATGGAAAAAAACCCAAAACAGACCATTCTTAATACAACTATTTATTGTCAACGTATCTCCTTTCCTGAAGCTTACAAAGTCACCAGCACCTGAAGAAGACATGACAGAATGGGATATTGACTGAAAGCACATTTTTCCTGGAGGCGAGAATTTTCCTTAGGCAGTGTTGGGAACTGAATGAAATCACTAATTCTTTTTTTTTTTTTCCAAAGAAAATATTAAATTTCTCCTCAAAAAAGTCTACAGCAAGGAGGTCCAATTAAGCCTCTGATCTCACTGGAATGTCAAATTGCCTCTATAGAGAACTCCCAAAACACAGGGTATCACCCAGGTACCAATGACCATGGGCCTGGATTTGCCTGGCAGCATAAATCAGACCTCAGCAGATTTAATTTTAACATATCTTTGAATCACCAAAAGAAAGGAAAAACACAAATCCATCTGAAAAAGTCTCAAGTGTGGCTTACAAGGTAACATAGACAAGATGCTAGAAGAAGGGCTCATCCTTTAGGAGTACACAAGTATGTATAAACATCAAAAGATACATTACAAAAAGTACAATAACAAAAAATAAGTAACATACTTGGAAAATAAATCCGATTTCCACAACAACTCAGCAAATACAACAAGGAAATGTCTTTTTGCAGAACTACCATAAAATCCTTCACTTAGCTTTTAATCCAAGCTAGTCTAGAAGATACTCCTCAAAGAGGCTTTCTAAGAGAAATGATTAATGAGGTTTCACTGACAGGGGTTTTTTTTAAATTTTCAGCTAGCTACATGCCTCTAATGAGTGTTTAAGTCTGAGAAATCAGTATATTATATTTAAGAATTTCTTTATTCAATATATGCACATAATTACCTCAGAGAAAACTCATGTTTTTTTGGCAGTATCTAGACTTCTAAAGTTAAAAGAACAACAACAAAAGAGAAATGGACACCATGTTTACGTGAACCTGACTGCATATAAGAGAAAACAAGATTGCTGCTGCTGTGTTTTCTAACAGAGTGCTAAATTAGCATTATGTCATGAGAGAACTAAGCCTTGCCTAATCCTTATTACTAAACTCCAGAGAGATCTACGCAAAAACAAGAGGGAAAGAAGAGACCCGGCAGAAAGAAAATAATGCAGTGAAATGATGCCATGAGGCGTAAGAAAAAAGAGTAAAAAGTTAATACTTAAAACCCAGCCCGCAGGAGTGCTCAGTGCTCTGTAAATAGAGAGCACAGCACTCATGATATTCACTGAAAGTATCATCTCCAACTTATAAAGGAAAACTGCACAGCTTTCCCTCAAATAATTGCATTACTTCTTGGACTTTTTAAAATCAATTTGTGACATGTTGTCTCACCTGAACCTGACCCAGAAGAATAATCATCATCATCAATTGGATAGACGCCTGATGCTTCTTCAACAGAGCTGTTGTCAAGGTATAAATCTTTATCAGAGGTCAAATCTGTTCTCTGGAAAACAGATAAGAGGGAATGGTTAAAAAGATAACAGTTCTCCAGCACAGCAGTGTCTTTATCTTCACTTCTATTTTTAAGTTGTTGATGGCATACTGAAGTTTATACTTTCAGGTTATGCCCTGCATTCATTTAAGTTGTTATACAAATTTGTAAAAATTACAGCATAAAAAAAGAAAAATCCAAGGCCGCACAATGAAAACCAAACTTCATCTTATTAAATGCATGAATGAATAAAGAGGATTTGCAAATACACTCTTCAGAGCTTCTGTAACAAGAAAGAAGCAAATCCCAGGACTGAAGCCCTCTGTCAAGATCTCAAATATACAAATCTATAGGCTGTCATGTGAAGTCTATTCATTTGATCTCAAATGGGAATGAACAAGAACATGTATCAAAAACTATCTCAGAGGTTAATTGAGCCAAACATCACAAAACTCTTTAGAAATTAGAACAAACAACTGGGACTACAGAATACAAATGTTTCTAAGACAGTGCTATTGATTAAGTGTTATCACATTTTCAGCCAGATCAGGCAGCATGATGCTCCAATTCCTAAATGAATGCATCTCTCCTAAAGTTTAACTGCAGTTTCTATGGGCTAAAAATTTGGTTTCTTGTAACTGGCACCAGATTTTTTGTCTGCAAGTATTTCCCAACTAAAGAGAGAGTCTGCTAAAATGAGCTGAAAATAGAACAAGGTATCAAGCATCTTTTAAACTGACAATTCAGTCTTCAAAATACTAGCAACTGCCTTCCTCCACAGCAGCTTGCGCTTTCCTAACAGAGAATAAACTTCCTTATGAGAGTCATGTATCTTTGATGACTGAGAAAGTACCTGCCACTATTACTGTTGTTAGTTTCACCAGCATTTCTTTACCAGCCTGTTTGTGACAACGTGTTGAAGAAAGTATGACAGCTTTAAATGGACTTTTAAGTAAAAAAAACCCCAAACACCAAAATGCTACACCAAAATGCATCTGTTCTGTATCGCATATAAGCACCCAAAACCTGCTGCTCTAAGTCTCAAATTACTTATTAAGTAAGTCCAAACCTTACTTATTACTGCATGGCATTGACTGCCCATTTTATTCTACCCAACATTCACTGAAGGTTTTCTACAGGAGTGCCAAACTGTGTATGGGGTAACTCCTGTATGCAAAGACTCATATCTGACTTTCCAAGGTACCTTTTTTTCCCAGAGATCTAAAAAATATTGTTGAAAACATTTGTGACTTCTTTTTAGGAGGTTTGTGGTGACAGATTCCTGTTTTAAGCTTCTTCACAGCAAAAAACTGCTCTTCGGTTTATCTGCAATAAAAAATTATTCTTCATGGAAAGCAGAGAGGCCATCCTGATTATTAGTGTGTGTCAGAGTAAAAAGATCTTTGCACCAGGACTACCTTACACGTCTCTGGACAGCTCTAAACTA
Source organism: Oxyruncus cristatus (assembly GCA_013399855.1). Classification (NCBI taxonomy): domain Eukaryota; kingdom Metazoa; phylum Chordata; class Aves; order Passeriformes; family Cotingidae; genus Oxyruncus; species Oxyruncus cristatus. Next base: position 925,556 of record VXAY01003858.1, on the reverse strand, counting down.
AAACAACGTTACCCTGGTTTTCTTCTACAGAGGAAAAGAAAAACACCATGATACTTGGTCAAAGTCTACTCCTACTACGGCCACTTTTCCCTCCACATGGGACATGTTGGGAGGGGGGAGGGAGAAAGAGCCTGTTTTTAAGGTAAATTTACAAAAGGCCTGCTCTCATCTGCTGTTGGTTCTCATGGTCTGCCTGGAACTGGCTGCAGTCCAAAGCAGAAATTCGAGATGATGTCTGGTCACCATCAAATGACTTAATTCCTTTAAAAGATGTCTTCAAAGGAAGTCATGAAGTACCGTGGAAGGTGGATGGGTGGTATAGTAATTAAGACACAGCTGAGACTGTTTCCGTATAGGAAGACAACTCCCTGTCATGAGACAAATATCCTGCTCTTGAGCCAGCTGCCACAATGGTCCAAGCCACTTCACCCCACTTTACTTTCACACAGGCATGGTACAAGAGACCACTCCTCAATATCAGGCAGGAAAAAACAAAACATTTTTAAAAGGAAATGCAGGTGGCTGACCATGAGTGTAGAAAAGCCACACAATATTCAAAAGATATCAGAGGCAGTAAATGTTAACCAATGCCAAGTTGGGGGAAAAAAATTGAAAACCTACATGCAGGAATTTCCCAACAATGGAAATTGCATTTGGCAAGAGGTAAGAAACAGCCTGAGTTTGCAAAAGTTGGTGAATGAAAACTAGTCTGCATGGGAACAGAAGCATCATACATCCATGCCCAGAATTTTTTGTGTTAAATAAAAAAATGAACTTACCAATCAATTTATTCCCTAGACCATTTCCCTCTTCTGTCTATGTCAGAAGCAAACTTAGTAAAATTAAAAAAACAAAAAAACCTCCAATCACTCTCCCCTCCCCCGTCAAAACAAGCAATCCTGTTTTCTTGCTTTTTCCAGCCTCACAGAGAACGCAGAGAAGACAAAAATTACTCCTGGCAGTTCTTGTAACAATTCAGTTTCTGTAAGACAGCTGAGCAGCTAACCCAACCTAGCCCAAGCTGCAAGTGCCTGGGCAGCCAGCCTCCTCACCATCATATTCACTCCTTTTCTTTCAATGAATTATGGCTCTTCAGCTGCCAAAACCTTTCATTTCTTACAATGCTGAGATGTTCTCAGGATTTAAACCAGCTGAAAACACAGGAACAGAAATGGAAGAAAAGCCTGGGTAGCTTTCAGCAGCAATTTGAGAATCCATTGTATTTTTTTCTGGGATGTAATGGATACAATGTGAAACATTATTTAGTATCTAGTACTGAGGATGGCACAACTCCACCAGAATGAGGAAACTATTCCACACAGTATTGTAGAACCGGTACAGTATTTACTGTAAGAGAAATACATGGTACAGTGAACTCCAAATGCATCCAGATCAGACGTCAAGCTCCATCTGAGGAAGATGCTTTGCAGCCTCTCTGGCCAGAGCCCCTTGCTTCTGCCCATTGGTGGAACTCAGGCAGGACACAAGCACCCTCTCAAACCAAAGGCACAAAGAAGCATACTCTAGCTTAAAAATCCCCAAGCATCTGCTCAGATAAATGCATTCATTGCACTGTCCCCAAACAGACCCTATTTGCAAGCTGGCAAGGCACTCCCTCTACAGCCACAGCTTGCACCTTTTATCCCAGTTGTTTAGAAGCACATGGCTGCCTTAGGTCACTTGGAATGAAAACTGCCTTAAGGCTAAGAATAAAAAGAAAAGCCCAACATTAAACAAAAAATACACAGCCATTAAAAATAATTCTGTGAAGATTAAGCTTAGAAAAATGAGAGGTGGTTAATGAAAATAACAGAATACTTTATGGTGCTTAAGTGAGTATCAATCACTGAAGCCATGCTTTGCAATTTTATGCTATGTAGAAATAAATTTGATCTAGTATTTGCTCTAGAAATGTTTTCTTCATTGTCAGCTGGGAATCCATGGGGGTCCATGGACTACTTCCAGGATGCTCACAAAAGAAAAGTTGGGAAAATAAGTCTGTAGTCAGTAGGCTTGGACAGAGAAAGGTCTGTACTAGCATTTCAATATGATCAGGAGGAAAAATAAAACAAAAGTTCGCAAATTCTAGCTACATAAAACTATTTTTAGTTCTCATGAAGGCCAAATATTTAAGGGACTATTACCTATAGCTAACAATTGAAATCAAAGCCCTCATATCACTTTTATGTAACAGCCTTATTTTCAGACCTATTAAAGCAGCAGGAACACCAGGCAAGGATGCCTCTGTTATCAGTCTTTTAATCTGGCCCTGAAGCCACAAAAACTGCTCATTGCCTCTTGACAGAGATTGCATTCTCGTCCATCATTGTTATCCCACTTATGTTTTTATTCCAAGAATATAATACTGCAAAATCCTGTGACCCAAATACTTCACATGCTACATACCGATGACCACTGATTCCTGTCTGGCAATTGACTACACTGGCATAAATCTAAATCTCATGGATGTAGTGTAGATTAGCACCCATTAAGTACTAGATAAAAGACACTTTCATACCAGTAATATGTTGAATTTGAAATCTCAAAATCTTTATTTTACTAAAGCTTACATTCAAAGTAATTTTTAATTTAATAAATTTAGGTAATCCGGGACATATTAAAAAAAAATCAACCAAACCCAAACCTCATTTTGACAGTAAATGGGAAGAGGAAACAAAGCAAAAAAGGTTTTCTTGTATCATCATCTCATGAAAGGCATAAATTATCCATCAAAATTACAATGGAAAAACAATAATGAGACAACAGGAGGACTGGGAATGGATGGCACATTTCACCTAAAAAAAAAGAACAAAGCACCTGTCATAGCCATTCCCTTTTTCAGAGCTGGTGTTACTGTCTGTCCTCCCATTACGTGGGGGGGATTTAGGAGTAAGACATTACAGACTTTGATGCCATGTCGATGAAGCCAAGAAATCTGGTGAGAGGAGCAGTGAAGAAGTAATGTCTACCATGGCTGTCATGGCTGTTTGAAACCCAGACACGAGAGCAATGAGTAGCCGACACATGGAAGGAAACGTTTTATTATTTACAGATGCACTCAAATTTTTATTCTCTGCTCTTTTGGGTATATGCATGGGAGAGAGAATTTGAGATTTGCAGCTGGGTTCCTAGTGGTACATTGCCTCCCTTCTTCCCCAGATGGAATTCTTTTAGATGTAACCTGTTTAGTATGCACAGAACCAGACACTAATATTTAAAAAGTGATGTTATATTACAAATATCTAAGCCAGGGACCTCTGAAAATTTGTAGCATTACAGCTGTTGATCAGGCAGAGACTGTACAAGTAAGAAGGAGAAAGAAAACAGATTTTCCTCTTCTATTAATACATAGTTCTGTTACATGCTTGTATAAAAGCATGCTCAGTTGGTGACTCTGAGTTCACTAAAGTGATGTATTCTTTATATACACTACATTTTTGGAAAGCTAACTACCTGAATGCATTCACCTAAAGCCTGAGGGCCATTGCAGAGGTTCCCATTGAAGGCTAGAGAAAAGGCAGTTGTGTGAAGAAGCTGTATTTCTCTCTAGGCTTCCTGCAAAAGGAACTATGATCTGCCACCTAACAGGAGTCAGTCCTAACAGACCTCACATTGCTGACCTCGAAGAGGGCAGGTGTCTTCCTATCACTGTTTGCCAATTCTCACAGGTGAGACTGTCCCATTAAGAGTTTTTTAACCTGGCCCAGGAGCCAGTCATGATTTTAAGCAAAACAAACCTGAAGTGCAAAAGTTCAAAATCAGATTTCCATCTCAAAGCACCATGTTTTCCCACAGAAATGTGCCAACCAGAAGCGCATTCACTTTCCATTTTTCATCATGTTACTGGTTCTCAGAGATGAGCCTCTGCCAGCTCCTTCAGTCTGCAGTTCACTACGCTGCCCATATGTACCCAGCTACAAACATGCAATTTTGAAGGAGGATTTTATGTTACAAGGTATGTTTAGCACTAACTGTCTTAGTACGGATGCCTGCCTTTCCTTTCACCGATATGCCCTACAGCTGGGAACAGACGAAAAGGAGAGAAGTAGTCCCCATTGTTTCCTTTCAGGGTGACATTGGCACTTTGAAGAATTCACAGAACAAACTTTTCCATGCAAACCCCACCTCAGTACACTGTACCAACCATGGTGGGGCCTTCTGCAAAAGTGGTGGTGGGAGGCACGGTGGTGGGCAATTGTGGAATTTTCTGAGAAATGACACTAATAATTGGTGATATCATTTAAGCACAACACTCTAAGGACTCCCCATTTTCTCCCTTGGAAAAACCATACTGATTGCACAATGTTCATGTTATGGAGTGGGTACTGGCCACAGGCAAGCTGCCCTGCACCACAGCCTCAGTAATTCTTATCACAGCAAAAATATTCTTTCTGTAACACCAGGCCCCAGACTGATTTTTCCAAGTTTGAGAGCAAGGGTTTCACACAGAAGCCAATATCTGCATTGCTCATTTCCCCCAAATAATTTTGACAGAGTAACCACCTCCTGGTGTTACCTTAGAATGGCTTAAAACCCTCCAAACACTCCCCAAGGCTGGTCCCTTTCCATGCCAGTCCTCATGCACATCCACATGCCCAATGTGAAAACCAGCCTTGCAATGCCAACTGCCTGGACTGAATTTACAAAAGCCACCATCTCCCCCACTGCTGCCTTTGGACAATTAAATAACAAGCTTTGATTGCCATGACTCATTCTGGAGAGCTCATTTACATAGGTATTTTTAAAATCACAGAGGACATTTGCTGCCCTTCTCAGGGTAAGAGTGGAAGAGTAAACTGTCTTCGCATGGATGTCCCTATTAGTGTTGCGTTTGCCTCCAGGGACGGTGTTGGTGCCGGCAGTGGCACAGCAGGCTGTCATCCTCTATGGTGAGAGCAGAGCCACTACCGCAGCTGGAGCACATGCCAGAAAGATTATTCACGCTCCTTGTACCTCATGTATAACTTCCTGATGCTGCACAAAACTATAGCTCTAGGCCTCCAATCTCTCACGACAGATAATGAAAGGGTTTGACCGCTCGTGGCTGCTGAGGAAAGGAGGAGAGCCCAAAATAAACACAAGTACTGCAAACTGCTTCTACTACTGCTAGTCTCAACAATAGAGGAGTCCACCAAAAGAGCTGATTTACAGAGATTGCCTCATGTCAGGGCCAAGAGCCCAAATATGCTGGCTTTTAAGATGCACACAATCTGTTACGCCAGACTAATTACCAAAACAGAGGCGTATTTGACAGGGACTACATTAATAAAACAACTCTTGCTGGTGTCAGGCATTTCAGCAGTCTATGTCATGGCTCACAATAAAAAAATACACTGCATCCAAGAAGACACCAACAAACCCACGTCAGCTACCGTTCACTCACGGCCACTCGCCAAAGAAATTACAGTGCTGCAGTTGATGGATTTAAGTTCACACTCTTCACAAAGCCACAGAAACTCGTGTGCCTGTTTTCTAACAGTTATCTGTGCCTTTAGAAATATTCCCTCGTGTAATTACATGCCTTATGGTACATTATGTGAAAACAGAACTTAAAAGAGTAATAGGAGAACTTGCTCAAGCTTAACTGAAAATGTTTTTCATCCCATTATAAAGATCACAAATCTGCACAGTGGGTCTTTTGCCTGCTTACAGCTTTGAGGCTTGTCCTGCCTTGAGGAGAAAGATAAATGTCCTCTAAAGTTCTGGCCTACTCGTGGTAAATTCCAGTGAAAAAGCTGTCTTTCCACTTCTTTTCACAGTGTCTGATTTCCAGTGGTGTATCATTTATCTACTAGATGCACACAGAGACCAAACTTTAGTCTGTAGTTCTAACCCTTATCCAAAAATTGTGTTGCCCAGGGTGGGACAAAAGTTGCTGTATGATGCTGCAGGAGGGACGTGAGCAAGCCGGGCAGCAAGATCAGGCAGAGCTTTCTATCCTTACACATGAATATCAATAGCATGATCTATAATGAAGGACAGATCAAACAACTTCCTCCATGCTCTCCAGCTACAACAGATTTTACAACAAATATTTAGTAAACGAACAAAAGTAGATCCTCATGAGTTATCCTATAGCCTATCATGAGATATCCTAGGCTATCCAACTAGGCTCAAGCCCATATGAAGTACTATTAAAAGACTGCTAGCTGAATGAGACCACAGTTGAGCGTGCAACTCCAAAGATGTTTTCATCATCTACCCTGCAGAAGTTACCTATATCTTCATGCAGTTATAATAATTTTCTGCAAAACCAAACCTTTATCTCTGTGTATCTTTGCCACCACTATACTGCAGCGAAGAGCAGTTCTACACAGTCTACAGGTTAGGACCTTCCTAATCCCATGACCACATAAACTTACTTCAACTTCAAACAGTTACTTAGAAATGACAGAGGGGCCTGGCAAATCTGATATGTCAGCTCAAGCAAACAGTACTGCTGTGCTGTTTGTGCAACCCGCCCCCCGTTTGACATTATATCACATTCCCTAACCCTCACACCAACAGGTCTTTCCTTGTATGTGGAACCCAGAAATGAACACTGCTGTTTACTTGTTGCCTTCACCTTTAAAACCTCAAGACAGCTTAACAGTCCATTACAATACACAGCAATTCCCTTTTCCCACGTAAAAGCAGAAGTTTAATATCAAAGTTTCTCCGGGTATTCCCAAATTAAAAGGTTCAAAGCTCTTTTGGCTTTCATGCCAAGCAATCAGTTGGTGCAAAGAACAGTTTATTCTTCAACTCTGCCTTTGACATAGGCACAATACAACAGGGAAACTATTTTAAAGGGGCTACAGCTGATTCAGCTGCCAAAGTGCTACTCCAGACTGAAATATTAAAGGGCAATGCAGGCGAAACAGCATCAGAAGCCAGCAGCCAGCAATGTGCATCACAGATTGATTTATCTCAATTAGCATAGCAATTTTCTGCACATTTTCCGAAAAGCACCCATCAGTTTCCCTAAAAATAGGATCAAAACCACCATGGAAATTGTTCTCACAGCTCAAAATGCTAATCAGTTTTTTAAGGACACATGGGCCTACGTGCAGACAGGTTAAATTTAAAGCACAGCCATGACCAAGAAGCTAAATGCTCCCCTTTGAAAATGCTGAATGAAGAGGTCAGCCTGTCTTTGAATCACCAGTCACAAGTCTGACAGTAACAGGAGAAGCAGGTAGCATTTGGTTTAGAGGTCGTAACTACATGTACCTGCCCCAGTGCTTTTAAGTCTGACTCACACTGGCTCTTCTACACATACCTCCTCTCTCCTTTCATGCTTTACTGATCTTTTTTGCTAATCAATCAGAAGAACTAACACTTATATTTTCGTCCCTCCTCCTGAGAATGTGGATGAATGATTAAAGCTGCCAGGGTAACCTCTCTGGCATGCATGCCAATAACTCCCTACCTAATAGCCTTTCCTCTGCCTCGATGCCCTGGCCTAGTGGTGATTACTGCAATCCCTTGAAGTGGTCAAATTGCAGGGCAGACCCCATGGAAACCTATTTAGAGCTGTGCTAGTTCATACCAAAGAATAATGTTTTTAATACAGATTGTTCTTTTTAAAGCCCTACAAATGCAGCTGTAATCAATCGTAGTGGAGGTACTGCAAACCTTCACTAGTTTCAAAAGCCCCATATTGATTCCTTTCCAGCCCATGGATTTCAACAAAATAACCCTATGTGAGGAATCCAGAGTCAACTAACATGAAATCATTTAAATTAAGATCTTTTTGCCATTAGTAGTGAGAATTAGCAATAAACTGTCTCAATCAATTACATTCCTTTCACATAAACAGGGAAGTTACAGATAAAATAACTATATTATTATAGCTACATTAAGCACCAATTAAATATTACTAGCAAAAGTTATGTATGGCAACTGAAGTTTGTCAAAGGTGAGGAGGAATCAGACTTCACAGCTTAAAGAACGAGCATTTTCAGTTTGGTATCCCTGCTACTCTTTCCACTGGTATAGTCTCCTCAGGCACACACAGCAAACACAGACCCCATTGAGAGACCAGGTACCTGCTCGTGAGATACCTCTTTGTATCCCACATCCCCAAGCAGTAAGACAACAAAGATGACTTTATTGCTATATCCAGGTATCAACTCCCACTCATCTCACTGGTCTCCAAGATTAAGTTGTTGGATTCAGCATTCTGATCCCATCTTACTTAACTCAATTTTTGCTGCAGAGGCTTGGTGTTCATATCCTCTTTGATGCAAAGATAAGAAATGAGTTTTCTTCGCATGGGATAAAACATTGCTCTAATAGCTTCTACTATAAAAGCAGTTGAGTGAAATCAGAGATAGGGCTGCTTGTACTAGCTACGTGGCTTCAGAAGCAGCTTTCTGTCTGGTATGCTGCCCTTCAGGCATGACTTCCCTCCTTCCACCAGGGAGAAGGAACTAGCACACCACCAACACAAGCCCGCCTGACTCCCCAGCCAAAGATGACAGACAGGCTGGGCTGGGGGGACACAGCATCCTGCCAGCAGTGCCAGCCAAATTTCTAGCCAGGTGAGGCTGAGGTAAGAAGGAGGAATTTTTTCTTCTTGCCCTCCCTCTGTCTTTGACTCTCCTGACAGCTCCCTGGGGCTTGCAGTTCAGTGTCAGATGGGACAAGGGAACCATGGGGACCATTTCTTCTGAAGAAATACAGCCCAGAGCTTCATTCAGAAACTAGATGGGTATACTGAGCAGAACTACTAAAAGAGAATTTCTACTATACTACTAGGAATTTCTCCCCACATGGTTGCCCATATCAACTGCACAGCAAGACAAAACAAGGCAGAGCCTTGGTGAGGCAGTCTGCTGTCAGCCTCCATACCTGCCACACTTCCACACACCACAACAATTAACAGGCATTCATATTCCTAAGAAGAACCAGCTAGCATATGTCTGCTCTTAAAAAACCCTACAAATGTACTTGGAAAGCATCGAGCTGAAACCGCATACTAGAAGGTACACTAAAATAAAAGGGCTACTCCACAAGCAGTGGAAAGGCTGACACCAGATTTCCTATGTAGGTTCCCCCTCCACCAAAATTCCAGCTCCTGCTCCTTTGCCCTATGCTACTGCCTCCCTATGAGCTGCGCACACAGATATGGCAGAATATGGATCTAACAACTCCAAAAATGAATATACAGGAATTTCTAAAAAAAAAGTTTAAACTAGAATTACATAAGGGACTACCTTCAACCAATACATTACAATTTTTTGGAGGTTTTAAAGCATGGTCAAGAAAGTTTTAGTGGTAACATAATCTTTCCAAATTATCATGAGCAATTGCCTTTAAAAAAACTGCCTGCAATAAGCATCACATTGATTACCTTCAGCTGATGTTTTAAAAATAATGCTACATAAAACCAGTAGAACAAAAGAACTACAAGAACTACAGAAGAATTACATTCGTAATGAAGGTAGGGATAAAATACACTGTATTTGAGAAATTTACCTCCCTTGATTTAAAGGAAAGCAAGCCAAGTAAGTTGTTTGACAGCTTTTTTAACAGTCATAGATCTGACTGATGAGTAAAATACGACAAAGGCTCTTAACGGTATTAAGTGTCTTCCAACAAAGAACAATTCTTTCTTTCTAGCATTCATACTTTAAATCAGAGTTCTGCTGGAGGAAACAAAGATTTCAGTATTTCCATAGCCAAAGTCTTCATATAGATGTCCCAGCACCATCAATACAAGGTTAGCAGCACTCTGTAAGCTTTACTGCCTTATCAAGTCTAAAGCTTTTAAAAATCTATGTGCCTACAAAACCTCCTGGAGCTGCTACACATTGAGGATTTCACAGAATTATTGACCTGGGCAGCCTCTTTATCCTCAGTAAGTTATTTTAAGCAACTTTCTGCCAGCAAGCAAGTCTCTTTGTTAGGCTCTGTCTGTATTATTGCTAAAGCACTGCTTACAATACAGCACAAAACAGGGAGGTACTAAGCAGAAACCAGAAAGAGGTCTGTCAAATTCTCTTTTTATTTCTTTTATTCTCTAATTTCCTGATATGCTTCTAATACCCTACAGATCACTGCCCTACTGCCAGGAATCTTTCTATGCACCTGAGCCACCTCCTGAGAGGGTGCAAAGTGAATGCACAGCAGACAAAACAGAACAAATCCATGTATTTTCAGGACCGTGTTCTCTAACTAGCCCACTTTCTTTTGCCTTGTCTGCAATTATACACATCTATATGTGCATCTATATCTATCTATATAAATATCTTGTAGAGAAACAGAAGCTAGCAAATGTATTTACCCACTGAGTAAGAAAACACATTACCTGACTTGGGGGATGAGGAAGAGAACAATAAAGGGAGGTAAATTTCTCAGACTAAACTCAAACCCCAAACACTCTGCTCTGTTCTTAAATTCCTCATCAGATAAAGGTCTCCAGCTTGAGGATCAGATTTCTTTGACATGGTAGGAAAAGCAAATCTAAACCAAATACATATCAGCATACATCAAAAAGCAATCCCACCGTCTTGTGCAGGCTCGTGCCTGGAGGTATCAACAGAGAAGGTCAGTGCTAGCACAGCAGTCTTACTTGGATGTAACTTATGAACAGCCACAGTCGAGCAGCCACATCCATTCTTCTTCTAGTTTTCTACTTATCAAAAATATTTATGAGGTGATCCTGCTTGGGGAAGCAACTCATTCTTTTAATTTGAAGCTTCATATCTTGAAAGCTTGTGTACCCAGAGACCCACACTACCCCTTGGTGCCCTCAGAACTACTAGGACTTACCCTGTTTTAATCCATGGGCAAATTTTAAAATCTACTCAACTGACAGCTCACATAGGCACAGAGAAGATTTAGATTTGATACCAACTTCTGTATCACACTTGATAACTAGACTCTCAGCTGAGGGCCAAGAGAATTTCTACTAAGCGCTAATTCTACAGAGGAAGCTGCCCAGGGAGAAAGGTAAAGGGAAGAGATTTAAACTTGAATCCAGAAAATCATTGCTAGTGATATTTTATTTCTAGATGTTAGATCAACTTTTCTATTTCCTTGTTAAGCCTGTACCCTTGCAGAGGGAATAGAAAGAACGGATGTTTTCTGAGTTAGCAATTCTGTACTGCTTGTAAGTACCACAACAAGAGCTTTTAAGCAATGTCTTACGGAAACGACTAATTCAGCACTGACATCTTTCTGGTATTTCACATGGTTAAGGGTTGGCAAAAATAGCAGACACAATGAATAAGTAACCTGTCAACCCTGTGTTATTCTAGATAAAGCATGGATGTATTCCAATTATCTGCACCTTATTTCCAACAGTTCTGCTTCCAAAATGCAGCACATAATCTGCTCCATAGAGCTGCCAATCAAAGGGACAAATTCTCTTAAGTTTTCTTCTAGATATGTCCAAAGCAATTGCAATTTGCAAGACTATTCCCAGATTTATAACAAAACTTTAATTCAAACCATGGGTTTTTCTCTGCAAGCAATAGAAAAAGATTGTTATACTGATGGCATTAGAAAGCTTCTTAGTTCCTGTTGCTGTTTGCTTCAGTAAAAGCATCACTAAGCACTCAGAAATGGAACAAGCAAAAAGGGGTTTCATCAGCCTAAGTGTTACGGATGTCAGCTGCTTAATAGACCTGACCTCACACCAACCTGCTCACCTCCCTGGATTCTGTGAGCTTAAAAAAAAATCCAAGGACAAAGAGGGAAGGTGTAAAAACTCTCCTTAGGGAGACCATACAGCAAGACATTCAGACCACTGCAAGACAGCACAGAATAGTTTTGCAACATTACTAGTAAAGTTGCATATGTCTAGCTAAGAAACTAGAGGTCAAGAACTGCATCTCAAATGACAGTAATGCAACATGAAGCGATATTTTAACATAAGCATCTATACAGCTATGTTAAATAGAAGCTAGATAGAAGAAGACTCCTCTAATGTGATTTTAGTAGAAAGCATAAAGGAGTCTTCTATCACACAATAATATTGTATTCAAGTTCTTCTCAAATTAGACATTTGGATCAAGAATAAACCTCTCCTCAAAGGGCAGGGCATGAAGGGTGTAAACATATATGAGCAAATGAGATAAAGAAGTGATCGATAAGTACAATTCTGCAAACCATACAAATAGAGGCAGCTTTTTATGGCATATTGGGAAGAAGAATGTAAGGAGGCAATTGCAAGTTGTTACATCGTGGACGGCAGCATCCGATTACTTGCTTTGATCAGACAGAAGAGACCAGAAAGACACTGTCACGTGCCATTCTCAGGGACAACAACTGAAGGAAGGCAGATGATGACCGAGAAGCACTTGAGAACTGAGAAGGTGAAGATCATTTCTGCTGAAAATTGAAGTTATGTCAATAGGTGTCTCTTCTTAAAAGTCGCTCAAAAGTTCATTCAACTACATAATGACACAATAAACAAAGACTACTGTGCAGAGGAACACAATACCTACTGGCATTTTGATAAAGCAGACTCATCAGCTCATTTCATTTCTTTAAAAAACATGAGTCCATACTGGACACATGCCACCAAAACTACTGATACCTTTCCAATGGAATACATAGCACCGTGAGAGTTTGCTGTGCTGAAACTGCTCACCTCACAGCCTGACAGAACACCGGCCACTCTAGAGACCAAAAGCCCCAGCCCAGCTCAGCTCCTGATAGGGGCTGTCATTCCTCCAGTAATTACATGTGCACACACACAGGCCCACGGAGCACTCCCCCAGGAAGCCTCTGATGGGCTGGGAGAGCCGATTACCAATGGCTTAGAGCTCACAAGTATGCAACCGAAAGGCTTAACAAGCCTCCATTTGATTCTTTTTAACTTAGTCTGAAGGGGGGGAGGGGGAAATGATCAGTTATGAAGAACACCACCAAAAAAAAGTGACATAAAACACAGTACAAAGTTGTGTGGTAACGCCTCAGCTCCCAATTACCAGTGTGAGGGCAGCATCAGGAGGCCTCCATGCATCCCAGAAAGGCAGGAATCACTCCTTGTTTCCTCCCCAGACACCATGTGCTTCATAAGCCCATTTACAATTTTAAAAAGAAAGACCAAGCCATGCTCTGCAGATGTAATATTTTTGAAATCTGCTCTGGAGGTCACAGGCTATGGAGCAGGAAGGAGAGGTAAGGTCTGTCCTGCCTGCTCCCCTGCCCATGGCATCAGCAACCACTGGCCTTGGGAACGCTGCTGTTCCTCCCATGCACCATCTCAGCAGCCACCAGCTTCAGGCAGGCAGCAAACAGCACTGAGAGCCAAAAGCGTCCCTCCAGGCAAGTCCCAGCCTGCTTTTACAGTCTGTGAGGCGTTCTCTTTGTTACTTTCCCAGTAGGGCTGGTTTGAAGTGGCACACCATTTGCATTCAGAGAGAAAAACCTCATTTAGTCATGAGAAAGCTGGGGAGAAATTTCCAGCGACCTATCTCCGGGCATGGGCCCACTGGACACTAATCTGTCCCTGCTCACTTTGTGCCAGCTCTCACGCAAGCCCAGCTAGCACTGGCCAGCCAGTGGGGCCTGGTTTTTGAAACACCATTTTGTGAGAATGAGAGAGGGCTATATTGTTCCCCTCTCTGTGTTCATTACAGCCACAATTCAGAGGTAACACAAAATGGAAGGCACTTGGGTTTGGAAAGCTAACTACAGTTCTTCAGCACTTGCTGAAACAAAGGATAAAAGTAGCATTTAAAGTGTTGACCACAAAACCTTACTATATACAGTCTGTATGTTGAGGGATGGGTGCAGTAGTATTGCTTTTTTGTGTGTCTTTTCTTTTTTAAACCAATGCATGAGATTCAAATAAAGGGATAGTTTAGGATACCTCACACCACTGCTCCACCTTATACTATCTTAGGAAATTCATATCCATTATTGATTTATAAACAGAATATATAGTATCCTATATATCCTGGGAAATCCTATTATCAGTTTATAATCAGCCCTGTCATCTGTCAGTTAAAGCTCATGTTCACTGAACGAGTTGCTAAGAGGAGCAGGTTTTTCCCTCACTTTCAAGCTTATTCCATTGGATCACACAGCTGAAGTTTTCCATCTTGCTGGAGAAGATTGTCATTCATGACATTATGCAGCGCTGAAGGAGCCAAACAGATTAAATGGACATCTGCATTTCCAGTCTGCTATAAAAGTGGTTTAATACCAAGCAGTGTTTAAACAGTAAAACTGTCTGCAATTGCTGCTCTATAATCTGAGGGAAATCAATCAATCTCAACATCGAGCTTCCATTACAGCTTCTCAGCAAGCAGATGGAAAAATTTCCAGGGCACATACTTCTTGTTTATACCCCAACGTTTAAAAGGAATTAAACACAGATTCAGTCTGCATTCACAGTGATGCTGGCACACATCAAGCCTCAGGCTTGTATTTTCAAAGCAAAGCACAGAAAGTACCATGACACCTCCAGTTATGGCAGCTATTTGGCATGTTACTTCCCCTCTGAATGTATCATTGCAATAAATACCCTGAAGACTTGCCAAAGCAAAGCAGAGTATCCCATCAGAGCCCTCATCCTCAAGCTCTTTGAAACCTCAACGCCTCAGAGGAGCGGTGCTCAAAGAGAGCACAGGACGCAGCTGTGGTCCTGTGCCACCAATGGAGTCTGGCTGCTCCGGCTGGAAGCCAACGCAAGCAACAGCATCAAACTCAACATCTTTTTCAGACTTGTTGCTTGATGTTGTAATGACTGTGGGATTAAGACTGTGTTGTTGGAGATTCAAAGACTTACTTCTTTTAAGAGCATAATCTATGTTGACACATTTTGGTTAAGATCTAAGTGTCTCCTGCTCTTAGGGAGCTACATGGACACTGCCAGCAAACCATATGCACACCAGAAGCTGATGCCCCTGCTCAAGAAAACTGAAGGTGTTTCCACATAAGCAGGGGAGGGCCAAGAAGGAGATGTGGGCACTCTGGCCTAGGTATCGGATTTGGATTGGAGTGAGGTCAAAGCTAAAGAGGCCAGGTAGCTCCCAGAGGCTCAGCACACCTTGTGACAGGGTCACACCCGGATTACCCTGTTTCCTCAGCTGGATGTCAACAGGCCCAGGCCATCCCTCTTACGCAGGAGATGGCTTCCAGAGCGGATTAACGCTCAACCTTTACATGTTCCTTTATTCTGTCATGCACAAGTTGTTGAACAGTTCTCTCTGACATGGTATAGAAAGCATGTGACTGACATCCATCACCTGTTTACCCCTTCAAGCCTGCCCCAAAGCCAGGTTTCATGTGACAGAGCTTTATCTGAAAAGCACCCCTTGCTTTCTCTGACTGGGCACAGGTTGTCCCACAAATGCACCAGTTACATCATTCAATTTAGTGCAGCCAAAGTGAAATAGTTTTCCGTAACAGGGATATCAATGTCTGAATTCACCCCTCTGACAATTAGCTGACAAATAGTTTAAAGGCAGCTCCTGCGCCACATATTTACCCATGAATAAATCCTGAGTGTCTAGCAAGTGCCCAGCATGGCAGCTGGTCAGGACCAGGAGCCCAGAAGAAGGGCACTGCGCCTCACTCAGCTCTGCTGCTGACTGCAGCCACACAACCTCAGTAGTACCTCCTACATGGGCTGAGGGTTTCATAACATCAGCCTTGGATGAAACCTAAAGTATTTTTGCAGTGTTATCTGCATCTGCTCCTACTCTCTGTGTCCCTCTGTTTGGCACTGGGAGACAAAGGTTCAAAGTGAGTCCCTGAAGAGTCATATGCACATTCCTTTCCCTCTCAACACCTATGTACCATTAGATCTAATCATTACAAATAGACTTCATTTGAAATTTTGAATCCACTGGCCTCATGTTGAATTATCCAATCAGAGCTTTAATACAGTGGCAGTCTCAGATGAGGTGGGAAGACAGAAAGTCACTGTGTATTTCAAGCACCTAACGTTACTTCAATTCAGAGTAGCTAAATTTAGGGCCAAAAGGTCCTTCTACAAATCAGCGGACAGAGGTAAATTTCTCCAGGGGGCTGTTCACAGTCTTCATTTTATGTGTGAATTCAGACTCCTCAGTTAACAGTTGAATGGTCTTTCCAACACACGTTAAGCAAGGGAGTCAATCTCTGACTGAAATGTCACCTATAACATCAGATTCCAGTAGGTCTGAATGAGTTTTGGAATAAAACGATAGAGAGGCACATTGTAAAACCAGCAGATCATCTGCATCTTCCAAGGGAACAATTACTGTGACAGCAGAACATTTGCGAGGCTTGGAAAGAAACCTCAGTATCCCAGAGCTGCTGTAAGATGCTCTGAAAAACCCCAAACCCCATGACTTGAGGCTGCAGACTCATACTTGTGCAACTGACAGTTCCAGAAAGAGACCTCTGTTCATTTGTACTGACACAGAATAACCCAACCAAGTAGGTGACTTGTCCCTGGACTGGGACAGTGAGTAGTCCTTACTCTGGACACTTTATAAGGAAGGGAAAAAAAGCAACAACAGCCTAACTCCTGACTGCAGAGCTCTTTCAGCAAGAAGAGGTAGAATTTCTCTGGCCATGAACAACAGCAGCTATTTCAGCTGTACAAGCACCCAGACATCAGTGTCGTGAAACTAAATGTGTGGACCTGGCTGTACAGAAAACCAACTCTGCTGACTAATTAGCACAGCATCATGTGCCAAAAAAATTCTTTCAGGTAAACTTTTTACCTCTTCCTGTGCCGCTTACAGTCACTTGATGACTGATATGAAAGTTATATTGTCCCACGCTTGGAGAACTGCAGCTCTCCTCCAGTTGTTAATTCTACCCTGTACAATTATTAAATGAATAGTAACATATATCAGATCTGTTTTCAATGGCATCCAATGTATAGAGGAGAATGCACGCTGAACATAATGCTTTAGAAATACAATTTTCCATGTGCCACTGTGAGGAAAGGAAACCCAAGGAGTAGCTGCATTGCAACACAGTAATTGAAATCCACAAGATACATGACTATTCAAACTTGAGCTATCCTGGAAGGATGTAATGGTTTGTAAAACTTGCAGACTGTGTATTTCACTTTATTTTCTCATGCACAATGAGAATGAAGTGTAATCTATCAAGGCTTAAAATTAAACATCCTGTATCTATCATGCCTTGGGACAGAAATCAGTCAAACCAGTTCAAAATTCATAGTTTTCTTCTATGCAAAAGACCACTGTATACCTATCAGTTACAGATTTGCAGGAAAATTGACCTAAGGCCAACCTCTAAAAGTGAGTTGTGCTTGTGTTAAAAGGTGCTTGAAGTTTCTGGTAATTATACACCTATTCTATCATCTGCAGACAATAAGAACCTATTTCCTCAGCGTAAGACAGCACTCCAGTTGCTATTCCTATGCCACCTTCTCTTTTGAGCCAGGCTATTGATAAACGCCCACACAGTATGAAAACCCCCTAAGGATACCTGCATATAATGCACTTACAAACAGTGGTGTCCTGGTCAGAAAGATGAAATTACCTTACAGTGGCTCAGAGAACCTTCCAACTGGGACATATTGTTCTAATGTAATAGGAGGCTGTGGGAACAAACAAAGCAAGAACAAAACAAGACGATTATACAAAAGCAACTTCCCAGCTAATGTCTGAGAGGTAATTACAGGATATTGGCGTGCTTCCTGGCCCCAAGCTGAAGTACCATCGTTGTTCATCAGCGATAGGGGAAAAGGAAAAGAGAAAAAGCATCAACAAGCATGGAGAATTTAAACCCCACTCCTAGAGAGCTCAAACTGCCCAGAGGACCAGGCTTAAAGTGAGGCATTTGTCTCCAGAGACACCTACTTTTAGGCAGGGATTTGCCTTGAGCTCAGTGTCTAAAATCCTATTTTAATCAGTGGAAATCTAGCCACTGTGGCCAGGGGAGCCCTCTTGAGCTTCCTAAACACAGGCACATAGCAGCGCTTGTGATGCCTCAAGCACCCTGCCTTGCTCCCAGCTCCAGGGATGAACATGTGCCTCCTGCAGATCCCATCACACCTTCCCGGACTGGACTGTGTGGACCTCCTGGTGCCAGAAGGTATCTCAAATGTCACTAAAGTTAAGATTATTTGTCTTCTCTTCCCATGCTGATAGAGCTGGAGTTGCATGAAGAAGGAGGAGGCTGTCTCCAAATCAGGGGCTGGTCTGTGGCACACACAACAGAAGACCCTGAATGAAGGTTGTGCAGATGCCCGAAACACTTCTGGAATGCTCAGCTTTGTAACATAAACAAAGGGTTTATGTTTGGCTTATCAGTGACAGCAGCTCCTGCACAGTAAGACAAGCTTTGGTGAGCCAAGCCCCCTGATACTCCTCACAGAAGCAGACATCAACCCAGACTTCCGTATCCCATGTGTGCTAGACAATTACGCAGCGTACAAGGACTGCACTCAGAATTTTTCTTCCTCTCAGGTTGCCCTTTTTAACTAAAAATGCCAAGCACAGAAAAAGAAAGTTTCCAGACTTTCAAAGCTAATTTAAATAACTTGTTGCTCATAGAAGTGAGAAGAACACTAATGTCTTTTAACACAAATCTATCTGACAATTTTTCTAACAACTAAAAAACCAAGAACCCCAATCTTTGCCCTCTTCACTACAACTTAGAGTTGCTTAAACTGGTTCTCCTTGCTGCTGTAGGAAAGACCCTGAGAATCTGCAATAGCTCCTGCACCACTGAAGGGACACATCTAAGCTGTCCCTGTAGAGCTTTTCTATAGATCACTGAGTTCCCCTCATCCCCTGCTGTCTCTGACATATCCATTTCAGAGGCTGTGGGAATGCAGGCTGCTACACCAGCCACAGCTTCCTGCAGCAGGAACAATCCTCCTCCCCTTTGCCATAGTGAAAATCTAGCAAGGGCATGGTGGGAAAGAGGAGGGCACATTTCTCACCAGGCTTGTGCTGCCCTGGCTCCTCAGAGAGAGATCAGCATTTTCACCAGTTCTGTGTTCCGCAACCACACAGAAAATAATTTCTGGTCTTATACCTGTAGATCCATAGCTATGAGGTGATTTGCACAGATTTACATGTAGCTTTTCAGCAGTTTCCAGACACATGGTCCCTCTGCAAAACTAAAGTAAGTCTTCAAAGGACATTAAAAAAGACTTGCAGGCTGCAATCCTGGTATGAAATGGGCAGCTCAAGACACCAAAGTGCAGTATTACTAGTTGCCTGTGTTGAAACACATGTAGACCTTCTACTTTCAGAGTTTCCCACTGTACAGATCACCAGTCATATTTACACATACATTAGAAGAAAATCTTGATGAACATCTCATTCTTTTTTTCAAGGCCAGAAAGACAGGTCCAGGCAAAATTTGCACAGACTGGTGCATTATTACTGATGTTTTCCTCTTGGGTGGATTTAGCCACTAATGAGCCAGACAGGGGAGTTGATAGTAGCTTTCCCCTCCTCATAGAGGTGGCGATGAAAGCTCCAAATAAGACTTCCAAAATAAATCCTACCATGACATTTTTAGGGTGTAGGCACACCCCAAAACCTCATAAACCAACAAGAGGGCTTCTGTTCTCTTGACTGAAGTCCAAGCATTTCAGAGTACTGCACTTAAAACCAACAGAAAGGCTACCTATTTCCTTCCTTCCCAGGCTCTGAAAAACAGTAGCAATGGTATTTTTCTTCAACCATAAACCAGACTGCCTGCTAACATGCTGCAGCATGGCATATAGAATTTAATTTGTACAGGCAGTGAAAAATTAAAAAAAAAAAAAAAGCATGACTGTACTCCATACTGCACTCACTTCTATTAAAAATAGGCATTCTGCTTTATTGCAATAATTCTAAAGGGGACTAAAGAACAGTTTTAGAGAAAAAAATAAAGCTCTACACACACATACACACAAAAGAAACACACTCAAAACCCACCTCACAAAATCCAGCCAACACTAAGAAAGGACAAGTCCCAGATTTTAATTCCTTTATAGGCTTGAGGTCTGTGATTAAGTTAAACATAGGAACCATTAACTTTTGAGCAAATAACATGTAGGCTTTACTGCATATACAACTAGGAAGCCTTGACAGCTTCCTACAGAACAGCCATTTCCACAAGGGCTTTTAATTTCTTTTAAATACAAGTACCTCTTGTGAGGAACAGAAAACAATACACAAACTCCTCACAATAGCCTGAGGATCACAACACAGGCTGGAGGGGGGATGAGGAAGGGCTAGGAGACAGAGGATTTTTTTTTTAATCTTTATTAGAAATGTAGAAAACTTGCATATACTTCTAAATTTCCTTGATTTTCACTTGCAGAATGGTTGCTGCAATAACAACAGTCATAGGCAACTAGAAGCCATTAGCAGGCTGCTTACTTGATGTTCTGCCCTTTTTAAAGTAAAAAACATGTTCAAAGTTTAAACTTGCTCAGTGAACTCTATTACCTGGGCCTAAAATTTTTCCTGTGTGAAGAGAGAAATCATCTACATGTTTCTACTGTTTTCAAATACACAGGAAAGATTTATTTGACTGTGTCTTCCTGATTCTGTCTTGAACCAGCAGCATGAAACCAAAGGTCTCTTATTTTAGAAAGGAATGAACATTATTTTCAAAATTGATACAGCATTAGTACTATGCATAAAATTAGACTTATTGGTGTAACTTTCCCTAACAGCAAAATCCTAAAGCTGCCTCTGACAATGGGAAAAAAACCCACCTTTATTTTGTTGGAACTACTGACTGAGAGATGTCCCCTCTTCAGCACCTGTAATGAAACCCACCGTGCTGGTTTTGGCTCATGTACAGTTCACTTTCTTCACAGTGGCTGGTATTGGGCTGTGTTTTGGGTTTGGAACACAGGGTTGATATCAACACAGGTTGATGTTTTTGTTATTGCTGAGCAGTGCTTACAGAGAGCCAAGGCCATTTCTGCTTTTTGTACCCCAACACGGGTAAGGAAGTTGGGAATGCATGGCACGTTGGGAGGAGACACATCTGGGACAGGTGACTCAAACTGACCAAAAGGATATCCCATACCATATGACATCATGTAGGGGGAAGAAGGAGGAAAAGGGGGACGTTTGGAGTGATGGCGTTTGTCTTCCCGAGTCACCATTATGCATGATGTGGCCCTGCTTTCCTGAGAATGGCTGAACACCTGCCTGCCCATGGAAGCAGGAAATTAATTCTGTGTTTTGCTTTGTTTGTGTACACAGCTTTTGTTTTCCCTATTACACTGTCTTTATCTCGGTGCATGAATTTTCTGACTATTACCCTTCGGATCCTCTCCCTGATCCCACTGGCTGGGGGAGTGAGCGAGTGGCTGTGTGGGGCTTGGTTGCTGGCTGGGGTTAAACCATGACACCCACCTTGTGTGGGCTGAATCCAAAGCACAGGTAATACTACTGCCTTAAATTATGGGAACCATAATCCTGACAATGGGTGATGAGAGAGAAAAACCGAAAAGTTTAGCTTTAGCATATTCCTCTAAGGTCACAGATTGCTGAAACACTGAAGCCAAACCAGAGGGATGTTTTCCCCCTTCAGAAATAATTGAATCACATTAGAAAAAAAACCCCAAACCTATCTTTTATATTGGACACTAATTGAAAAAGATACAAAACCAAATAAGTTTAGGAAAACATTAACCTTAATTATACTGTGAAAATCCATAGCCGGTAAAATAATCATCCACATCTGATACTTACTTATTACTGCCTTAAGTAAAACTGAGTACCTAGCTCAAGGGAATCCCTGCTTAAAAATTAAACATAAGTAAACTGAAGCACAATAAGCCTTCAACAAGCCTTCATGATTTAAAGGCAATGCTCTTAGGTACAGTCATGAAACAAAAGTTGTACTACAGCATCTCATCTGAGATTGCATTTAGAAAGAGATGCCATTAGAGGAACGAATCTATTAGCAGAGAATGCAGCAATTCCTGCCAAGCTGTTTGATAGAAACCAGGCACTGATATAACCTAATCTGAACAACTTCCCATTACCAATACCACTTCCTAAAAGGAAGGAATTAAGGCTGAAGGGCTCTCACAGCAGCTACTGCAGTTCACTACACCGAGCAAAGCAAATCTAGCAGAATGCCTTTTCTAAAAAGTAAAATTGTCATCCTGAGATGTCTTTCCAAATCAGAATTATTTAATGCTCCGTAACAGAGAAGGACTTATAGCATACTACAGAATTTGCAAGTAATTTAGTTGTTTACTTTTTATAGGCACTCAAATGGGACTTGTTATCCCGTCTCCCTTCTTTTACCTTAGCTCTTGGCCATGTTGGAGGCACCAGTGCTGTCACTTCTGGTTTAGATAAAGAGACTTCAGTGCTTGCTCAGTGCTGTGGTGAGAAATATTCTGACACAGTGCAGATTTGTGTTTTTTTTATCTCTGTAATCTCATTGAAGACTACAGCTTTCTTTTACACAAGTGAACTATCAAGCTGTAGCAAGGAGGCTGTAACACTGAGCTCTCAGTACTCACCTCTCTCGAAACTCAAAGCACCAGGAAAAAAATACTCCCCCCCTCTTATTAGCCTTTTATTACGAAATAGCCATTCATAGATTCCTGAAATACCTGCAATTCTTTTCATTCACTAAGAAGAAACTCTTATAAAGCTTAATGAATTGCAGAAACATTATAAACTAACAAAGGCAAGATGCTTCAGGAAACAGAAGGAATGCTCATTCAACATTGCGCAACACTGAAAAAATTATATAGAAAGTTAATGACTTTTTAAAAAGTTGTATTTTAGAAGAACTTCCCACAGAATATATGTAAAGGATCTAGAAACAGAAAACCAATTTACAATGTATGCATTTTCTAAAATTGAGCAGTTTAAGGTGAATTATGGGAAGAGAATGAAAAATAGGAGACTATGGTAAAATGCTGTTGTTTCTGCATAAATGTCATAAACTATAGATTTAATACTTTTTATTACTTTCCTTGTCAAGTTCTTTGAAAGGCTGGTGAAGCAGCATGAGGTGACGTGCCAAGAGAAATCCCACGCTGCAGATTACATTGTGCTTTCAAACTCACACAACACCTTTTTTGAGGTGTATTCCCATACCATATCTGAGGAGAGAGGTCCAAAGCTGATACTTCACTTGGACAAGGGGAGGGGGGAAAAACCTCCTCTGAATATTTTGCTTTTATCAGCATTACACAAGCAGGTGTCACACACCTTGAAGGACAAATACAGGTCACACCGACTGCTGGCACCAGCTAAGCCACAGCACCACCACAATTTGGAAACCTACTTCTCCAGGAGTCCCACACGAAGCATGGCTGCTGGAATTTCTGTCAGAGAAATCTGGCAGAGCTGCCAAAAAGAAAATCCATTTTGCCACGTAGCCGACGCCAGTTACCCCTACTTTCCAAGACACCACCCTCCCTCTGCTGCTGGCAAGGCAGCCTCAGGTGGAGCCCAGGACAGACCTGCCCGTGGGAGCAGCAGGCACCGCAGGAGCACCATGCACACCCAAGACAGGGTTTGTTTTGTCACATGCGAATGCCCAGGCATAAATTGCTGCTTGCTGGCTACTCCTCAGTCAGGAGGAAGGCCTCGCTAATGGACAGCAAAAGAGGTCTCATCGTGTGAGCTCTGAGGCTGAAGTGGTATGAGAAAAACGGAGAGAGAAAGAAAAGAAGGAAAGGATATACTAGGGTAGGTGTAACAAAAGGGTAATTTCCCAGTATAGCTTCTCTTCAATAGAGTGCATCGAATTTTACAGTAGCAAAAGCAACCTAGTAGCTAAAATGAGTGACACAAAGGTTGAGCAACTGCAGAAACAAAACACGATGAATCAAATTGTGATTGTGGAAAGGCGGCTTTTCATCGCTAATACACCCCAAGAGGATAAATTATGGTGAAAGTCCTATTACATAAAAATTCAGCCACCTGGGAATTCAAACGGTTAGCAGCCAGATCTATTTTTAATCACGTTCATCTGCCAGGCCTAATGGCAGAGTGGGAAGGATTTGACAAAGCCAAATCCCCTGAAACAGAACAGAACTGACTATGGGCTTTGGAGGTACGACCTTACTGCATGGTAAGCTGGGAATCCTGCCAGCTCCCCAGTCCAGGGGCAGAACAACCACCTTTGGAGGAACACAGGATTGAATACAGTTTCAAGCAAACTCTTCACTCCCATAATCTAGAACTCATCTGTGCCTGATCTATATGGGACATACCACCAAAGATTCTCTGCCAGGAAACAAAGAACAGAATCAGAAACACAAACTTCTAGGGACGGTGAGCATGTAAGAGCAGAATTAAGGCCTCAGTCCATGTGTCACATATGACATGGACTTAGGCATGACTCTGCAATGTTACTGAGGTTCAGTGCACCAGTACCTACACCTGCTATGAGTTGTTCAACTAAATGCTGGGCCAAAGTCTACAGCTGCAGATTCCCAGATGCTACAGTGTGATTCCTGCCCTTGCAAAAATCCACTGCTTTTGCCCTGAGGAGTATCCTCAAGCAAGAGCAAGGCAGTGGCCATTCAAAAGCCTGGGCTTCAGCCAGCCCCAGGCTGCAATTCCAGAGACAGGCAAGAAGCCATGGATTTATCCCTACACTCCTTAATAACTTGAGTTTGGGGCGGCAGTAAGAGGATCTGGGAAGAGAAAAGAGCAGGCAACTGCCAGTTATCAAGTAAGAAAAACATGACTGCTTCACAAATACTTAGCAAGGAGAGCCTGGGATGGAAAGTCTTACTTAACTGAAATGAGAACATCGCACACGTGTTGTACTTCAGTCACACACAGGAACAGCAGGTTAACAGAACTACACGTATAGGCAATGACAACCACTGGTGTCCTTCATGTGAGGCAAAGAAGAAACATCCTTTCTCCCAGTCATCATGGTGGAAAATTGTTAAGATTCACAGAGTTCTGTCATTTCGATTTCCTCTCCGAAGGGCTGACCAAAATAAGTGAGCCACTTGTGAAGCACTTTCTTCTCTTACTCATCTTTTCCACTGAGACAATTCAGTCTGCAGTGATTTGCATCCCCCCTCAGCTGCATTCCTAACTTTAATTGCCAAACACAGCATGTAAACTGCCTTTGGTATATAAAATTTGATTTACTTTCTATTTTTAAGAGGCAACAGTTCCTAGGACAAACTTGCAAGGCAGCCAGCTGCCTCTTCTCTACATTTGTCAGCTCCTCCTGCTCAGCCTGCTCCTCTCAATGCAACACTCCTTAAGTTTGGCTTAATTCTGTCTTTTCACTGAGATACGATACTGAATAAAGCAACCTGTGCAGTGTTAGTCTAAGTGTTCATGCCATCCTATGCTTATACTGAATTTTGTACCACTCTCTTCTCCCTCCAGAGCAATAAAATTACTTATATTATTTTGTAAGTTCATAAATACATTAACAGATCTCCATAAATACATGAACAGATCTCCAGCAGACAAGAGCATGCTCTGGCCTGCCTTGAATCAATCCAAAACTGTGAAAATACTTCATGGAGCATTTTAATGAAGCCAACAAACCCTCCAAGGAACACATTTGGTCAATTTTGGCCCTGTACCCTGTTATCACTTTTGGATTAGGGCTTGCACCTGTGACTCTGAACTTGGATCTTCATTGGATGGCTCCATGAATGTCTCACTTTATGCACAACAAGGAGTCTCCCCAGGGACCTCATCTGGGCTTGCTCAATGTCTTTAACTTAGAGCACGTGCTTAAGTCATGGATTGCATCTGATTTGGGTTTTTTTTCCCCTTTATTTTTAATTCATGCTGTAAAGGAATTGCTCTGAAAATACAAGTTCTTTCTATTTTTTGTTTTATTTACTTATTTACAACTCCAAAATCCTTTAGGACATCATACAAGTATGTGCTTGTACTTTAAACCCCTACAGTCTTTTTATTTGGCACCCTTAACAATTGAGAGGTCCTAAAAACCAATATAGATGCAAAAGTAACAAAAGAATAACACCTAGGATCCATCTAAGCTGAACATCACTACCAGCTTCCCCAGATGGTATCTATGGATGTGGCACTTAGGGCCGTGGTCTAGTAACCACGGCGGTGTTGGATCAAGGATTGGACTTGACGATCTCGGAGCTCTTTTCCAACCCGGCTGATTCTGTGATTCTATGATTCTGTTGCACATATCCAACATGAGGCCCAGCTGGAGACCAGCTTATACCTGTCACAACACAAACCCCACCATTGCTGCACAAAGTTTTATTTAAAGGTCAACAACCACCAGAAGCTGAAGAGATACAAGTGAGGTGATGGATCAACCGGTATTTAGTGTTATGCAACCAAAAGACTTTTTCAGCAGCTTCTAGTAGAGACTGGGGTTGTCCTGAATCCCAGCAAAATAAAGACCATCATCCAGCAGAGCAAAGCACATGCACTAATAGATGTGGACTCCTGCAACAAGGAATCACTGCCATCTCAACCTCTCTCCCTTGATGACTGAAATTCTCAAGCCTCCTAATTTACCTTGGCTTCAGCTACTGATGCCACGTGGCCAAGCCATGGCCCCTGGCCCATAGGCAGACCACAGGAAAGACTGATCCCACGTGGCCATCACATGCCAATGGCAGGGCCACACAGACCCTCTGGCATTGGAGGAGAAAAGGCTCAGGGACCATGGGCAGTGTGGGGCTCCCAGCTGTGTGCCCAGCTCACCTGCTCCCCAGAAAGGACACAGCTGGCAGCAGAACCAGGGAGCCTCCAAGCCACCTCCGGCCTCCTCCACCCCTGCAGAGGTGACACAGGGGGGCTTGAGGCACCAGCCCCAGGGGAAGCTAGTGGCAGGGCTCAGGAAAGAGGGCTGGCCACCCCACTGTTGGCACTAGGGACATACTTGGGTAATTAAGATGGTCACAATTCTCTGAATGCTCTTTTGATGGTTCTAGCAGCCACTTAATTTGGGGATTAATCTCCTTAAGCTATAACCAACACTTGTCAACACCCAACAAGTCAACACTTGTTTGCATCCATCAAAGTTATTGATGGATATCTAGCATGACCAAAGCACTTTCCTTTCCTATATAAATAAAGTACTGCTAAATCTACATCCTCTCTGCACACAAAGATTCAGCTACAAAAAATGGCTTGGAAGAGAGAGCTGGGAGCATGTAAGGAACTACCTTTTTTTTTTTTAGAATCACTTTGGTGAAGACTATTTTTAAAAAACGTCTTTTCAAAGGCATCGTAATGAATAAAGAATTCTGCGTGCTTGTCATTGTGCACCTGTACAGGGCATACTTCAAAGCATTTCCTTTCTTTGCTGAGAAGCCACCTAAACTTCTATCTTTCTCTCATACACCATATTTATTTTTGTTGCTCAGTGTTTATTCCTATAGAAATCGAATTAGTGGAGAAATAGAAGTGCATGTATCTATTATCAAAACAAGTAACAGGTCAGCTATCTTTGTCATGCTTTCACGCTAAGAAAAACAGCAATACCTTTCTGTATCCCCCTTTCTACCTGAGGTTATTCCGTCCTTCAGTGTCTCCAAAGCTCCTGCNTCCATTGTGTCCCAAAGGGCCTTTTCTTTTTTTTTTTTTTTTTTTTTAATATGCTGGAGTAAGATCCCCAATTCCTAAAACATAAAATTCATTGAAGTCAGTGGCATTGCTCAGGTAAACCCAAGAGTAAAGGCAATAGTATTCCAAATATATTAATGGTTATTAATAAATGCTTTAGTAAATTTTGCTCAGAAGTAGACAAAGTAATGCTATTAACATGAGCTACTTTATGCTGCACTTCTCTAATAGTCAACACTGATCACCATCTTGATCCCAACTCCCTGCTTTTGGTGGCAGTAACTAGTAACACTGATGTGACAGAAGGCGAGAAACAAATACTGGTTTGTGAGAATGAGGGAAGGAAGCAAAACACCACAGCGATTATATAGCTTACTACTTTTTCGTATACAAATTCAGAACATAATCACGTTCTCTAAAGCTTCAGTCAATATATTTCCATTCAAAAGATACTAGCAAAGTTGAGATTTACTTATTTCTACAACTCCTTGCCTTTGCATTCAACCAAGACAACATCAAGCTCAGTTTCTCTGCAACTTCAGTGGCTGCAAGGTTGGTCTTTACCTTCCCAAAAGCAGAGGTCCCTGCACTCTGCAGCGAGGCGGCCAAGCTGCCCACATCATCCTTAGGGTGCCTTTCTCACCTGGCACAGGACGGAAGAGTCCGAGCTGGGAACAGGCACACGACCGTGGTCCCCGCAGCCCCGGTGCCCTGTTCACCCACGGCATGCTCAAGTAGCCACTGCCATTTGCTGTATTGCACAAATTCCTCCAAGCTACAGGAAGAATTATGCATTTGGGATAGCACCAGGTTCTATTTTTGCAGTGCTGAGATGGCCACATGCAGCTGAAGGACTGAATTCTATTTTCTTCAGAGCAAAAGACTTAAAATATTTTAAGTTTGCTGCCTGAGGGTGGGAAAGTGCCTTATGCTTATAAACAAGAACCTTTTCACTTTGTTATGAGAGTTTCTAATTTAATGTAACTGGGGTAATGGGTAGCCAATTTTAAGCATGTGGTTTGGTTTAAATATTAACTCTGGTGGTACATAAGGCTTCATTCAAAGGGTAAGTTCAGCTGCATAGTGACAGTTTACAAAACAAGTGTAATGCAGTGGAGAACTGCATTGTAATTACATCCCTGAAAGTTACTTTTAATCCTCAAAGTTTCATGTGGTCTCTTTAAAAAAATAAATAAAACCTCACACAGAACACACTGACTGAAATGGAAATTATTATAGTATCTAGTGTTCCTTATACAAAATTGCTAAGAAGCTTTGACTCTTTTATAAGGTTAAAGCATATAACTAAATCCGGCTCCATAATCTGGGCAGATCATGCTGATGCATGGCAATCCCTGAACTGTTAGGCAATAGAAACTTTACATTTGAAAAAGTGAAGTCTCTAACTTGTTTTGATTCCTCAAGGCAATTCTGCAGCAAACTGCCACTTAATGCATCAGCAAAATACCACTTACCAATCATTTTTTTTCAAAAGACCCAGCAGCACATCCCAAGCTGTTGTTTGAGGCTAGATTGCTAGGCTCTCATCGATCACAGTAAAAGCAGTTCAGAATTTTGGGGCGGATCTTTTCTTCTGCTGTGTTTGTACCTAGCCCATTGTTTCTTAAACAAACCAATACAATTCTGGCCAGCTCTTTTTGGCTCCCCTTTGTCCTGCCTTTCATATATAAGTGGAGTTTTGCCTTTGCTATCAAACAGCCATAATGCATACAAATGAATCACTGTTTTCCTGTCCTGTAGAAAATCCTGTCCACTCCAGCCTGAAGTCTACATGCATTCACACGGTCCACAATGTCCTGGATAATGGTACCTGTAGTACATCCAGACCTGTCATCCTTCAACACTAAAGATAAGCAGCAATCCCAAACAGCCTAATACTTCAATACTGCCCTCCTACTTGCCTCTTCACAAACACTCTCTAGTCTTGAAGAGATACTGGTCAATTCTGGGTGCTTAAGCTTCAGAGATGAGTCTGACATTTTAAAAACAGATTTTAAAAAGAAAAATGTGTTCAGAAACTCAGCTGTGTGACATGCATAATATCCACCTAAATTTCCAAGGAGAAACCACAGCATTGCCTGAGTAGATGATCCACTTCAATCCTCCCTGTGAAACAAACAAATTCATATCTCTAAGAGGATTTTTCCTGGAGGACTGGCCCCTTTCTGAGTGCTGGGAAGTGCCAGATACCCACATCTCCATCCAGACTCACTGACAAGCACCAGAATGGGATATTCCAATGGCAGGCAAAAAGCAGCAGGTGGGAAAGACACTGCTTAATGTAGATCCGGGCAGGAAGAGAGATGCCTTCCCAGCTGAAGCTGCCTCCTGGAGAACCTCATTCATCAGGCATGAATGACTGATACTTAGCAGCTAATAAATATTTATTAGGCAAGAACTAAATAAGTTTTAATAGCTCATACAAAATATTA
This sequence comes from Oxyruncus cristatus, assembly GCA_013399855.1. Lineage (NCBI taxonomy): Eukaryota > Metazoa > Chordata > Aves > Passeriformes > Cotingidae > Oxyruncus > Oxyruncus cristatus. The sequence goes on along the minus strand of VXAY01003858.1, from coordinate 895,654 downwards.
GCTAATTGTCACCATATAAGTAAGAATGTTTTAACCATATGCACTGTGATGTATAGACTTTAACTTGGTTAATTCATACACTGAAAGCCCTGAATAACACAGATTTTCAAAGACAAAACTGATAAAATACAGGTACTTTACTTCTTACATGAGCGTAACTAAGCAATAATTGATTTGCTGGTGTTGCAGAAGGAGCCTAATTCCTTCATTATGCTGAAGTATTGCCATAACAGCCATATCAATTTGTGCATTTTCGTATCAGTTCAGATGTCAAATACCACAAGGGGTATTTGTGCTTTTTTTCACCCAAATAGTCAGCTGCAACTTGCCACTCTGTCCCACTTCTCCTAGTGAAGGTGGTCCTCTGCTTTCACAAGAGCTACACAACAGTATCTCCGCTGCCCTGGGTCATCTTTCAGAAGTCACACAGATAAATCCACCATTACCTTCACCCTCATCTCTCACAACATTACTTGCAACACTATCATGCTTCCCTGATGAAGGACCGGTTTAGAGGAGGTGAACAGCTCAGGGATGGGTGAGACACATCAACTCCTTCACCCTCTGGCACCTGTGCTGGGAGTGACAACATCAGGTACCATCAGTGCTTCACTTGGCCCTTGGGAACAACACAGCAAGGAAATTACTGTAGTCATGTCTTCCATATAATAAAAAACAAAAAAACCCCAACAAAAACAAAAGTAGAAGGAATCAAAAGTTAAGGGGTTTTCCTCTTTTTCAGGGAAAGCTGCCTCTCTCCCATCCATTGCTGCAGCAACTTCCAAAATATGCATAATTTTCTGGAATGACATTAGTTTACGGCTGTGAGAAGTCACGGGATGGTTTTCAGTATGTAAAGTCATGCTGTGACTCTTCTCTCATCTTTTATCGTGTCTATTCATCTGACTTTCTTGATGCCTTCCATACACACACGAGATCAGCAGCAGTAGTACAGCATTACACCATTTCCTCCATCAAATCAGCAGTTTGACACTTTTCATAACTTGAGGGAACATCCCTCTACGTTGGAAATACGAACACCCAAACAAGCTCTGTTAGCAGGTTTCAGGTGAGAAGTAAAAACTGAACAGAAGTTGGGAGTCAGCTACCTTTTTCTCCACAGAAAGTGATGAGACACCACCACTGGAGTTCCAGGCTACTTAATATCTAACTTGTGCTAATTTTGCTAAAAGTCCAGAGCTTTTACTGTCCATTAATCCAGGCTGTTATCACAGAATTAAAAAGTAATTTTAAATTCATGAAATATGAAGGAAAAATAATTGGATTTGATATCTGTGGTATTTCCAAGACTGCCTGGAATTGCAATCACATTAAGGAGGGTATGACTGGGCAGATCCATAGATGTTCTCAAAATTAGGCTCCTTACCAAAACATATATTTACTTGTTTGACCGTGATTCTGCCAAGAGACGTACTGTCCTTTTGGAAAGTGTCATCCATTTCACAACTTTCCCAAAAATACACTTTCTTATGCTTTTGTGAACACCCTAGCATACAAACACAAGCATCAAAAATACAACAAAACCAAGTGTCACAGTCTGCCAGAATATCTTAATCACAGGCTTCTTCTCCCAGTATTAGAAAAAAATAAATCCTGCTCTGCTTGGCATGACAGCATATTATTTTAAAAGTAGAAGGGCTGAAAGAAAGTCTCCCTTCATCTCCCAAACCCCAAGAGAAAAAAAGCATGTACTCAATGACCATCCAGTGAAGCTTATTCATTTTGGTTAGGTTCCATAAGTCCTGCACCACACCTAATGAACACACTGCCTTCTCCTGATGCCTCTTACATTGACAGCAGAAGAGGATTAAAAATAATTACGAAAAAAGAAAACAAAACAGCACTAAAAAATTCTTACTGCAACAACTCTCCCTTTAATTTCCTCGGTTTGTTCCTTCTCCCTTGGAAGAAGATGTCACCTCATGCAAGAGGTCAGCCTTACAGTTTCAGCCTCTACTTGCATTTTAAAGCAGAAAGCCCTCAAGACTTTGGCAAATGGAGGTGAGGTGAGGTGTGTGGGATCTCTGCTGCTCGAGCAGGGACTTAGCAAACCCCACCCATCCTCCTGCAAAAGTTCAGGTTAAACAGTCTTCCCGGCAGAGCCTGTATGCATCACCTAGTTTTATGCTCATGAGAGATTTGTTATTGGGGCACCTAGTGCTCCAGACCTTCTAAGAGTAAGAACCATGAGGTACCAAACTTGTTTGTCAGTTCTTCATGCTTCCTCACTGCTGAGCAGTTTCTTCACTTCAAACTGCATGTGTTCCAACAGGCTCTGCAGAGCACAGGCTTTGCTTAAGTTAGGTGTGACGGAGGAAGATAAAATGATAAACGAGCTGCTTTGAAATAGCCGAGCAGCTGCAAGCCAGAAAACACAAAGTTCGTGCTCTATCAATACCCTAACTCTCACCCTGTTTCTTTGCCCTGACAGGAGTATCAGCACTGCTCAGAGAACACTTTCAACTCTGGAAACATTTCACATCACTGACCACAAATGAAGTGATACAGACGTTCTTTTCCATAAGCTGGAGAAAGCTCTATGGTCAGGGAAAGGTGGGGTTTCCAGTCACACTGGCAGCCCCGTGGAACAGGAGGGATGCACGGTGGGAGTAGGGAAGGAGCCTCCTGCAAACCCTGCGGCCGGAGGCTGCCCAGCTTCCCTCCTGCTGCCGCTCCACCTGCCTCAGGCTGTTACAGCCATCTATTAAAATACACTCAGTGAAACTCCCAGTCCATTTTATCAGACCTGTGTGAGTCAAGTTTGGCCCAGATGATTTTCTCAGCGTCCTTTCCCTCCTTGTTCTTAGTTTTCCTAACCAGAAAGGGGATGAGGCAGTTGGCATGTAACAACTAAAGCTACACTTGTCATACAGTGCAGCTCAGCAATCAGAAGATTACTCTTGGCTTTACCCCCCAAAATTTTTCAGTCTCTCATCCCTGCTGTCTCTACTGATTCAGGCTTCCCAGTTCAACCTCCCGTTCTCTGATGCTGTCTGTCATAGTAGACCCTTCCTTGGAGGCCTGGGAAAAGGTCCCTTTGCCTCAAAGAAAACTATATCTTACAGACAGACCTCTGACTGCGCTGGGAGTCAGTTTCTGGCAGACCAAACACTAATCCCAAGACTACCACTTTCTGAAGTGGCAAATATTAAGAAGAGAGTTTGTACCAGAGGGTGATTCCCAAAACTTTACTCATGGTCCCACAAAGCCCAGGACCAGCATATCCTCATGGGCTTCATTTACCTTATTCTTTCATTTAAACTTCTTCCCTACAAAGGCTTGCCCTTCATTACTGGAAACAAACTGCAATCAAACCTCAGCAAGGTATTTTTGTGGGTTCTTTTTTTGTGGTTAAGACACCCATAGGAGTTTTTGTTTAAAATAAAATAAAATAAAATTATTAGAAGGGAGGTAAAAATAGAGCTCAGAGAGGACTCTCATAGCCTGTTCCTCAAACACACTTCCCCTGTGCAGCACATCAAGGCTATTTCAAGTAGTACCTCCCATTTTTCACCCCTGAGTATCTTGAAGTGTGTCAGCTTAAGTAGCCAAAGAAAGAAATGGTTACTTAAGGGTAAGTGTAAATACCTTAGAAGAGGTGGGAGGAAGGCAGGGTTGGGTTAACAGATTGCTCACTGCACACGGTATGAAGAGTCGCACATCCACACAGCAGGTGCTGAGCCACAGATAATCCTCTCCCCCTGTGCCAGGCTCAGCACCTACAGTGGGTGTACAAGCACCTCAGGAAGAAACTGCTTCCCTCCCCGCGCTGCAGGCCTTGAAAATGGTCGTTAGGTTAAGCATACATTTGCACTCTTGGGGTAGCAACACTCAACATTTTCCCCCCTGGTATCTACGGAGAGAGATTACCACTCCAATACTTCATTAGCTGAGAGTGCTAAGTATTCAACCAACACGTGGAAAGAGTAAAACCACTGACGTTGATGTATTTGGTGAGGCTCTGTGGAGTGGTTTGGGATATTTTGTTTCACTACAGCATAAGGAAAGCAGCTGTCACCTTGATGATACTGCCCTCGGTAACTTGATACTTCAACTAGTCCCAACTTCAGCCGGCTCCCCCTCCATTTGAGCGAACACAGTTACTGATCACTTAAACAGACAAATGGGGATTTGCACAAAATAGGTTTTGAAGTGAGGCTGTAGGTCAGAGGAGGAGCAACTTGCACCCACTATTCCCACCCTTCCCCAGTCAGAGAGGAGAACACAAAGCTTCCACAAAAAACCAAAGAATGGAGAGAAATGCCAAGCTACAAAGTTTGGCACCACACATTCACTTTCCAAAAAGCAAAGGCGATGAGGGATGCAGCGCTCAAATCATCCATGTCTGCTTAAACGCTTGGTTTGTGTGCTCCAGTGCTGTTAAACAGGCACAGCTGATGAGTCAAAGATGGAGTTAGCCTCCCTGATACAGCAACTCTTTTCCACCCCAGACCAGTCACCTCCAGGTTTTTCCTTGAATTAAGGTCTGGCCAAGACATGTCAGCAGTCCAGCATTCCCTTCCTGCCAACAGCTCTCCCAACACTTTGGTCACTCACAACCAACTCCTCCCCATCCCCTCTTTTTCGCTGCCGTGAGCAGAGTGAGCAGAAGGATTCCTGAGGGTAGGCAAAGGTCCAGAGCTGGCCCAGTTTTTCATCTATCTTTTCTTCTGCTTTTGGATCTTGTACTTGCAACATGAGACTGAAGAGAAGTGCCAATGCTAACAGTTAGCTGGCTTGCCTGATAGCACAAAAGCAGCAGGAGGGGAAAGGGTGAAAAAAAAAAAAAACAATAAACCAAAAAACAGTCTAATGAGGTTGCAAGCACAAGAGATTGAAAAAAAAAGAACAAATAAATAACTTAAAATATAAATTACAATTAAGTGCACCATAGTTACCATGTACTGTGCAGTATTACTCTGAAATACCACTAACACAAGTCAAAAAACCCCACGCCGAACAAAAAGCAACATTTCTCACCAGGAAACTGGTAGTCTTACACCACCACTATGGTGATAATGGCATGAGAAATTGTACAAATGACAAGTCAGAATTCAAAAGCTCTCAGTTCATGTTGTTTTGTTTGTTTTTATTTTCCAATAAAAACAGTCTACACCTACACAGACAATAACACGGAGCACTACCCATCCCTCCAGTGTGCTCCATTATGCCACTGTTGAGAAAACAGACTTCTTTTTTCCCTATTCTATTTGAAGACAAAAGTCCATTAAGACAATGTCATTACATCTGTTTTTAGTTATCCAAAGAAAAAAATCAAAGTACTTATGCTATACGCTTGAAATGATAAATTTACCTAGCTCTGTGGACAATGTTTTGTAATGTAATGACTTCTTTCCCTGGAAAAGAAAGCAAACTTTTATTTATAAGCTGCTTTACATTTTAGAGGTGTTCACTGAAATTGAAGTCCAGTGTAATATGAAGCTTTTACTCACAGACACACAGCCAGCACCGAACTTCGGACTTTGTAATTAATCACAGAAAGATCCAGCAAATAAAAAAAAAAAAAAAAAGTCTTAACGAAAGCTAATTGACAACTGCAAAATGCAGGAGAAAGACCCATCTCTGCTTAATTGAATGTCCTTTCTGTTAAGCTGCATGCTATATTTACCACCTGGCCTGCAAGGGCTGCTTTTATTCAAAAGCTCTGCCGTACAATATATTCACGTGTAGGCGATAAAGACTTTATCACTGAAACCTTCTGCAAGAAATTAGGGGAATGAGAAAGGCTCACACACTTCCGCAGCAAAATTAGGTCAGGATGCCTTTGAACGGTTCCATTTGAAGGCTGTGCCAGACTTCTGATCAAATACTTTTTAGTGTGTTAGACCCAACAGCTTAAGAGATGAACTTCTATACTGCTGATAATTATTACTGGTAGTGTGCACTGCTGCTTCCCTCTCCACCTGTGGACAATTATAAATAGCCTAGATTTTCCAGTCCCTGACATATGCCACTCTGTTAATAGCACTTCCAAAACCTATCCTTCATAACCATGGGTCACACGTTTCAAATATGACCACCACATAACTCCATGCAGATCAGGAAATCATGACTTGCCCCACACATACTCTTAAATAAACGCTGCCTGCAGATACAGGTATGGTTAAGTGACTTTAGCATCCCAGTAATTAATGATGTGAAGCTGTAAAGTGCCCAGTTTGTGATTCAAATGCAAACCTGCCTCTGCCTTTGGTGCCTACATACAGCCCTGAACTGTGCAACCAGGGATCATCACTGCCAATGGCTCCATCACCTCCTGATGAGGCTGATGACCTCCTCCATGCCAGCTCCTCTTCTGGATGGACTTCAGGGCTACTCCCAAATAAAGCATAGTCCGGTTGCCAAGCTGGGAGGCCAAAGGACAAAGAATTGTCTCCAGATACATAGAGCAGTTAGTTAAACACCTCTTCCCCACTCAGCTTTACTGCCCTGAGGAACAGGCATTAGAGGCCACCAACCCCAGTCACGTTTGTGTAAATTTTCCTTAATAAATCAATCTGTAAATAAACTACAACAATGCCCAAACCCCAAAACTACTTCATCGAGGCATTCAGAATCTTAAGTCTTTAAAAATTCAGACTTTTACTGGGTTTTTTTAAGCTATTAAAGTTCACAGCTGAATTCACTCCAGCAAGCTTGGCCCTTGGGAGAGTTGTTAAGATACACAGAAATATCCTACTCCAGCTTCCTACTCCTTCTTGTTTTGCTCTCCTCTTAGGTGACACTACTAATTGTACAGCTGCTACAACGAGCTGCCAGAGAATGCTCTAAGGAGGTTTTCCAATTAGATTAGCTGAATTAAATAACGAGAGAGAGAGAGAGAAAGAGATTAGCTTTTTCTGTGCATCTCTAGGAAGCCATGGAGAAATCCCCAAAAATACTCTTGCTAATCCTCCCTTAGGACCCCTTTATCTCTGATCACAAATACAGAAATGCCATGTGAACTACTCTACTACATGGGAACTGTGCCAGCTCTGACTGTATAGCCACAAGCTTCATGACAAGGGATCCTACCTACTTTTTTTAAGACTGACAGTATCTGCCAGAAGTTTTCTCCTCAGTCTTCCTCAGGTTCCTCAAGTCAAATACCTTTACCCGCATAAACCAGCGAAGGCAAGATCCTCAGATGTTATGTGAAACACCAAGAAGTGACACAGCAAAGAAGCATCACAGAGACTCCTACCTGTATATTATAGAACCACCACACTTTTTTTCCCCAAAGTAAGGTTGTTGGGGTTTTTTTGTCATAACCCAAAACTGTCTAATTCTTTTAGTGTAGATAGAGAAAGTCAGAGGAAAAAAAAAAATAAAATGACTGACACATGACATCAGTAGCATTACAACATATTCACATGCCCAGAAGACTTCTTTAACCCACAGACAAGATTCATGGTTCTCAAAAAAAGTATCAGGAAATCTTCATCACTGGTAAGCTTATCTGGCTCTTGGTATATGACAATTCATGCCACCAGGCAGAAGACCAGTTCCAGGAGTCCACCAGAAGAGACCTACATCAAGACGCCAAGTCACCAGCTTTTGTTAAAGCAGGAGAGATACGGTCAAGAAGACAGCACTAGTGTAAGCACTGAACCCAAATCACCCAAGGCCAGAATAAGATTTTCAGATTGTGAATTACAGTAAGAACAGGAACAAAAGGAAAGAAAGATTATTTCCCTTTTCTAATGCCCTACAGTTGCAAAACAGACAAGAAGTGGCATTTTCATCACAGCAATACTGTCAAGAGTACTGTCTCAAGCCATTTTAGACCTTTTAGACACCATGTTCCTGTGTTACCAGGAGCTCAGAAGTTCCCTCCATGCTGGGAGCCCCAGCATGGCAGCACCTCTGCCTCTTCACCTCAGCAGAAAATCTATTACTGAGCCTGAGCCTCACCAAAGGCAAAGAGATCCCCCTTGCAGACACAGCCCTGCTCAACAGGGCATGGCTGCTTCAGCTAAACAGCACCAGAAAGAAAAGGATTTGCAACAGGAAGCGTGACTGGAGACAACCAGTAATACTCAACTTTAAGGCCCTGTGTCCTCCAGCACCTGCACACTTTAAGGAGTTAAGTCTGTTTTTAACAGGTGGCCATGGTACCTACTTTCCTCACCCTCAAACCCTGCACAGTCAGGCCATTGAGTGACAATGGAGTATCCAAAGAATTCCAAATATATGGATAATTCCAAACATGATCATGATTCTTCATTATTTTAAGTTGTTAAATGATATAAGTCTATCTTTTTATAGTCAGTTATCAGACTTGCCCCTTCTTCCAATGCCCTCATGCCATTCCTCCCCTCTGACACCAACAGATGCTCTGTGCTGCTCTACAGGAAGGAAGAGCAAAAACCACTCCATGGTTTGCCACAGGTCTTCATCACCCACCTCCTGCTCACTGCCAAACTCTCTGGAAATCTCTGGAGACCTCTGACATGTCCACCAAAGCATTTTGCTCAAGAGGAAAAAGCAAACCCAACTGCAACACGGACAGACAATTTCAGTTGAGCCAGAGGTCCATTCGGGTCACAACAGCTCTGGTGTGACCTCCCAGCCTGGTCAGGTCAGGTACAGACCTATGCTAACCACTATTCTCAGTTTTTCTCTTTAGAACAAAATTTTTCATGACCATGCTAGTCCCCTAACGGGGTCTTGGGGGCAGAGGAAAGGCTGCACTGAACTATCAAACCAAAAGCACCTGTTGGAGCTATCGAGGATCAAACCTTACTTACAGAGGAAAACTTATAAAACTGTTGTATTAAATTACAAGTGAAGAAACAAGACAAAAACAATTTCCAAAGAGCACCTTCTGTTTAAAGCTCTTTTTTCCTGGTAAGTAAGGTCAGAGAAGATGCTCCTTCCACACTAATTCCTGCCAAGAGAATTTTGAGAGCAATTTTGTTCTGTTTATTTAACTAGGAGTCCTGCTCATCTTCTGTGGGGCATTTCTTTTCCTGACACTTGAAAGACATGCTGCCTTTTGTAAAAGACGCACATGTGACAGTATAAAAAATTTAAATATATGTAAAATAGAGCTCTATGTAGAATAAAGTTCTATATAAAACATATACGCAGAGTTTCAAAGACCTTCTAAGCTCGAACTGCAACAGCTGGAGAGTAGTCAATGCTGAATGCTCTGTGGAAGACAGTCTCTGTGAACACATAATTTCAAATGTACCCCAAAAGTTTTGTGACATTTTAGATGCTAGAATCAAAAAAAACTGGCTTTCATGGATGAGAAATAATCAAAGATCACAAGACTGAAAAATTATGAACAGCCTCACCAAAGACAAAACTTTAGAACATATGCATGGCATTTTAGTAACTTTTCCTGTCTATCCCCAGGACTAGCCATTCTTCTTGTTCTGCCACGGAGAAGAAGATTTGTGAGTCGCACATGCTACAGATGTTTAAGTAACCAATTATTCTAAAGATTTAATCTTCTAACATAATATGCTGCCACAGCAGTTCTTGGAACTTATCCCTTCTCACAATAAGACTCACACAAGCCCATAACTAACACAAACAGATTTCACACACCATGTTCATGGATGCTTCTTCTCCTTGCTGGACAAATGCTTTCCTCCACCATGTTTGCACTGCCACTGGTGGCAAGTATCAAGTGCCTCTGAGCAACCAACTGGGAGCAGATGCAATCCCATGGCCAGAACAGGACCTGAATGTTCTGCAATCCCTCTTCCACAAAAAAAAAAACTCAGAATCTTGCTTCTCAGCAACATTATCTTATGCACATCCTTGGTGCAGGAATTATGCATTATTATTATTTATAGGGCTAAGCCATACCTATTTTTATTTCTACAATGTGACAAATTTATATTCAACAGAAGCTCAACTTTTGGATGTCCCAATGATGGTGTGTTTCCTTTACTTTGAACTACCTTCACCTTTCTGCTTTGCTTCCCTTACAGGTTTTCATTTTAAATAATAAGAACACCATCAATATCACACCTCCGTGCCTGCATATTTGAACCTGGAACTGCACAATGCTTGAAATGGATTTGAATGGAAAGGCTTTGTGGAGGCTTTCATCTGGTAATCAGGTTAAGTTACACACTGATTCTGGGATCTCCACATCCAGAGTGAGCACGGATAAACAACTCAGAAAAAGAAGAGCCTCTCATCTCCGCAGCCTGCAAGATATGCCATGTATTCAAACCCGCTCTTAGCCTCCCCCTGAGGACCCCACTCCAAAAAGCAAAGAGGACTCCGCTCTTAAAGCCAAAAGATATCAAGTGCATGCAGTTGGGCTGTCTCCTCCTCCAATGTCCAGCCAGATGTTCCAGCAGGTACTGCAGAGTCACCACAGGTAGCATTAATGCAGCTCGGCACACAGAAAGAGGAAAGCTTGCTGCTACTTGTATAATTAATGGAAGTACAGAAGACATACAAGAGAGGATCCTGGGGAAGATAGGAGAGAGGGAAGACCTAGTTAGGTTATTCATTCCTGTGACAGCAAATATGACACATTTTTTGCTCTCTCGAAACATCCTCAGTCTTGAGGCTACACTGGTCACACACCCAGTTGCTCCCTGAGAAGCACTTTATCTCCCAGGCTATATTACTTTAGCACCAGTGTTTCCTGCAGCTCTGTGAAGTCAACCCTCTCATTCCAGAGAGACAGTCACACTTACAAAATCCACTTAAAAAAATAGGGATGGGCCACTTCACACTGATCTAAAAGGTAACAAGTGACCTCCATTAGTGTGGAAGCACCTCTAGAGAAAATTATGCTTTATTATGGTTAATCAAACAGGAACAAAACATTATGTCTGACAACATAATACTTAAATACAGACAATGCATTCTGGTTGTTAATCACAGTGCTGGCTTCTGAACATTTTGATTCCGTTCCTGCACATACTACAGGCTGTTTGACCTTCTGCAAGTCTCTTTGTCTCCTCACCATTAATAAAATTACAATGTATTTGTCTTCATGCTCACAACTCAAACACAGCCAAACAGGTTTTTATTTGAACTTTCCCAAATCAATTCACCTTGGGAACAAAGCAGTTCAGCTTAGAAGGGAGATTTCTGAATAAGTTGTTTATATATAAACTAAAAATAGTGTTTTCACATGGACCATCCAGCTCAGGCTGTAGTTAAGCACAGCTTACATGACCCTACGCTCCAACAGCCTATCTACAGACAAGGTCAACTTTTGCAGATTCATCACTGCTCTATTAGTCATCATTTCACTTTAAATGAAACCCCTACTTGAGACATCAACAAAAATAATTTGTTCAGCACAAGTGCACTTGTTGTAAGTGCTTGTTAAATGCTATGTTTTCTCCTACTGCAATCAGTTTTCCAATAATTTTGACGATTACATGTATTTTGTATTTCTGCCTAAATATCTAGTTTGCTTTTGAAAGCATCCCCCAGGGCTGAGCTAATCAAGAAAACAACATACATACTGAGAACTGTCATTATTACAGGGTCAAACACTAATGCAGTCTTTACTCAAGAGATTGCAAATTATACTTCAATGTGAGCAGGAGAAATCTTGTTCCCAAATCACTGAATAGTGTCATGTAACCTATGAATAAATTACTAATGGTGAAAAGATTATAGATAGCAGTTTATTAGTGTCTTGTAAGCACAAACCAAAGAAAACCAAAAAACAAGCTGTTCACAGAACACCCTCCAGTAATTCTCTCATGTTTAATACAACATAGAGTGCAAAATAACTTGAATGTGGACCAAATCACTTGCTCACAACTTGTGCATCCTCTCTCAAATGCATCAGCACAGAGGGCATCTTTATGACTTACAGTCAAGTAGAGTCTTATTTGGGGCCTCGAATAAGCTTGCCAATCTCAAACACAACATTTCTGTTAAAAATCACAGTCAGTCAAATCTATTGAGAAGACAAAAGAGCACTTTTCCGTAACTAGACAATAGCTCTTTGTTCAGCTGCTGGGCCTTACTAAAGCCTGCAATTCTTTGCCATAAGCAAAACGTTTAAACTGCTCAGTGGCAAAAGTCAATTTGGTGAGAAAATGTAATTAATAAATGCCATCCATATGCTTCTGCTTGACATTCTGTAAAGACAACTAGCCACGAGGAGCAGGGCAAATGGAGAGATCAAACAACCAGCTGCTCTGCAGGGAGGACTGAGCTCTTCTACAAGCTCAGTACTCCCCGCCAAAACACCACATTCCCCAGGGAGGATGGCAGGTAGCTCTCCACCATCCTCCCTGCAGGCATTAGATCATGGCTATGTGTTTTACATGGGACTTCTCACAACTTGCACCTCTACTAGTCAAGAAATTAGGTCTTCATCGTCATCCTGAGATTATACTTAACTTAGGACCATAGAGACTTAGATCCACCAAACCTCCAAGCAAATCCAGGACTTATGGCTCATTCTCCAAAGTCCGCCATCTTTATCCCATTTGGTGCAGCAACTGTCTCAAACCTACCACAGAGGTGTTATCTGCCCAAGAATCACAATCCCAGCACCCAACTTCAAACCCTAAGATAGTGGTCCTGACTTGTTCCTGAAGACGATGCTCTCATCTACTTCCTTGATAAGGATCTAGGAAAAAATGCAGAGAAAACAACTCTGCACTTCAGGGCTGAATACAAAGTCAGTTCCAATGCAGACCTCAGGGCTAAGATATCAAAAAGAGGAACTTTCAGTGTTTGATCTTGGGTCAAGAATCATCAGTTCCTTAATTTTTAAAAGATAAGCTTAACCTGAGAGGGAAATCTATTTCCAGAAAGTGGCTCCTGAGAAATCCATCTAAGGGGCAGCTGCAATACCTGAGACTGGTGGCAAACCCCAGAGCTCCACAGAATTTTCATTGCATGGCAGTGCAGGTAGTTGTTGGATGGGAGAACCCAGATGCAAAAGAAGCAGCCACGGCAGATGCTGCTGCCTGATTCCAGGTGCTGCCAAGTCACAATAAGCAATGGACAAGTATTTATTAATTCTACAGTAAAAGAAAAAGCTTTTGTGAATTGGGGAAGGGTAGAAATAAATCAAGACTGAAAAGGCTTCCCCCTTTCTTTGGAACTTATTTGACAATGCAAATTTAACACACTTAGGAGAGACACACGCAGCATATAAATATAAAATGCCACCTATCTCTTCAGCACTTCCTCTCCTATAGTTACTATCTCCAAAGTCTAACTGCCTTTTTCAAAAAAAGCCAACATTCCTCCTCTCCAACACACTATCGATTATCCAAATTCCAAAACCAAAGCAACCATTAGAAACAAATGCAGGAAAATTAGAGCATCATGTTCTAAATACTAAATACTCCTGAAAAATATTAACTTGGATCATCCTTCTATAACTATTATTTATGCCAACAACTCAGTGCTCAGACACTTATAGAAGAAACAGAAAGACCAATCAGTTGATGCCCCAGCACTCTGTTTCACTTAAAGCTCAAAAACCAACCCCACGCTCATGCAATGCTAATGTCAAGCAGTCTCCAGACCCCAGAAGCCTCCCGAGGAGAGATGTGATTAATCTTCTGTGAGGAGAGCAGCACCATAATTCTGCAGTATGCAGCACAACCTGCTAGCCAGCAAAGTTTCTCAACGTGCAGTTGGGCATGCAGAGAGGATCAGACTGTCACACAAGCTCTGGAAAACCGTTTGTCCCACTGCTGCAAACTAGAACAAAACGGAAAGGTTTATCAGCCTCTTCCGAATGGGAGCTGACAACTACAGCTGGATACTTGGCAGTGCCCTCTGGTGCTATTAAAATCAGCAAAAGCTGACTCCCAGCATATCAGGACTGGACCCAACCTTTTAAAAGGCACATCAGGCCTCTCATTTACGATTTTCCTTTTCTTTCCAGCAGTTTCCTGTCACCATCTTTTCCTCTCCAACAAGCAAGCAAAGAAACTTTCAAGGTAGCTTCCAAAGCACATTTTTTGCCATTCAGCCAACTCTGAGTGAATCTCTCATGTCCTGCCCACTGAGGTAACCAGACCCCACTCTAACCTGATGTGCCACCACACACTGCACTGATGGCAGCAAAGCACAAGCCCCGGCTGAAATCCACCAGCTTTGTGTAGGCAACAACTTGCCACCATGTGCAGGCTGGCACAAACAGGTCAAACTCCCTCTCACCCTCTTCATCACAGCCATGTCCTCAAAGGGCTGCTCCCCCAGGAGGAGCTGGCATGGTGCAGCAGAGCACATGTGCAGTGCAACAGCCCATGTCAGGGCACACAAAGCATGCACCCAGCACGGGTAAACCGCTCCCTGGTTCAGCGGCAGGTCGCACTTCCAGTACATTTTTAACACAGCTCTGACATCTACTTGGCCCATCCCAATAAAAATGTTTGTTGGTTACATGGAACACACACAGGGAACTCCCTGCTTTAGGAAACAAAAAATTGCTGCTGCTTTCCACTCAAAAAAATTCACAGATAATTTACATCATCAAAAATGAGAGATATTTTTACCGTAAGGCTTTGCCTAGATAATAATAGTAAATAATAGAATCAAACAAAGAAGAAATTTAGAGCCAAATCCACTTGACAGTGCTCTGGCAAGCTGGTAGGGTTTTTTTTAAGTATCCATATAAAATTCCTCTTATGACCAGGATAGCCTTCTGCAGAAAGGACGGATTTAGCATCTGCCTTTTCCCAAAGACTGGTCTACAAAATCCTACCTTAAGGGACCATGAAGCTGCTGCCAGACACAGTTAAAGGAAAAAGAAGGGGGGTGAAAGAAAAGGAAAAAGACCAACCTCCTTTTACTTTTCCAGTCAGTCCCTCCACAACCTTCTGGCAGCAGCAAGGGCGCTGCAGCAGAGCCAGGCAGGCTCCCCCCAGCTTGCTCTCCCCACTGCCCCCCAAACCGCACTGACCCGGTATGCCCCAACAACCTGCCTCACTCTGCCGCAGTGTGTTCATCCTAAGGCAAAAACCCATCAAACTTAATACTTTACTAATTACTGTGGCAGTTTAATAGCTACTCCACCATCAGAGAACTTTGTAATAACAGCATTTCTATAAAATTAAAGTATATTGTACCTCATTAGCCAAGGGTGTTTCTGCAGCACAGTTATACTTAGCGGAAACAGTAGTCGGTGTTCACCCCAACCCTCTTTAATTAGTCCCTAAGAAAAGTGTTTTACAATTGTATCCTTAGAAATCCCTAATGATGAGCCAGATTTCACAAAGGCTGTGACTTGGCTAATTTATACAATAGCTAGAGAACTTCAAAAGTTAACCCAAGCTAGTGACATTATTTAGTTCAGTGAAGCGGCTCATTTTAATTGGATTAAATTGTCATGGTTTTTTAATTTCATATTGAAACCGCAATTTATCATTTCCTAATATTTGCCTAAACACTGCAGCAGTGTCATTTGCATGCTCCCTTCCCTCAAGACAGTCTCAGATCCACAGATGGAAAAGACCAAAACGCTCTGGCCGGCCCTCGCCAGCTCCGTGCCGCGAAAGGGTGGGAGCGTTCGCTGGAGCGAGGCTTTCCCAGAGGTACAAATCCCGGCAACCGAGCTAATTGCATTAAGCAGAGGGCCCGGTTAGCGAATACACTTGTGGCGCCGAAAAAGCGTAAATAGCGGCATTATCCCGAGCAGCTCGCGGCAATCCCATGGGGAAGGGCCGGCCGGGACAGCGGCGGGCTCGGGCTCCGCAGAGCCGGGCCCGGGGCTGGCCGGGGGGCGCGGAGCGCTCCGCACCCGCGCACAGAGAGGGGCAGCAGCGCGGCGTATCCGAGGGTGTTGGGGAGTGCTGAGCCGCGCAGCCAGGAGGATTTACTGCCTTTTTTTTCTCTTTTTAGCAGCCGGCCGGGGAGGGTGGATTTTGCAAAGGAAAGGCTCCTGCCTCGCCTCCCGTGGAACCGGGGGCGAGACGGCGTTGTCTTCGGGCGGCCGCTCGGACACGGGGCGGCCCGGCGGCTCCCGGCGCTGGTCCGGGATGGCTAAAAAGCCCCGCTCCGGGACCCAACCCCGCGCCGCCGCCCCTCGGGCGCCCCACGGCCTCCGGGCAGCCCCCTCTCCTCCAGGGAGGAGGGAAAGACGCACCGCGGGGGCTCCGGGGCCGGCAGGCGGCTGGGTCGTCGCGGCAAACTTCGGCTGAGGTTCGCTGGAGGACGGCTCTGGCAGGGTGCTCCGCCTGACTTCGTGGGTTGTTTTTTTTTTTTTCTGCGGGTGGGGGACCGTCTCTTTCCTTTTTGTCTTGGGCGGGGGAAATGGTGCCAGCTGTTTGCCGAGCGCTCAGCGATCAACAGATGCCCCTCCGAGCCAGCCCAGCGCCCCGGCGGGCGGCGATGCCACGGGGCAGGGCCGGCACTACGAGCCCCGCGCTCGGCTGAC
>VXAY01003858.1:825619-879025 GCA_013399855.1 Oxyruncus cristatus | reverse complement strand
CCGCTGCCGCGGGCCCGGTACTGCGCGGCGCTGGGGCGCCCGGGCTGCAGGCTGCGCGCTGCCGGCTCCGCCGCCCTCCCTCCGCCCCGAGTGCGCGGCGGCGGCGCCGCGGCTCCCAGTTAAACCCCGCAGAAATTCCTGCAGGATTACAACACAGATTGGCAGCTCCCCCAGCCAGTGGAAGGAGGCGGCGCGCCGCTGCCGCCGGCTCTCGCCCCTCACAAATTCAACCAACTTGCCCCCCTCCCTCCTCCTCCGACCCGGTGTTCCCTCTCTCGTCCTCCCCCCCAGTGGAAAACATGAGCAGCGCCGCGGGCCGACCGAGCGAGGACTGGCCCGGTATGAAAGCGGAGACGTGGAAAGGCTCCCCCTTCGAAAGGGGAATCGGGCCGTGGCCGCGTTTTTTTCAGCGCTGTGCCTCCGGAGTTCGCTCCGCTGCTCCGCGCCATCCTACCCAGTTAACCTGGGTGGCAGCTTCAAATGTCGGAAGAAAGTAAAACGGAGAGGTTAAAATTCACGGGAAGGGAGGCTTTTCCAAAATGCCAGCCCATTGTGGATTCCCACTTGGCTTTTTGCCTCAGACTTTTTACCCTCAACAAGGAGACTAGAAAGTTTCAGTGGTGAGGGGCGGTGAGTAAGAAAGAGCTGTGATTTGTTCCTAGTTACATGGATCCAGGAGCTATCTCTTCGAAATAAATAGTGCAGGAATTGACAACAGCAAGAATGTGTGCTCCAGAAGCCAAAACAAGAAGTCTTGCTACGACTAGTCCATGGTATTTCTCAGCTGGGGAAAATGGTGATATTGAAGACCTTAGGAGCCTCAGCCTGATTCACTTGCCTATGCCAGAGTGTTTCCACTGCTGTACGTGTGCATATATTACATCAGTTGTTGGACATGGGAAAGGAGCAATAACCAGGAAAGCAAAATATTCAGTCTCACTTGCAAACTGCCACTGGTGATTTAAGTCAGATGATTTCAAGCAGTGTTTTATAGCCTGAATCAAATGGCCACAAGAACTGTAACGGTCTCTTTTGTTTTAGCAAAACATATCCCTCTCAGAGGACCCCAGCCTGGAAGGGGCAAGAAAAGCCCAAGGAGATTCCCTGAGCAGATGTTTTTCCATGCCCTTCACTTTGCTTGCCTCATGCTCTGTGGAATACTTTGGCCAATGGGTGGTGTTGAGATCCCAATTACCTTCAGTTCCTGCTCTGGTTACCTTCCTGTCAAAACAGGAATGCCATCTAAGAAAATAAAGTTAATTTGACACAAGCAATCTCTCACCCCACTCATCACTTTCCCAGCCTCTCCCAGGCAAGCACTTCCCTGGCAATCCCTGTGCAGAGTGGGCGCAGCGGCTGACTCGATGCTGGGAAGCGGCAGGACCCTTGTGCCCAGAGGGGTAGCTGATCATGCCTGGAGTGCTCTCACTGCATGTGACCCCCAGGAACATGATACCTCTCAACAGTTACTACACTTGCTATTTCTAGATCCACCTTCCGGACATGCCGTGTCACTGATTTTTAGGCTGCATTCCCCACTGAAATCCTACCAGATTTTCAGTTGTCTGCTCCTTGTTGGTGTCACACACAGAGATTGTTTATGTGTTTCTTATATTAAACAGATTGTTTAATATAATCTTTCTCCTTCAAAGTATGTTGCAAATTCTTAGGACCTAATTCTCTGTATCCTCTTCCTTTGTAGGCAGCAGGATTGCAATCCAACAAAGCAATAGTTTCAGCACTGTTTGATGTGGGTGAGTGAAGTGAAGTGCAATGAAGGCAAGAGAGGAAAACTCTATTTGGGCAAAATCTGTAGGACCTCACGTAGGCATGGGGTCTTACAGGCAGCCCTGTCTGCAGGGAGAGGAGATGAAGAGGTTGCAACTTGCCCCAAGTCAAGGCGGAAACCAGAAGCATTCCTTATGCTGGCAGGATCCTTAACAGCAGGAAAACAGAATGCCACATTAGAAACAAATAACATAAAAGAGCAAATGTGAAGACAGAGACACTTGCATACAGGAAGCATCCTAAGGGTTGTCAGACATCAAGGGGCAGGTGATTTACTACAGTAGGGTATTTTTTAGCACTCAGACCTTACAGGCTTGTCTTTAACATATAAATCAAGCTCAGCTGTACTCTCGTGTTACAATTCATGGTTATCAGGGTTTTGCATATGTGGTAGGACCTATCAAAAATCAAAATATCCTCTGCAACCAGCAAAGGGAAGGCCTTCCTCAGACAAAGACAGCAGCAACTAATGGGCTCCTCATGGACCTCAAATGTCCATATGGGCAGTGCCCTTGAAGGATTAGGGGCTAAGACCTGCAAAATCTCCAAATGCCTACACATATCCTTAAACCTCTGCGGGGAAAATTCCTGATGCCAAACACAAAGATAAACACACAGGTTAATGCTAGATGGAGCAGAACTAAAGGCCAGAAGCCAGATGGATGATTTGGAAAGAGAGATGAGCATGAGGAGTAAAGAATGTAAAAGAAATAACCCTTTTAGGTCACAGAAATAACAGAATATTGTCTTGGAGCCCACTTGCTCCCTCCCCACACTCTTGAGTCCTCTGTCTGAAACCACCCTACAGCAGTAAGAGCATTTCCACATATGGTCCCATGGAAAACAGCTGTGCTACCTTATCACAGCCAAGTGTTTCATCACCTGCTCTTCTTGTCACCCTGATTTTATAGGTACAGAGGTAAGTGGAAAGCCCAGCACAAAGCTGAAACCAAATGTTTTTAACCCAAAGGAATTGTGTAATAAAAACTGCAATGAGAAAGTAACCAGAGCCAGGTGATGAGACAGAGGCATTTCTTAAGCAGATTGTCAGACAGCAATCACCACACTGCCTTTGTGCCACCCTGAGTCACCACAGCCCTCCAGTAGTCACAGGCCACCCGATCACAACACAGACATTGGGTCAAACCAGGCTGGAGTGGAATTAAGGTGGGATTAAGGCACAAACTTCACCAAAGGCCATTTCTTTGCAAAATGTGTTATCTGCTGGAAGGATGCAAGGGGACCTCACACGTAGCTTGTGCAATGTGGTTATCAACTACAGAAAAGACCCAGATATACACCAAATTTTAAAATTCAGTTTTGTGTCTCTCCAAAGGGGAAATAAGCCTTCTGGATTTTCAGTCTATGTTTCCACCTCTGGCTCATTTGCATTGTACAGTCAAATCACTGAATGACTTCACACAAACACAAACATTTCTAAGGCTGGGAGGACTGCAGAGCGCAGAGAGGGCTTTGCAGGACCCTTTTAGTGGGGTGTGCTATGGAGTTACTGGAAGTTTAGGGAAGAGTCACAGTTAGAAAGAGATGGGAACTGTGCAGAAAACAAGCGTGGAAATCTTGGGAAAAAGTTTTCCAGCCTATGGGTGCCAAGATACCATTAAGGATAAGTGTGCATCACAAGTTTCAGGGTGCTTCCCAAGTATTCAGTTCTGCATGGCCAAGTCCTCCAGGTGACTTGCACAACCAGCAGGGCTAAGGAAAGAGACGTACATAAGGAGAAGAATTCCTAATCATGCCAGTTCTCCATTAAGATTTGTTCAGTAATAGAAGTTATGATTGAGAACGCTTGGCCCGAAGCACAGCCCTGAGCCTCACACTGCAGTCATGTGGGTGCAAAGTGGTGTTGGCTGGAGCTGATGTTTGTTACGTGAACAAACATGGATATTTGTTATGGTGGTTGTATTTGTGTCCAGGATGGGATAGCCTTGGCATCACATTTAAAGGTCATAAGAGATGGCAATTTTTCCCAAATGACTTATTCAAAGAGGGACAGAACCTGTTAAAAGGGAAAAAGCAGCTGACATAAAATCTGTTTGAACCCACACTGGCAATCTTCTAAAAAAACTTGCCAAAATATGTTGGTAGGACAGTTCAGAAAGGTTTATTACCACATTCCCAAACTCCCAAATTTTATGCTTCTAATTTAAGAACAATAGAACTGCTCATCTCTTCTAAAAAAAATGTCTCACAAAATATTTTTAAGTGCAGTCGTGTTCATTTCTGTATTTTAATCTGGAATGAGGGATGTGGTAGGATGGAGCTGGTACTCATGGGACTGTTGAATCACAGGATAGGTGGCAGAAATTTTTTAACAGTGTAATTACATGAACGTGCATCCTTCTTCAACAGGCTCTTGTTCCAAGGGTAGCTCTTCTAAGCATCTCCAAAATACCCTAGGACATCTTTGCTTCTCTTTGATCCAATGGTCTCTTTTGCTATGCAGCTTCTGAATCATAGACTAGTGCAGGTTATTTATTTTTTATTCCGTCTATATTCTTATTTTGGTTAGATGTGAAATACAAAACATGTCTGCACGGAACCAGGGATCCCTGATAGCTGAAACAACAGCCAGCAGGAGCTAAGGGCATCGCTGAGCAAACAGTGCTTGTTGTGTCTGCTGTGGCACTGCTGGGGCTGCACAGCTGGACTGTATGCGGGTTATGTGGTGGTTTATAGTACTGGGCTTTATATGAATGCAGCAGAAGGTCTGAGCTTGGCCTGCAACAACTGACAACAGAAAGGTGCAGCTGACAAAACTTTTTTTTTGTTAATTTTTCATGGAAAAGAACATTGGTAGGGAGACCTAATAAAGAAGAAAATAAAAAGCTGGCATTGCAGGCAGAGCACAAGCAACAGCCTCCTACAAGGTGGTGGGTTGGGTGAAGCAGCCCAGGAGTACCCTGCACATGGAGCTGGTTTGTGTTTGTCACTGTGCAACAAAAGAAGTGAGTATTGATGAAAAGAGACAGAGATATACACCTAGGCTGGGGGCTTCACTCCAGTGAGGAGATGCAGAAGGGGAGGTGCAGATGGAGCGGGGAGCAGGGAGTGCTGGAGTCATCTCATGCTCACTGAGAATGGTGTCAGCCAGCTTTCCAGAAGAGTTACTTTCACAAAGTCCCAACCCCTGCCTAGAGAGGAACATCTGAACCAATTATTCATCCAGATTCAAAGGTGGCCTTTACACCTGGCAATGAAGTCTGGCTTTGACAGCACTCCTAGAGTAGGGGTTATCCCCTGCTATTCAGCAACTTGCTGAATCTTTTAAATGTAAAATATGTGCCCTGAGTGCCTTGCTGATTTAAAGATCTCTTTTCCAGGGGAGATGCCTACAAAGCACCATAAGTAGAGTCAGTGACACAATACTGACAGCTAGGACCACCAAAAAATTATGAAACTTGGACAAAAACTCCACTATTTCCCAGAGACTATTTGTCTCTGAATGTTAACTGCTGTAGGACATTCAGTGGCACTTCATGCTGGCCTCCTGAACAGCATAAAATTTACCCCTCTGTCATTCTAGCCAAGGCTATTGCCCTTTTTATTTTTTTAATTAGGACAAAATGTACCTTTAAAATAGAAAAGATAATTCTTTCTCTCTGAAAATTTCATTTAGAGCCATGTCTCAACATTTGCCTGACACATTTGCATACCTGAAAGTGTCTAATATGTGATGATCTCTGCAAATGAAATGCACAGTTGATTTAGTTTATGATCCCAAAAGATGATATTGTGGTTAAGTTTTGTATGCAGTACATCAGGAGAAAAATACAGAAGGGTTGAATTGAAAGGGATTTTAATTCTGCTAGGTATACTGCTGGAGTTAATGAAAGTCAGTTAGACATACATTTGGCTGCTGTTCCTAGCTGAATAATACAAGTAATAACAGAGGCATCTATTCAATTTCTGATGAACATGAGTAATTTCCATTATCTTAAAATGTGTGGGAGTTATGAATTATAGGTGCAGTGATTGCCCAACACTTTGTCATTATTATATCTTGTTGTCAGTTGCTTATATATTTGCCAAAGTTTAATGCATCAAGCTGAAATTTCCTATGCTGGGCATCAACCTCCAGCTGACTTTACTTGTTTAATTTTATTTCTGTTTTGCAAGTTTTATCAAGAATGGTGCATCTGTTTCCAAGAGCAAGGTTAGGAGAAAGTATGTTATTTAGTCTATGGGAAGTCAAATTCTCTTAAATATTTCTCTGAGAAGATGTTTTACCTCCATGCATGGAAGGAAAGTCCAAAGATTTGTGAAAAGAAGTCAACCAAACACCAGAAATTTGTTTTTCAACACATTTGGGAAAATATTCCCAACTTTGGACCACATCTAAGCACTGCTGTTTTTGCAGTTTGTACATGCTCAGTAGAGACTTGTTAAATTCTGACATCTAAAAATCCCATCTAGGCCAGGCACGTTCCAGCTCAGAGCCACAGAAATCTCTCTGTGCTTGGTCCCCAAATAAAAGGGCTGGCTGTAGAGTTCCTCTTGTAACTTGTGAGACAAGGTCTGCTGTGTGTGCCTGTGCAGTAAGAGGGAAGAGAGGGGAATTTGGTTTACTCATGGAGGAATAAAGAGAAAGTCGGCAGCTGTAAGAGCTGGAGACTGAGAAAGAAGATGGGGGCATATGGAGAAGGAGCAGCACAGTGGGAGAAGGACAGGTGGAAGGGTGGAGGAAAACACTGGCGCAGAGGGATGAATGCCAGGACATCAAACCCTTAGTAGGTGATGCCCATGGGAGCAGCAAGGGAGGAAAGCAAGGCCACGCAGTGTCTGGGGTGGCAGGGAGGAGAAGGGGAAGGATACGGTCCTGCTGCAAACAAGATGATAACTGTCCATCATTGAACAACTGCATTCTTTTCCATTCCTCAAAACTATACCACCAGATGCAGGGCATGTGTTCCTTTGCTGTCAGCAAATAGTGAAGGGAAGATGTCTGTCAGCCCCAATGCTCTGCATTGGCTGATCAGTATAAATAATAGGCTTCGTTGTGAGAGATAATGTCAGTAAGATCCATGCAGCATTTTGTTGCACAAGTTGAAAGCTATGGAGACAATGAGACAGACGACTATAATTAAAGATGGTATCATAAGGCTTTAGCTGCAAGGACAACCTTAATTCTGATGCTTCTCAACTCCAAGCACTTTGTTTTGTAGCTTAAATGTTTTTATAGCAAAGGTTTTCTTAATGTTGTTCTTAAACTATAATGCCCAACATGTCCTGCTTACCTAATTTCTGTTGTCTGGTCCTGGAAATCTGTGCCCATATGAATAATGCTTGCACACATGAAAAAATCAATGCAATTATTTGACACCACTTATCGCCTCCCAACTTACAGGAGTAAACAGATCTTGAAGTACGTGCCCATATAATTCATTGAACATGCTAAAGTTAGTCCAGATTCGTGTGTGATCAGTGAAAGTATTTTAAAACCGTATCTGCTACCTCTTGCCTGCTCATACTTCATTGTTCAGATATAAATATATTTTAAATAAACATATATTTGAACAGCATGTGAGCATCTGTCTACGTCAAGCCTTATCACAGCTATCTGGGGGTTATGCATTTCTGTTTCTCTCTCTATTGGTGTTGTTTTTACATTCTCAGGGTGGAACTGGATCTGGAGCCAAAAGAATAAAATAAAGATGTGTCCAGGTTGTGCATGTTTCAGCGTATTTATTCCAATTTCAGGATATACATCCTGTGAGCATCAAAACAAATTAGTCTGCAGTAAAAGGAGAGTCTGTGGTCTGTTTCCAAGAGAAAATGCAGCTGGACTTTTCATGCTAGAGGAAAAGCTTGATTTTCATGCAACAAGATTTTATTTTTTGTGTCTAATTGCAAACTCCTCAGGTATGTAGAAAAGGCTGCTTATTAGGAGTGGAATGAAATAATAACCAAGTCCCTCAGTGCTTGCAGAACACTCTCTAGGGGAAGTCTGGCACCCAGGTGAGAAGAGCCACCTCCTACCACCATAAGATGATGCAGTGTGGGGCCTATCCTGGCTGGAGTATCCCTCATTTTGGGTTTCCTAAATCAAAGGGTAGTACACACATTCTTGATAATGACCAGCTTTCTAATGATAGTAAAATGGAAATTATGCAGGGCTGCAAGCAAAGGACAGACTCTGAATGAGAGAAAATGAGCTCAAAGCATGTGATTAAACAGTGGTAGGCTTAAGGTCTTAATTCTCCTCTCCCACTATGCAAAGCTGGAGTAACTCATTTGTAGTCAGTGAAGCTACAGGGATGTAAAACAGCATGGAAGGAGAATCAGGCCATTGTTCTCTGCAAAACTCACTGATAAGACATTAATTACCAAAGAGAAAATGCCATCAAAGTATTTTAAATGCTTTGCAGAATTCAGGAGACAAACTCATTAAATGCTATGTCATACAGGGAATTAGTTCCAAATTTTTGAATGCAGAGAAGGCAGATATTGCTCTACAGATAAATGAATGATCATCTTGAAAGCCTTCTTCAGAAGGCCACTTTCTTTCAGAGGGGGAGCCAACCCCACACATCCAGAGATGTGAAACAATTCCAGATAAAACAAATTGCCCTGAACCTTGGTCCATCTCACATACTGAATCCCAGCCAACTGCGGTTGTTTAAGGTTTGTAAAAGTTCACTGGACTCTGTTTCCTGCCCAGCCTGTCTCCCCTTCCTCCCCTCTGTTCATAGCTCTCGTCTTACGTCAAGCCAGTCTTGGAAGCAGAAAAGCTAAACATCAGTCAGACAGCACCATGTGCGGTCTTTCTAACTGAACACCCAGTTAAAGCACAAGAAATCTCAGTGGGGAAAATCCCAACTCCAGGGATATGATAAAATCTATGGTAAAATCCTCACTTGATCTCTCCAAAGGCAAAATTTTACCCTTATCCTCAGGATAATCCCCAGATAGTTTTTCAGAGCCTGGTTGCTGAGATAGGGTGACCAAAGATTTGAAGATTCTGATGCCTTCTTGAACAAAAGCCCTGAGCAGTTGAACCTCCATTAAATCCACCATGGAGAAGATTAAACTTATTAGTATACAAGAAGGAACAGCACAGGAGTTATTAAAATGCCCATGTCACAGGGGACAGTGCTGCATGCCTCAGCCACCACATATGCTGTGTTCTGGTGGAGGACCCTGGAGGCTGAGGGTCACAATTCAGCATCGTGGATGTCTTGAAGGAACATTTTTGCCTAAGGCTTTTTCCTTCAGGCATGAGCAAAACCCCTGTGGCAAGATGCCAGGAGTCAGGTTTCTTGGGGCTGAGGTCCACATCTGTCTGTGTGATGGGACAAGGGAGGAAGGACAAGAAGATGTACTTGTCACATGATCCAAGGGCAAGGTGAGGATGCCAGGACAATACGTCCATAGTACATGACCTGTGTGCAACACTGTCCTGTGATCTGGTGGGGTGACTGTATTCCCATCATGGGATCTGTGTGAAGGAGCATCCTATTCAATGTCCCCTACATCCCATCTCTTTCTTGTTACCGTTATTCAAACCCAGACACTCGAAGCAGAAGATTCACACTATGCCATTGTGTACTGATCACACTTTGGGACTGGTGGCAGGAGCTCAAAAGGATTATTCACAGTCCCTCGAGCTGCCAAAGAGGCCATCCACTGCAGAGCAGCAGGAGTGGTTCCCTGGCTCATGTGAGGATGTGTCTGCCAGGACAGCAATGGCCTCAGCTGCAGGACACGTCTGAGAGGACAGCGATGTCCTCAGCTACAGGACTTGCCTTGTCATCCCCATCCAGTCCTGGGCACCTGCAGTTCAAATTTCTGGGTGACAAGAAGCATAACAGGTACATTGCTGTGGTTGAAGTGGT
The DNA here is from genome assembly GCA_013399855.1 of Oxyruncus cristatus. Classification (NCBI taxonomy): domain Eukaryota; kingdom Metazoa; phylum Chordata; class Aves; order Passeriformes; family Cotingidae; genus Oxyruncus; species Oxyruncus cristatus. The sequence continues at coordinate 869,384 of VXAY01003858.1, read as the reverse complement.
CATTAGAACAGGGTCGCGCTCCTTAAAACAGGGACAACTTGTGCATCAGCCAGAGATTGCTCCAATTATGTCTCTCACTGAATGGTGCTGCAGCCTCACAGATGTAACTTCCATCTTGAGTGGCACAGTGAAGCTTCCCCCTTTCCCTTGTATGTTGGGGTGGATGCTCTCCTGCTACCAGATAGTTCAGACTTCTCCTGCCCCATGAGTCTCTGTGATTAGGCTGCCCTTGGTTTGGGCATGTGGCTGTCAATCCTGTGGTATAATTCCGGGCAATAGTGCAGATGATACACCTACAGATAGTAAAAGAGATCAAGTCTGACCAAGTGAGTGTAACCACAGAGGCACATGGGCAAAGTAACCAGACATGCAAAGTCTTAGACACAATATGGAGATTGACCTGGAGGGTGTCCAGCTGCAGTGTGAAGAGCGTAGAGGTTTCGGTCATCCTGTTACAATGGTAGCTATGAGCACTCTGGTGTCAGACTGTGTTGCTCACTGAGGTGGCATGTGCCCAGACTGGCTGAATGCAGGTGTTTGAGACTGTGGGGGGAAGGTGCCATTGTCTAGAGAGATGTACAACATGAGGTCCTTCAATACAAGCAGCCACTGGCTACCTGGGGCCTGGCTGACCTGGCCTCTGTTACGTGTGATTCCCTGAAGGCAGCACGAATACATGGTCATGGATTGGGGTAGAACCCAGAGAAGGTGTGAGCCAGAGGAACCAGCTAGTGATTCTGGGCAGGACAAAAGTCTGGACATATATCAAAGGTCAGGAAAAGGCTTAGACACAGCTACAATGCTCTCAATTTAACAAGTGGATAGATTGCAAGCACTGCCCGGAGCAGTCGATCATCACGCCAACCCCCAGCTCCAAGGCTAGCCAGGAGAGTGTCCTTATGCAGCAACAGGTCACAGAGAGGGGAGCCAGAGCAGAAGAGCATCTTTTGGTTTGTGAGTGATATATTTTGAACCCAAATCTACCTGGGACCTATTTAATAGTAAACTTATACTAAATTGGGGGAAATCTTAGAGGTACCCTTTTACTGTGTTTGCGAAGGCATCTTTGCAAAGCAGGCCAAAAAGTGCATTAATAGTACAAAATAAAAAAGTATTAAACCAGCCAAACTCAAAGTCATGGCTGTGCTGCTGCGGTGTCCCATCTCTGGGCATCAGCTTGCTGGAACTGTGTCTGTTCCAGAGTTTTGTTAAAATACTGCATTGGGAACAGTAATTAAACAGATTCTGATGATGGTTTTTAACACATGCCAGCTGGCTCCCAGCCAGTGTCGGAGCAGAAACATTGTGCAAACTCATGGTCAATGATGACTTTGATCTTTGAAGGGCTTTGTAGTGGCGGAAGGAAATGGGAGGATAGGAGGGAGGGACAAGGATGCAAGCAGTGGGGAAGAAAAAGACTAATATGTACTGGAGTGGGAATTATCACCTTGACAAAGACGGTGGGTGCTTTCTTCCTTCCCCTTTCTCTTTATGTGGGGTAGTAGGCACAGTCATAAACTTTATCATAAAGACTCATGTTTGTTAATGGCAACCCACATGAGCAACAGAAATCCCTTGAATATTCACATGTGTGTGTCATTGGGATTGCTCTGAGTGCCTTCCTCCGCATACTGGCTTACAGTGGCTGGCCCTGACAGCACATTAATTTGCAGTGGACACTGCACAGTGTTAGAGTCCTTCAAGACAGAATCCAGGACAAAGGTGAAGAAGAGGCAGCCAATAAAATCATAAACACACATGCTATTCAAATTATCTGCTTAGACATTGCCTGAAATGCTACAACAGCTCTTTAGGCACAAGGGAGATCATTGCTTCTGTCCCACAAGGTTCTCTGTTCAGATGTTTCATGAATGAGGATCAGGGATAATGGGCAACAATATCTGACAGGAATGAGCAGAGAGGGATGTTTCTACAGTTCTGATCAGTTTAAATTTGATATGACTTTACTATGTTGACAGCAATGGGCATGAAGAAGGAGAATCATATTGTCCTTTTTAAGCCTTAGAGACATGCAGGTGGTTTAGGTAGATGATGTTGCTGATTTCCAGGTGTAATGCCAGCTGTGCCTCGGTCAGCAGTGAGCCCATGTTCCCAAGCTGTGCTGGAGGGCTCTGAATATTGGCATGCTCTCTATCAAGTAAATCTCATCTCAGAGATCACAGATGCTTTTACTCTATTGTTCTTAGGAAATTCATTACAGAGGTAGGATTTGCTTGACAGTACAAGATGCAATGCTTCTGTAGCAGCAGAGGAAAGCTGGAAAAACTTGCAAATATCTTTGCATTGAAAAAAATATCTATTTGCCTTCCAAATTCTTCACTAATGATGGTGACACCTATGATTCTTCCTTCTTTCTTGTTTTCTGTAATGAACAACATTTTAAATTCATTAACTTCCAGCTCTGAAAGGACACATTTAGCAGCCACGGGGTTTTGGTGTGACTCCTAAGAATTTCAAAGAATGAAGTCCTTAATGAGTTCTTTTGTGCTTCTGCACATACAAATTATACTGTCTGTGAGAATAACCTTTATTTTGGTTCAAGGACTCCAGCAGATAACTGAGTTAAGTAACTAATCTTCCATCAGCTGAGCTCCTGGAGATGTCAATAATCATTTATGTGCACTCCTCACCTGTTCTAATTGCAAGGTGAGGCAACTCAGCATGAACCCTGGTGTGAAAATTTTAAGCTAAAGCATTTCCTTCAGAACTGAATGACAGTAGTTCAGTTTTGTATCTGAGTCACACGAAAACAATAAGCTGGAAAAGATAAGCATGTTGTTTACAGGATAGTGTTTGGTCCCACTGCGAGGAGACCTTGAACTGGAATGTAAGTACAAGCAATCTGTGAATCATTCTTGCATTTTATACCAACCAGGTCCTCTGTGTGGACATATTTAATTGATCTACAACTTACTAATAGCAAAGATATTTATGTTGATCAGTTATAAAACAATTTAACTGTGTAAGATGTATCTCATCCTCTTAATTAAAAACCTATTAATTAATGCTTCTTTTCCATTTATGCAAAACATATTGCAAAGTTCTTCATAAGAGTTCTTCTCAGTTCTTCATAACTAAGCTCTGACAGCAAAAATGCCCATGTCATTGAATGCCCCACCAATATGCAGAAGTACAAATTCCATGCCCAGAAAAAAGATCCTGGCAATTACATCCACTATGAACTCTATGGTAAGATATTTCCCAGATGCTTCTCCAATGTGCCTCATATAATCTGAGCATCCCTTCTTTCTGAATTTGTCTGTATGCTGAGGCAGGCTTGCAGAGATATGAGAAAGGAGGGCAGCAGGATCACAGAAGTTCTCCTTCAACATAATGGAGAACATCCTGCATGTACCCACTGGGTCTTCCTGCTGGCTTGCAGGAAAGAGACTTGAAATCACAGTAAGGCTAAAATGCACAGCCTCTTGGTCATTATTTCAGTGCTATGACAAAATCCTTGCTTAAAAAACTTGGAACAAAGAGCAACTCTAGATGCTGCGTTAAGAAGGACTGAAGCAGGTCAGCAGCTGCTGCTGGAGAACCAACCTCTTCCCACAGGGCTCTCAGCTCCCCCCACTCCCAGGTCAGCAGCCACGGGTGCTGCCAGACCCCTGACACCGAGCAACGCCCCTGAAATCCACACATCCCACAAGGAGCCAGAAGGCAGGCCTGAAGCCCAAACAAAGGAGTAACTCCTGTTTCAGAGGGAGCATGGGTGCCTCTGTCCCAGCACTGCCTGGTCCTGGGACACTGCTCTCAGCACTGTGAGGAGCTGCTGGTGCTGCAGGGCTGTGCTTCAGCTGAAGTATTGGCCACCTGCATTTTTAATTGGATTTTTCCCAGGTGGATAGACTCATGTATACACAGAGAGATAATAATGCTATATAAGCATCTTACGGGTCATTGATTAACCTTGTCTTTCACAGATACAGGTAGAACTTACAGCTTTTACAGTAACAACAGGAGCTGATAATAAATGCTGCATCCTATGATGGGCACCTGCTCTCACTGCAGTAACACGGATGCCACAACTGGTGCTTACTGCATGTGCTCTTTTGGGAATGACCCTCCCCTTAAAGTAAAGGTATTGTGTCCGACTCCTAGAGATGCCTGTGGCAGCTTCACTGTCCTGATGTGGCATGTGGAAAGGCATTCGTAGGCATTTATCCATCCACGGCTCATTTTCTACAGCAAAGTGTGGTTTTGCTAAGTGAAGACAGCAAGACAGAGGATCATGGTTGGAATCAAGGACTGGTTTACTGCAAGTGCAAGAGGGTAACAAGGTCAAGATGATTGATCTTCTACAGCCACAGCCAGTGAAGTCACTGTCACACCAGCCAGCCCTGGGGGCTGTGTGGAGGGAGGGCCTTGTGCCCAAGCAGAATTGTAGGCACAGTTGTGCTGCTCCAGGCAGCCAAGGCCATGTGTCACTGTGGGAGGGTGTTCATGGCACAGGCACAGGAGTGGCAGCCACATGTGGGTTAAAACAGTCTTGCCACAAGACCTCAGCATCAAAGTGGGAGCTCTGATCTCACACCTCTGCTCTGCCAGGAGGACCTAGTGTGAGACTGAGCCTTCAGGTAGCTCCACTGCAGGTGGAGAGAGCAAGGAGGGGAGCCCTTCTCCATTGCACAGGAAGAAATGGGGACAGCTTAACAAAGGATGGGAGGATTACATGTAGCAGGGGCAGTGCAGACACAGCTTTGTGTTTTGTTGGAAGTCCCAGTATGTACGGCTAGGGACTTAACTCTGCATCCCAGTGGAGAGCAAGACAAAGCCCAGTAAGAGTAGCATTCCTTGACGAGTTTCTCTTCCTTAAGTATTATTTTCTAAAATACTTGATGAAGCTAGAGTCACCATTTTGCTCGGAAAAACAGATTAGTGCAACCCTTATTCTTCTGGACTGCTGCCCTTTCCATGTGAGAGGTGAAAGGGAGATATTTTCCTAGGAGATATTTAGGAGATATCCTTCTTGGGAGATATTTAGTCACAGTTTAAACAGACTTTGCTTTTTCAGTGGAGTGTGATGGCTCACAGATAGTTACTCCTCCCTTAATGAGCCCCTGGAGATCCAGTTGAGCATTTTTTCAAGATCTGTGATGCACATATGTATCTATATGGCATCCTCCCAAATCCTTTCAAAGATAAAATGTGAGATGAACATCTGGTTCACACTATTACAGTCCTTATTAAACACTAATTTCTTCTCCAGAAAAGCACCATCTGCCACAGTTCGAGCCCTTGTTTTCTAACATGGATTTTTCTTCAGAAGTACACAATGAAATAAATCTTTTCCAGTTCTAGTCCTCAGAATTTCCTGAGATGAAAAAGCACAGTGACAGTAGTAGACTCCAAGAGTTGATTTGCTTCAAAAATCCTAAGTTATTATTTAACATGGTAAGAAACCATATTATCAAGGATACTAGCTCCACATTATGAAGAGTTGACTTAAGCATTTTGATAAATCCTTTGCTGAAGGATTTGATACTTTTTCAGCAGCTTGGAGCACTGCATCTTCAAGCCTTAATAGTCAAGGTGCAGATTTAGCAAAATCTCCCTTGTTTCTCACAAAAATTCCAGAAAAGAGAGACAGCTCATTATATATACTAGAGCCTTATTTTTATTCCAGTTCAGTCTGTCTTTATGACTTCTGTTCTGAAGCCCAGTAGTACCCAAAAATCAGGAAAGAAAAGTACCTCTGAGCCATCCATCATCTACTGTCTTGTTCAGAGGCAATAGGATTCCCTGCATTTCCCATGGTCATGAGTCTCTCATGTCTTTTACATGACATTTGGAGATTCACCTCACTCTGCTCAGGAGCTTGAGTGTCTAAAAGGATTATAGTCTCCTGGGCTCTTAGGCCCTTATTCTTGCCTGTTACTAAAGCAAATCTAAATAAATGCTATTAAGAGGTTAAATTCAATTTGCTGTCTCTTGGTGTTCTGGTATCACATCAATGAGAAGCTGTGTGCACATCACTCTGTGCCGAAGGAGCACCATATAACCAATGCCTTCAAGGGCTTTGTGAAGTGCCGAGTCCTCAGTGTCATGCTGTTTGGCAGTGACAGTGCATTGCTCCAGCCTCTGCAGTCAGTCCTGCTTGGGGAAGATAAAGCTGAATGAACACATTCAGCTTGATTTTAACCCCCCCCCCCCCCCAGGTGCTGGCAGCTGAAGAGCTTTGCACAGAAAGAGCTAGTGCTAGGATCATTGTTGGGTTTAGACTACAGGAAAGGAAGAAGACCAAGATGGACCAAGTCCCTCCACCTGTAGCTGGCTGAAGATCTGACTTAATACAGCCAGGCAAGCCCCTGCAGGGAATTCTTCTCCACAACAGGCTACTATGGGTTCTTTCTCTCTAAAGAGACTCTCAACCCCCAAATTTATACCTGGTTGGTGTCAGTGGCAGGAGAGAGGATGGCTGAATGCCACAAATGCCACACAGTGATGCTTTGCCTCACATCAACATCTAAGATCAACATTCAGTGCAGCTCCCTGCACTCCCAGCTCTCTGTGATGGCAACACGCAGCCACTCTTGTGTTTGCAAATTCTTGCTGCATTTTGGTGCCTCTGTAACTGCACTTTTTATTGCCAGGTGTTATACGGTCCGTGGTGCAGCACAATTGATCACAGGCATGGAGACTGGGCCTGCTGCTCTTCTCCGCAGGCTGCTCTGCTGGGGTGCCTGCCCTGCCTGAGCACCTCTCCGAGGAGTGTGCTGGAGTTTATGGTCATGGCAGCATCAAAAAGGAATAAAGAAAAATAACCTCACTGTGATATAGCTCTGTGATGAAACTTTTAAAGGGTATTCTACATAGTGCAAAAGCCACATATTTCTAATTTGCACCTGCTCTTTGAAGAGTATTCGAAAGCTGTACCGAGTAGTGACAATGTAAGGGATAAAGAGTGTGCCTTTTTAATGGAAATCTGAAATTGATCCAAAATGTGCTACAAACAAAAGTGCTTAAAGAAAAGCCCTTTAGAGGTATAAATGGTGGAGGAATTTTCAACAGTTATGACCTAGTGGGTGGAGGTTCACATCTGTATCAGCTTCACAATAAACACATAGAAACTCAGATTATAAAGAGCGGGTGAGCATCATTTGGAGCCAGAAATGCCCGTTCACACTATGGTGGACATGAGGAAGGCACAAGTGACAGCATGTTGACTTAAGGAAAACTGGGGGTTTTCCAGCAGAGATTCCCCAAATCTGTACACCTGGGGGAAGGGAAAGCTTCAGCCTCCCATGGAAATTGACACCAGCAAGAAGGGTTCAAGGAAGACCCAGGCATGGCCACAGTTATTTCAGCAAAGAATGACCTTCTCTTAGTGGTTTCTGAATTTCAGTGTTCATCTAGCTCAGATAGTCCTTACTTGCCCTCTGGTACCAGAACCAGACCCTGAGGTCAGGTTCAAGACAACAGCTGAACTACTGCAGGTCTGCTGTTAGACACCCCCCTGCCCTTGGTGCTGCCCATCCAGACACAGTACTGGTGCAGAACAATTTCAGAAGCTCTGGTAATTCTCTCAGCGGGAAATGGGGCCACACCCACACACACATCGCAATGGGTACTGTGCAGTGGTATCTTCTCCAACTGTGCCTCTTGCATAAAAATCCTCCCGTCGTTCCTCCTGTGATACATCCTTGCCAAACAACTGGGAGTCTCAATACACCTGTTGCTAGAACTGAAACATGGGCAAGCGGGTAGATTTGCTTCAGGATCACAGGACATCTTCTTCTTGAAGGTGGCACTCACAGAGCAGCCCAGGGCTGACAGGCTGCTGCTCTGACCATCACCCAGTTGGGTTCTTTGGAGGAGTGGGGGTCAGAGGTGGAGGTCGCCTCTGCGTCGCCCTCCAGGTCAGAGGTCAATCCCGTGGTATTACTTAAAAAATAGAACAGTGAATGTGTAATGCCAGCAATGTCACTTAAGAACAGTGAATGTGTAATGCCAGCAATGTCACCAAAATTCCTTTTGACCATTAAACAAGATGAAAGAATCATCCAGACCCACCAGAGCTGCTGTGCTTGAGAATTATCTACGCAACATGGTTGTGTGTTTGCTACCAGCTGATAGGTTCCCACTGCAGTCTCTTATAACCCAAGTGTGAAAAATGCAATACAAACCCAAATTCCTCAGGACTTATTTCACAGCAATTTTAATTTTAAACAGCTCCTGCACACAGGCAGGGCAGGAACGGAAGTGGAACTCCAGGAACAGGGCATGCAGTCATATAAACAAGACCTTGAATGAGAAGTGTGTGTCCAGAGCTGATAGCTATTGCCAAGCACATGAACAGAATATTGAGACCTAAAGTGACAAACTCTAAATGTGTGACCTGAGTTGGTTGTGTGAGCCACTTCCATGCACTGAGCCGAGAGATTACAGGAACTTGCTGCACTGGATAATCCCAGCAGGGTACAAGAACTTTCATCCCATTGCCTGAGGGCGGTTTGATTACTCCGTCCTGCATGTTGCAATCCTCAATCAAAATGGTTCACTATGTTCAGTTCACCAAATGGGAACATCTGGCAATTTACAGCAGAATGCCTTGTAGCATTTAATGCCCAAGCATCTCTTTCCTACAACCTATTTTCATTTTGCTGAACAGAGACCGAATTTCCTGAATTTTTAAACAGTTTTGCTAACATAATCAAATTACCATGATTACTCCGCAGTGATTTCAAAAAGTCCTAAAAGCACTGCTCTGGCTTTGCAGTGAATTCCTATTATGTGTAGAAGATATTGTAAACACTTTAAATAAAATGCTTTTAATTCAATCAGATGAGTAAACAGTATTTGTTTTTGGCTATTCAGTGTATTTGAGCCAAAAGCATTTTTTCAAGTGAGTGGCTATGGGGGTTTGTAATGCAACGCAAAGCAAACACTGAGAATATAAAATCACACTTGTTCAAACAGGATTAGAGAGTTTATTCTACCAGAGTTTCCAAGGATTTCAAAGAGCCAATAGCAATTTTTTTTTTTTTTTTTGGTTGCTCAGGTAGGTGGAAAATATGTGATGCCTGGTCAGTGATTGTACTTGGTAGGATCCCAGTGGTACAGCGGTACCGTGCAGCAGTTCTTGCTGGGTAGCAGGGCAGAGATGCCATCCATTCTTCACAGTCTCCCAGCCCTCTGCAGCTCTCTCCAGTTCTGCCTTTGCTCAGCAATCGCTTTCACTGTATTTCCTTAACACAAAGTGGAAGCCAGCAAAGCCTATTTCTGGCATGCACACAGCAGCTGCTGAAAATAGGAGCTACTCCATGGGTCTTCATGTACGCTTTTTGCAGGCCACGTGTAAGACAATGATAAGAAAGGGAGCAGTTTCCCTGGCCTGGGGTGTGGGTTAGAGCCATGTGGAAGGCACAGTGCCCCAGATCTTGCTCTGGCTCATGTGCTCACACCACTGTACCTTTCCCTACATCCCTCCTCCCTCAGCATCCCTCTCTGTGCCTCCTGCAAAAGTCTTCAGTACCTACTGCCAGCATTTCCAGCAAAACGTCCTGCACAGTGCTGGAAACAACCAAAAGCATGGGATGAGTATCATACTTCCTCTGCTTTCAGCTGTGTTCAAGCACATGGTGGCTGGCAATTCTCTCTCCCACAGCCCTGCTCCCCAGTGCAGGAGCACATCAGTGTGCTATCAGAGCTAAATAGGAAACGACTGAAAAAACCTTGCCCAATTCAAAATATTAGGCAACACAGAGAGATCACTGCAGACTGCCCTAGAAGTGTTTCCCAGGTATCACACGCTAATTTTCCATGACCATAAAGTAGATATTGTGGGGGTATGTGAATCCTTTGTCCTGGGTAGTGGTTAGCAGGTCATTTTGTGAGCCCCCATCCATTTCCTCGAACGCATTTGTTATTTTTAAGGGACCACTGAATTGCTTGGATAGAAAATTTGTGGAGTACAGGTTCTGCACAAGCTTTTTTTTTGTTTCAGCCACTCACTATTCAGGACTTGCTTTGTGCAATTGGCAATTTAAGTGACACAGTGTCATTTCTGATCCCGGATTAGATGGCTGAAGTATTTTAAAGAGAGGAGGTGAGAACAGCAGACAGAAAACAATGCCATTCTGCTGTGAAGACACATTTCTTCTACAGCTCATCGTCAACTTCCATGGGATTTTTTTTTGGCATTGACAGTGGTCAAAATATTGCCAAAATGTCAGTAAGACAGTGCCACCGTACCCAGGTTATTAAAAAAATGTGTTAAAAGTGTAGATTTCTTTTACCAACTAGCCTTGTGTGTCTGCATACACTTGTACACATTTGTATAGGGACATGTGTGGATGCAAAACAGGAAAAGAAAATACTAACCTTGTGCAAATGCCATATACACAAACAGTTTCTAGATATATAATATATTATAATATAATTGTCCAACCCCTCTGCAAAGTTTGAAGAAATGTTTAGTGTCACCCACTATGGTACAGCATCTCTAAATGCTCTCTTGATTTAGTGCTTTGTTAGCAGCCCAAAATCCTTGTCAAAAAAGATCAGAGGGATGAATTTTTACTTGTCATTGATTTCCTTAAAGTTGGTCTTCAAAATCAAATAACATTTAGACACAACAGTGGTACCTAATTATTTCTGCTTTCGTTCAGGACACTGGACTGCTCTAGAGAGCCTGCATAATACAATTAAGAATTTATGAGTTATTACCCTCCACAGAAGCCCTGATATAACATAAACCCAGCTATTCCACATGGATATTTCCAAAAAATGGTGATAGTTATCCCAGGCACTTTGGGTCAGGGCAGCAATGCACTGTGCCACCCTTGCTGCTCCAAAACTCTTCCTGCTGAGGGCTGAGCAGCTTTGGTGTCCAGCAGGATTTCGAGGCTGTGGAAAACCAAAGCTTGGCAGTGAGTCCTCCCCACATCAGCAGGTTCCAGTGCTAAAAAAAGTTGAAGGTTTGGGTGTGTTTTCTTTTAAGGGTTCCTTTTCACCTCATTGATGATCTAATGCTCACATTCATTTGATCAAACTAGGAAGGATGTGATTAAAACTGGGAAAGTGAATGCCTCCACTGCAAAATTTAGATTCTGAAGAGTTATCAAATATATTTATCACATGGGTGGAAGGATTTCCCCATACAGCTTGCAAGATGATGTTGCAGAAGGACTACATATAAGGGTAATATTAGGCAATGGTCATATTTTTAGCAACCTTTTAGGCAATTTAGCATCTGGAAGCAAGGAGAAAGAATCACTCCCACGTGATTCACACTGTAGGATCTGCTTTGTAGGCCAGAGTTCGAGATGCTCCCTGCTACCAGTAGTTGTTTCTGCAACAGGCTCCAGTGTGACAGCATGAATCATTCAACACCAGTGTGTAGTGCTTTTTCATCAGCATGTATTCTTGCCAGAACTTCCTTAGAACCCAACTTCAATGGCAAATCTTGCACAATAGGATCTCCAGACATGAGATTGTGTCTCAAACCAAAAAATATCCTTGTCCACAAATCTAATGGTGAGGAATTCCTTAATAACAACTTTTTTTGTCAGCTATCTACATGTAATTCCTTTGACACTAGGGGCATATGAGAAAGGCTATGGCCCTAAGTAATGGTAATGGAGGGATGTAAATGGTAACAGTTCTCCTGCTGGAAGTCCTCTTGCAGTTTTTTGATCCCTCTTGCTTGATTATTTTTATTTAAATGAGTGTTATATAATTTTACAAACAAATTACTGAGCATTTTAGAAACAGATTTTAAAAGTTTATAACCAGCTGATGTAGTCAGTTATTTACAAAATGCTGAAGCAATGAGATTCTGATGGAATTTGTTGAGAAATGGAGGGCCAAGGTATTTAAGGAATTCATTTTTCCCTTAACAATACCATGCTCACAGCACATTACACCCCTTGCATTCAGGTATCAAAAATATATTTTTTTTTCTAGATGATAGCCCTGGTAGGGTAGTGATTGTACCACATCAAAAGCACATCAAATAAATGATGCCCTCCTTTCCCACAGCTGGATGCTATAGCATCTGTGGTGCCCACAGCTGGGGCCTCCATCCGAGCCCAGCAATTCACTGACTCAACAGATCAGTTGTGGACACTCGCAGCTAGTTAGGCACAGTGTGAAAGCTTCCAATTCCTGCCTTTTATCATTTTATCTCATCACCTTGTCATGGAGGCAGCATTTTATTGGTAAGCTTCGAAAGCCGGTAAATACCACTGTGTAGAAAAGTGGTGCGAGTTAAGTGCTGATTATTGTGAGTGCGCTGAGATTTCAAATACCTCTGCAGATGGTAGATAGAGGCAGGAGATGGGCACTGGGATGCTTGCTTTTTGTTCTTTTTTTGTTGTTGTTGTTGTTGTTTAAACTGCTGCAGGTTGTGTAGTTCATTTGCAATTAAAATACCGAAGACCAAGCGGGGCCCCAGGAATACAGTCATTTTCGATTGCTGCAGTGAAAGACAAGAATGTTGAAATTTCAGTGACTGTTTTTCACAGTCTCTTATTTATCAAAAGAACCATGCTATTTAGAGGTAACTAATGGATAAAATATGAACGAAGATTAAACTACAAAGGCTAAAAAGGATTATTTAGAGCATCGCCATTATGCAGAGTCCTGGCATTAATATTTAGACACTCATGAGCACTTATATAACTGCAGCTTATTTCTAATGGTCTTCTATCTTGCTTTGACAACAGGCTGACAAAATGTAATTTAGGACTATAAGCTGCGAGCCCCACATGGAGAAGAAAAGCCTGTAATTCACATCATGCCCTGGCTTTTAAGACTTAGGAGACGATGGCAATTGTATGACAGAATTCAGCTTGCAGGGCAATATCCATTTACATGCCATTTGAGCTCCTCAGGCTACACGATGGCTGCAGAGTGCATCATTAAGAACAAAACAGGAAGAAAAAAAGCCAGCTTAGTTACAAGTGAACTGACATGATGGCAAATTAATTCATAAGGAACGGGGAAGAAAGGAGGCTCCGGTTCTCTCAGTGCAGCCACATACCCACTGACTCGAGCACGTCTCTGACTTCACTTTGTGTTGTTGATTCATCGCTCCAGATTTTCTGTGCTTCCCTTGGTAGAAAACTGCAGGAAGAGGGTAAAGTGTCAAATCAATGTTTCCCAGGCAAATAGAAAGTCAAGCAGAGCCAATGTTAAAAAAAGCCCTGGTTTGTGTATACTCAGAAATCAAGGTTATTAGTTAAAATTTGTTTTTTTCTCATCCAGCCTGAAGTTAATAATTATTAAGCCTGTTTTGAGAAAGGCAGGGCCAGGGCTTGACCTGTGCTAAGTGCGGATGTCACCAGCGATTAACCAGGGCTGCCCCTGATGTGCTCCCTGGGAACTCAGTGTGGGTCCTCTAGAAGGTGTTTTGGGGTCTCACAGCTTGTCCAAATGAATAACAGAGAAGGTATAGCCCCTCTCCATAGGTAAAAGTAGCCTGGTAATGGTGGTGGCATGCTAAAGATGCAGGGATAGTGGTCTCAGTGTCCATGTGAACTGGGGGGGAGGAGGGGGTGGTTCAGGACAGTCTTGGTGGATTAGTCTAGGAGAAGGATGGGCACTCCAGCTGTCTGCTGGGGCTGCTGGACAATACCCTTCCCCTGAAGATATACTTGAGATTTCCTTAGGATCACATCACTTGGGTCATGCCAAACCTCATCTAAAGGTCTTTCAGGCAGTCAGCCCAAGTGTGTGCTCTTAAGAGATGATGTGATCATGTGGCTGCCTCCCTCAGCTATTGCTTCCACCAGGTGACACAGACATCTCCTGAAGGACTGACCTTCCCCCGATCCATCACTACTACAGAGAGGACACTGGGCTAATGGCTCTTTGGTGGTGTTAATGCAATAGTGTGCCGGTGTAACTTCATGGGTCACTGCATTTGTGTATAAAATGGCTGTGAGAAAAAGCCACTTCAGCTCTGACAATAGTAATTTCTTTCTTCTCTCCTTCCTATAAAGATAAAACCTTCCTTTCCCACCTTTTCCTGATCTTTACTGAGAGGACTGTGCCTTGCGGAGATTTGTAATAGGGAGCTGGAAGCCTTCTGTTTGACCTGTGACAGGCAAAGGAAATCACTCAATGCAGAATTAGCTTTAAAGAGGACAGGTGTTGACCTGGTTCTGCAGCCAGTGCAAGGCACCCCCTCAGAAAAGAGGCATCAGGCAGAAAATCTGGAGAGCCTGAATTGGAATTGCACACAGAAACTGCACCAAATGATACAAGCTGGGAAAAGCCACATTCCCTGCAGAGAGACATAGGGAACAGAAGGGACACTACAGGTTCTCCGCCCATGAAGGGCATTTTGAAGAGCATGTCATGAGCTTGAAGGGTGTCTGTCATGGTCCTGTTCAGAGGGTTGATGATTTGGAGCAACAGAGAGTGATGCAACAGGGTGAACAAACCATCAGCTGGAAAGAAGGTGGACATCTCCTGCATTGAAGGTGGAGAATGTGCTTGGGGGTGCTTGCTCAGGCTGTATGAGGATGTCACCTTGGGTGGGCAAAGTTTCAACTTCTCTAGACCCCAAGAGGGAGAGGAAATGCTCCTAAGACAGCCACTCTGCCTGAGAAGTCTTTGGGAGACAGCCATGGCTGCTGGTGTCCTTGTGCCTAGGAACATGATGGGATGTGACTACAGAACTGAGCTAATGAGCTCTCTCCCCAAGGACACGAGGTGAACCTTGCAGGTCATGAGACTGGGTAGCTGCTTCCTGCCCTTGGGCTGGGAGCCCAAATCCCACTAGAAACACCAGTGCTGGGCAGGAAGAGGCAAGAAACTCCTGAGCCTTCACTGACACCTTGGGCAAATATGGCAAATGATAAGGTTTTTCATATGTGCTACGACTTCTGTTGTGCTAATAATAATAATATTAGTGACCTTTTGGTTAGGCTGGGAGGGGCAAGGAGCAGGTTGGTGACTGCCCTACAAAGAGTCCCACCAGAGCTAATTGCTGTCTTGTGCAGTGGCTTGTGTTTTGTTGCCCTTGTTAAGTCATTATGACTCAGACCCAGCAGAAGCACTTCTGTGAGGATTCTGTTGTTAAAAGAGGTTTCTAAATAGCACCTCTATTACCTGCTTATATTTTTATGTCTGTAAATACATAAATGTATCACTCCAGCTCAGAACAAACAATGCAAAAGCCACAGGTAGAGCATCTGTTATCCCAAGCACTTCATCAGAGTTGGAATAGAAAATGCGACAAGAGATGCTAGGGACTGCACTCGTTTTGCATGGGCTCTTCAGAGGCTGGTTGTTGGTGCTGTTTGTGAAGTTTATGTCAGTGCCATATTCTCAACGCCAGGTAGTCCATTAAGTATCAGACGACAAATCGATGATTTGTAAATGCTGTGTGCCACAGAGAGACTTCTGCTCATTTCCTGTGTGAAACTGTTTATTTATTTCCTACAAAACCTGTAGACTGGAAATTCAGGCTTTTAAATTGAGCACAATTCTTCCATCACAGCAGGAAAGCCATCATATTCCCCACAAAACCATCTGTAGTAATAAAAATACAACATTAAACCCAGGCCTCAGAATGAAAAGTCTTCCTTTTCATTTTTTAAACCTTCTCCATTGCAAAAGTGATATTTTTCACTTCCCTCTTGCATCAGGGGAGGTTTATTTTGGATATTAGGAACAATTTCTTCAGCAAAAGGGTTGTCAGGCATTGGGATAGGCTGCCCAGAGAGGTAGGGGAGTTACTTTCTCTGGAGGTATTTAAAAGATGCGCAGATGTGGTGTTTAGGGACATGATTTAGTGGCTCACTTGGCAGTGCCAGGTTACCAGTTGGACTTGATGATCTTAGAGGTGTTTTCCAACCTTAATGATTCTAGAATTATATTTGTTTTAAACATTTCTTTTCTTGATCACTCCTCACCTCCCAGATCAAAAAGCCACATGGAGCAAGGAAACCCAACATGGGTCTTGTGCCCACTGTGGACTGCAGAGCAGCCCAAGTAACTAGTGAGAGCCCTCACTGTCTGCAGGCAGCCCACATACCTGAAACTTCACTCCTTCCTGAGGTCCTGAACCCAGCTGGGGCATCCTCACAGCACAAGCTTGAAGCTTTACTGTGTCGAAGAAAACTGAGTTTTTGGAGGGAAGAAAAAGCTTAGATTTGTGTCTATAAACATCCTCTGACCCTCGTTCTTTAGGTTTCTGGTAGGTAATTTTGCCTTGTATCTCATCAGGGATTTGTCTTGATGCTCTCTGGGTGATTTTCTTGGCTTTACTCACTGGCGTCAGGACTGTGGCTAGAGGCAAATTGATTCTCTGATGTCCTTGCAAATGAATTAAAAATCATTTCAAATACAGTTGAGAAAGGTTTTTTCAGGTTCCTGTGAAAAGTGACCTTTCAGTGCTAAATGATTCTGGCTCCAAAACTTTTTCTTGAAAATACCTTGAAAATAAATACGCAGAGTCCCATAAAATCATTTAACTTGAGTAAGGCTGAATGCATAATTGCTGTTCATAAATGAAATGAATAAATGATTGACGAAAGAAATTTTAGCATTAGCTCTGTTTTAATTTTCAAAGTAGAAAATTGTATCAAGGAAAAGAATGGAATTACTTTTCTCATACAGAAATTACAGGAATGGATTCCCCCCTCCTTTGCACAGACCTGGAGTCCCTCTGTGTGAGTGTGGTATCAGTAAGAGGAGAGCCTAACTTTCAGGTTAGGCTGTAAATTAACAACCAAACCCAAGCCTGCTGCAGTCAGAATGTCACCCTCCACTTCAGCATGTGTAGGCTTTGACTTTCAGATGCGCATTTTCCTTTAAAGTAATTGCACGCCAGTTAATTGTTTGTGTGTGTATGTTATATGTATGTGGACCAGATGCACAGATTTGCAGACCCCAGAGAATTTCAGAGCTTTCAAAGGATGTGATGTAAAATTCTGTACACTAAATTTATTTCTTCCCATGCAACTGTGTACAATTCATTCTAATAGGAACTAGACACTTCCTGCACGTCTGTTTTTTAATGGAATCTTCTAAGTTTTATAAGGGCCATATTTAGCTGTACATCCTCTCAACTGTTAACTGTATTATCCTTTTAAGGAAGTCATTAGCTGCTCACTAAACACTCTTCCTATAGTGGTTTTTACAATGCATGCACGTTGAAATGTGGTTCTCTGCGGGCTAAATAGCTCTCTGTAGTAAAAGAGTGTGTATGTATGTGACTAGAATAAATGAGAACTTCTAAAATGTATGGCACAATTAGCAAATAATTCCTTCTTCTCTGCCCTCCAACAGCTCCTAACACAAACTTTATATATTTAAACAATTTCCTTTTTTTTTTTTACAACTGATCCCAAGGCTGTTGCTCATGCCTCCCAGAAATTATATTTTCTGCTACATTTTTGTTTCAATTTGAGGGAGGGAAATTATTTTCACATCCTGGCTCGTTCAGCATTTGAAGCTGAAGCTGTTTTCTTCCTTGCGTCATTCTGGACTAGTTCCTACATTTCACCTCATACCATTTTGTTATGTTTTCCATGTACAAAGTGGAACCATTAACTTTCAGCCTAAAAGCCCTATTTTAAGATGAAGGGGAAATAGAATGAGGAAGATTGTAAGTGAAGGCTCCATGAAGAAGTTCACTACATTTCCTCTCTATGAAAACAAGCTGGAGGCTGCCTCTGGCAAATATGAGGTTTGTTTTAATGTAACTGTACAGAAAAGACCTTACTCCTTGAACCTGCCACAGTCCTGCTCTGTGAAGTCTGCATAAAGTTTACATGGGAGTTCTAAATCAGGAAGAGATAGCACTGAAATAAACCATCTGTACTTCCTATGGGATAATGGTATTGTACTCTGCCAAAACGTGGGATAGATTTTTGCTGTACCTCTAATGCACTTGAATTATCAAATGCTAAGAAATTAGAATCTGCATTTCTTTCTTTATTTACCTGCATCCACTTCCTCTACAAAAGCAAACAAGCAAACAAACAAAAGACCCCCAGCAATTCTTACTTTCCAATGTATGTGTTTTTTTCCTGTGTTTTGTGGTTCTTCCTCCGTCTAACCAAGACTTGTGGAATTTTGTGAGCAGGTGCCCAAACAATTTTAAGGATTCCCATATCAGAAAAACTTCCCTTTCCAACTCTTTGGTAATCTGCAGCTCCTGGAGATGGGGCAGTGGTAACAGGAACCACCCATGGGCTCACATAATCTACCTACTCTGCTGTTCACTTCTGTCGACTTCTCCTCCCATGCAGTAGTAGACTGCAGACAAAAATAAATGACAGAAAAATAATTATTCTACCTTACATTTCTGAGAAATTTGATGTTTGGGCTCTTTCCTCCTGTCTGAATTTGTCACAGGGAAGTCAAGGATGGATGGGGTCACAACCCCAGTGCTGAGGCATGGACACCTAGACACGATCTGCTGTCCGAGTTGTCTGGCAACATGCATTTGGAGAGAGAGAAACAAAGAGGTGGCTGTGGCACATGAAAGCTTGACAATGTGTGCTCAGAATCAAGCCTTGGGAGGGCACTGACATGTATCTGCGTACAGTGGAAGAAGGGAAACATGAGCAACCAGATCAGCTGAGACCAGCCCAGCAGGACCACGTTTCCCAGACAGTTCCCCAGCCCAGGCATGCAGGTGCTTAGAGTCAGTGCCAGGGTTTCTTGGCTCATCCTGGGATGCTGGCGGCATTGTGACCTCAGCCTCACTTGCGATGGCTCTGTGTGTTCTGACTAGCAGGGGGCACAGGAGAGTGAGAAGGAGGTGGTAGATCTTGTCTGGCAAAAGGACACCTCAGGCACTCTCAGGCTCTGCAAAGTGAAGTGGCCACACCACAACATTCTTCCCAA
Source organism: Oxyruncus cristatus (assembly GCA_013399855.1). Lineage (NCBI taxonomy): Eukaryota > Metazoa > Chordata > Aves > Passeriformes > Cotingidae > Oxyruncus > Oxyruncus cristatus. The sequence goes on along the minus strand of VXAY01003858.1, from coordinate 850,550 downwards.
AACTGTAAATCCCAGGAGTCTGATAACTGGAAAAATCCAGAGTAAAACATGAAAAAACTTCTCAGAGAGTTTTTTCCTTCATCTGCATTTTTTGGAGGCATGACTAAGCTCTCAAGGTTGTTAGCATAATATTTGGCATCCATTTAAATAAAATATATTTTCCGCATCCATATAAACAGGATCTTTTTTTTCCCCTCCCTTCTGAAAGAAAAAAAATATTGGCTGATATGTTTCTAGGAAGCTAACTGAGAGCAAGAGTGCATTCAAAGCTGGATATATCTGCTTCCCATAAAGCTCTGCTGTGTTCAGGTGTTTGTGGGACTCGGTCCTTTATGAACGAAAACAAAATAAACTAATTGAATTCAACAAAGTGAAGATTCCTGAAGGAATAATGTAAGAACAATGAAAAGAAAATATTTCATTTTTTACAGAAACCAATGGAAAGAAATACTTTTCCAAAAAATCCCCAAGCTGCCTTTTGAGAATTAATAAGATCTTAATTTTTCAAAAATTCTCCTACATTTTGTTGTGCTAGCTGGGGACTACATCCCTTGATGGAGCGAGGAAAATGTCAGCTTGGCCATGTGTGTAGCAGACATGATCCCAGTTGCACAGAGGGCTGTCATCTGCATTTTAGGCTTCCAGGGGGAAGAAACCCAGGGGCCTCATTCACAGTTTGGACCAAACAAGGCCCTGCATAAACTCCCTGAGACATGCACAGCCAATTTACTTCTAAGAGCAGAAGCATACAACAAGTTGTTATTATTATACAATAGGAAATGGACGCAGAGGGTATGGTTTTGATTAAGGAGCAGTTTACCTCTATCACATGTAGGAATAAATAACTACACAGAGAATGGAGCAATGGGGAAAACAGCCTTTTTAATGGAGATCTTCACTCTAAAAGCCAACGTTTGGTGTTTGGAGTAAAGGCAGACCCCTGCATTGTGGAGCTGGTGGAGGAACCACTGTGCACTGAGTCTCTGATGCAGAGAATCAGACCACTTTGCTGCTTGACCAAAGGCTCCTGGCAATACTTGTCACCAGAGACTTGGGAAACTGCAGGTTTGGTTACAAAGAAGGAAACAAAATACTACTTTTTGCAATGAAGGAAGGTCACCAAGAGAATTTAGCAATTTGTGGTGGGACCTGCTGTTCAATAGACTCATAAATGACCTAGACAAAGAGGTGGGCAGCAAGATGAGAACATTTTCTGACAATAGTAAATATTCAAAGCAGCCAGGCATGCTGCATTCCCCAAGGCAGAATTACAAAGTTCAACCTGATGCATAAAACACATGAGATATAAACCCTTGAACATGTACCTACTATGGCAATCCTGGTAGCTCTAGACTGCCAATGGTGTGTTGTATGCATATCTACACTGTAAATAGATTTATTCCAGTTTATCTTTAAATTAAATTCATGTCTGTAAGCTGCAAAACACAAACACTTCCTGGGGACTCAGAAGAGCTGTGCTGGATGGAATGACGTTCTTCAGCTTTGAATTAGATCTCATGGCTAGTGAAAGAATATGATTAAGAAAGACTAAAACATCTGGAAAACAGCTGATGATGATGTCCCCCCAAGGGACATCATCAAAATATCCTGAAAGAATATTCTTGTTGTAAAAGCAAGTCCAGTATTGCACACACAGAAGTAATTTTTCTTGGGAAAATAAAAAAGTGTCCCTGTCCAAAAGTTTTTTTTTTCTCCCTATTAAAATTTAGCAAAAAAAAAATGGAAATAGCAATTCCTCCTTTTTCGGACAATGAAAACAAATGCTTACTAATATCTCCATATTTAGACAGGACAGCATACTTGGGGGATATAGTCACTCATTTGGTATCAAGGGCTCCTTTGTTTGCAGAAGCAAAAATAGCATTTGATCAACCCTTGTGGACACTTATGCCTTGAAGCATAACATGGCTGTAATACAAAATTGCAAGTAATTTAAACCTCCTTTGAAATCTGTGTTGAGATCCAGCTCTTTAAAAAGTTTCTGGAGATGTTGATTCTGGAGGGGTGAACATCAGCCAAGTCCCCTTGGGCTCATCCCTGGAGCTGTGCTTCTGGGCAGTTCACAGGCTCAGGCAATGGCCAGCAGCCTTCCACAGGACCATCCTCATTAGCCTTGCCTCTTAATTGGACAGAGGGATAACTGCACGTCATAACTGCACATCAACGCTCCTTCCCACAGAGGAAGAGGGACCTGCCACTGTTGTCTTTAAGGTCTGAACTTCTTTTCTCCCTGGCAGAGTCAGATACTTGCTTTGTTCAGTGACAAAGGGCTGGCTGTGCCCTCCATGGCCATGTGCTGTGTGGGATGGCACAGAGCCAGGTGCATCAATCTCCGGCACAGCTCAGCCCAGGACGACGAGCAAAAGTGATGGATGCTTGAAGGTGGCTCTCAGCTGGCCTCTGCCATCCTGACAGAGCTGTGCTCTTTCCTACCCACTCTGGGCCTTGTCTTTTCCCTGCAGGGTACAAACATCCCCTCCCAGCTGCCAGTCAATCAGCCTTTTGCATCATTTAGTCACCCTCATTATCACCAAATACTGTCATGTGTCAGGTAAGAAGCAACACTTGGAGAGCAAAGTCTGCTTGAGTTTTATGTGAAGAGCTGCTGTACAAAAGCGAAGATTTTACAGCAACGTAGAGTTGTAATAAATACCTCACATCAGGAACAGCAGTGGACAGCTTCAGAATTAAGAACATGAAAGCCTTGTATTTAAAAAGGGAGCAGAGAGGAAAGCAAACTAGGTAACCCCAAGACTACTTTCCTAACCTCCATGAAGTCCAGTTCTCGAAGGCTCTGCACAATTTAAAACACATTTTGTGCGGTAAAGTATTAATAAGCATGGAGGTAACTGGAAAATGGGATAAAATGATAGATGCAGAGATATTTCTTTAATAAGGAGCTGATTGGATGAGTGATGGAAATTTTAAGGATCACAGATCTCATCTGTCTGGACTTAGTGAACCAACTAATGGGAGGACAGAGGGGGAATTATTTGTTGAAATGGGGAGGAGGGGAACTCTAGGAGGAATCTCAGTGAGAAAGACACAGAGCTCCTGAATATTGTCAAGTTAAATGGGATATTGGATGCAGAGAATGAGGTGACTCTTCTGAAGGTAAAGGTAACAGATGGAACTTAAAGAAGAGGAATGAAAAGTCAGAATTCAGGATTTCAGGGATAACAAATGAGGATTCCTACAATAAATCAGGTATTAAAAGGGATAGAGGAAGGGAAGGATGTAGGTGCTTCAGTTATTGTCAGGCTATAAATTGCCAATGCAATGTGACAGACAGTGCATTTCCAGTGGAAATGGGAATTGTTGATACTATTTTTCAAGCCACTAGTAAGATGTAACCCGGAGGGATGTGCTCAGTTATGGCTACCAGCACTCAGAAAGGTGAACTAAGCCTGAAAAAAAGTGAAAGGAAGGAGAAACAGGCAACGTCTAACTTGTCCAAACCAGAAAGACTGCAGTTCCTGGGCATCAGTACATGTGCCAGGTGCATCCTGACCTGCAACAAGGCAGGAGCTGGCAGCGCAGACCCCTCCTCTTCCCACCATGGATTTAGTAGGAGTGAAACCTGGGAGCATGGTCAGGACAAATGCAGCACAGATAGGCGGCTCCTTGACCTGGTAATGAAAGGAATAACACCTGAAAAGCTTCCTGAAGAGCATTCCAACCCCTCTGGCTTTCTGGCTGTCCCAGTCTATTCTTACTAGACAGAAACGCATGGGGCTGGCTCCTTCAGCCTACCAAAGCCTACCTTTCCTGGCCATCCGAGGACATGGAGGCTGTGGGTCAGCCTCCTAATCCAGGCAGTGAGAACAAAATACGCTGATGAGTTTCAAGATGGAGTTTGATCCATTTAATAAAGGACTTCGATGAGTTGTTGGACAACTTCTTAGCAACCTGAGAGACCCAAGTTTCTAGAAAGCTACAGGCTCTGTGGTTTTCCATCCGTGTGGTACCAGCTGTGCTCCCAGAGGATGGCTGGCAGCATCAAACGGTTGACTTGTGGAATGTTGTACAGAGTCACAGAAATGCTGACCAGTACTGTTTTCAGATATTAACCTTTGATGATGGCATTTAGTCAATCATTGCCCACACTATGGCAGCAAAAGGTTCCTCCTTATTCCTGAATATGGGTATTTTTTAGATCAGTTCTGTTTCTACGGTAGTTTTCTTCACTTCTTTTACATTTCCAAAGAGGAAACCAATTAATCAAATGGCCTTAAAGCAACTTTTTTTCAGCATAGTATTTTTCTGTTATGTCTTGTGGCCGAAGCTTCTTGTGCTTGCCCTGATGTGATTTGTTTTTCCCCCCATGGCAGTATTAAGTTAATACAATCCTGTCATTACCTCCAGTGTTTCCAAGGTGAGTCAAGTCATTCTGGTGGGATCTCAGAAACAGGCATGCTCTGTTACAGCAATTTCTGGCATATGACAAGTACCACATTCCAACTTGCCAGAAAAAATTAGCTCCATAGTGCAAAGTTAGTCTCCATTCAAAGTGAGGGAAGTGAGAAAATGGCAAGGAAATAGGAGAGTTGCAATCCAAAATTTTGGGTAGTCAGAGCCATCTGAGATCCCATGCTGTGAAGATTGGGTGAGATATCTAAGGCTGCATGACTCAGTGCTTCAGCCCCACTTCACAGGGATGCCACGTGCAGCCGTGCTGAAGTCAGGGACAGTCCATGTGGCTTCTGCTACTTGGAGTTTCAGGAGTTTTGCCTAAATTTCAAACAGTTACCAGAATGTAATGGGAAATGTGATCACACAGGGTCCGGAATTGGTAGCTTTCCTATTTAGTTAATAAACCCATTTATTTAGACTTAGTAATTTCCTGTGGTCTACAGCATATTTCCAAAAAGGAAACTCTAGTGCTGCTGTACAACTGCTGTCTATAAGCACCACCACAGAAAGACAACATACGAGCCACTTTCATTTATTTCACAATTCGGAAGTAATCACCCTTCTTTGTAGTCATGTGCCTTTTACTCAAAGCTCTTTGTGTACTTCCCCTCAACAAAAGTCACGTTCTGCTGCTAAAATTAATGCTTCCTGGATACTGATCTCATGCCAGAAGAGCTGGTAACACCACTGACTCAGAGCCACCCGCATACATCACTTTACCCAGCCAACACCTCGCCAGAAGTCAAACCTGCCCTCATGTGCAAGCTGGCCCACGCAGAGTCCATTCCCCAGCACCCTACACAAGGTTCAGAATGTCTTGTTTTGCCTCCAGCTCCCTAGCACTGCACTCACACTGTCATATTCCACACAGAGGTGAAGAAAGAAGATTTGACTCAGCCCGTCCAAACTCTCAAAACAGAGTAGCATACTGTTGCTGTCCAAAACCAATCCATTTATGAAGAAGAGCATCATCACTCAAGACTACAAAAACAAAAGAAAAGGAAAATTCCTAGGGGTATGTTACGACTGGTTGCCATGTCCAGGCGGCTCACGCTATGCCACCGGACTTTCTCAGAGTTCACCCCTATAACACCAATCAAATCAGCTGTCAGTGATCTGGCTAAGGACAGCCTGTGGGGCTGAGTTAAGAGAGAGGAAAGAAAATCACAGCAATAAAGTGAATCCAAGATAATATCCATAACAGTAAACAGCAAGAAATCTGGCTCCTCTTTTCAACACCATTAACAGTTACTAAATTTCTGTGTGATCATCACAGGTGTATGTGTGTGCAGGATGCATCAAATAGTTACAATCCAAATTCTTGGAGAAGCTTTCAGCTGTTAATGCAGGAACTGGTGAGAATAACCTAAAATACTGTGCTGACTTCCCATGCTGCTGGCTCTGCACGAGCCTACACCCTCCAAAGTATCGGGTAGTTTGGTAGGGGTGAGTCTGGGAAGGGATCTGGAAAACATGCTCATAGGGATATTATTTGAGGGACAGAAATTCAAACCAGCAAATTTGTGGCCAGATTTTATCATAATGTGTATTTATTGCTTACCCAGAAAATTGACTAATTAATAATTCTTCTTGTAGCCACAGCAACTGAAAGTATTCATGCTGCCTGGGGTATGCACAGAGACTCTGAAGCCAAGCTGCAGTCTGAACTTCTAGCCAAGGCTCTTCACTGAGACCTTTGCCAGTGGAGGTTTTGGAGTAAACCAGTCTCCCCGTCTTTCCTTGGAAAGACTATCTCTTAAGCCCTGAAAATCCCATACCTCTTCTCTTTTCCCTGTCGTTCCTACACCACCTCTGCAAGACTGTGGTTCCTTGCCTGTGGCAGCTACTGCTGACAGGGAACCAGTGGGAGTGAGCAGAGCAGACCCCAGCTGAGGGGGAAAATACTGTGCAGTGTCAAGCACCTGCGGCCAGTCCCAGTCTCTCTGGGGATGCCTCATTCAGGTTCACTAGTAGGGGGGTAGGAGTGGTTCAGGTACCTAGAAAGTTCCACAGGCTGGTGTGGATGGCACCCCGCTGAGCAGGTCCTGCCTCCATCCATCCTGGCAGGCACAGACAGTGTGTGCTTGCCCACAGCAGCCGGCGCCGCGCAGAGCTGGGAATAAGCAAACATGCCGGTGGCCTAGAAATTGGAGAAACATTGACAGAGGGGTGGACTTTATTTCATGCAGGCAAACTCTTATATCACTGCGCTGAGGGCAATTGCACACTGTTCCTGCTTTTCCAATTATTCGGAGGTCATTTCATTGGAAAGTGGCTTGTTTTCTCACGCGTTGGTTTTTGGGGTTTTCTCTGAAGCATGGACGGGGGGGTGACTTTTAACTGGCTGCTCAGGGTTTCCCAAAGGGAGCTCCCTGGGCGGAGAGTCCAAAGGCTGTTGAGCAGTGCTGTGCGGATGCTGCTGTACACACATGTGGAGTCAGCAATGCTATCCCACCACACGCAACAGAGCAGGCTGTCTTTCATCTGCCCTTTCAAGCCATCACAGCATTTTATTTCTGCTTTTAGCCTACGAAAAGATTGGAATGGTGTCTCCTGAGAGATGCTGGGCTACGCATCTAAACCTAAAGTTTCATTCGGTGCAGAAGTCCAGCCAAAAGGAAAGTGGCATTACAAAAAACTTGTCCTGATACTATCATTGCTGTCTCCTTTTCCTCCCAGGCTAAAGATTTGTACTTAGATTAACTCTATGTTTCTAACTGTCTTTTTGATTTAACAGGGTTGGCAGGAGAGGGAAAAGCTGTCATAAATTGTCTCACCATCCTTTTTTTTTTTAAATTTTAAATCAAACAAACTCTGGTGGAAACTGTTTTACAAACAAAAAATAATCTTCAATGAAACTTGGAGGCCTTCTTTGTCCCAGTTTCACACTGATTTCTGGAGCAGTCACATAAAAATATGGGTTTAAAATACTGAAGACAATCTGGTTCTGGAAAACTTGATCTAATCTATATCATGACAAGTATGTTTAGATTAGGAATACTAAATATATAAATATATATAAGATATTCAGGCCAATATTAAAACCCAGAATGTTAAAAGGTGGCCCACTGTGTCCATTTTATGCAACAGAAAAATCGACTAGTGGTTGCTACCAGCTTCCTCACGCTTAGACCTGAAATCACTTCCTCTCTGTTTGTAAACACCTTGGGAGAAGTTACTTAAGAAGAGAAGGTGTGAAGCAAAATCCAGCTTGTAAGACATTAACATGTATTGGCTCCAGAAGAGGAACTACAATGACAATTAGATTTGGCCATTGACAATGGCGCAGCTAATCACCAAAGCTAAAATCAGATTACCCAAAATTAAAGTCTGTTGCTTGGCTGCAGCTGAGTTTCAGATGTTCTTATTGTAAGTGTACCAAGAGGAACTGCAATCCCATTATCCAGACAAGGACCAAAAGCCCAAATCGAATACCAGACAGATTAAACAGAGGCTTTCCATGTCCCCTCCCTCATGCTGAGCCCAGAGCCAGGCACTGCCCCTCTCGGACGCCTCCTGCCGGGCACTGCCTTTGGCTCTCCACCGGCAGCCTCTGAGCCAATTCACAGCACCCAACCTGCAGCTCCAGTTTAAAAGACAATGTAAATGCAAGCTGAGAAGTCTGGGCTTTTTGTCTCATTGCTCTCTTGAGCTTTTCCGCTCTTTGTGTTCACACATTGGTTACAAGATTGCACATAAATTCAACAACAAATTTTATCCTCTGCTGGACAGGCACACTGTGGTCAGAGGCAGTGCAATATCATGCTGGCAAACATTTGGACACCTTGATATTTTTGTAGATTTACTAACATTCAGCCAAAGCTTGCAGAAAGGTTTAACTGAAAGGTCAATGAAAGAATATCTGCATATTGTGAATCTAATAATCAGGGAAGATGTAATTTGTGTCAATTTAGGAAAAAGACAAAGTAAACACTTCGAAGAAATTGCTCATATAGTGGGGTAATAAAAATAGAAATTATGTACCTAGGACCTACTGTGGTGTAGAAACTTAACCTCAACATATTGATTGAGGCAGTTCTTTTCTCTGAATTAATATATGCCTACGAGTGAGTATTTGTTTTAGAAAAGTTAAATAGAAAGGCCATGAATAAATATAAAGGCTGAGATGCAATAGCCATCTGGACTACATTAGACCAAAAGGCGTAATTGAAGCAAAGAGAGCATACATCCTTTGATCCAGTCACGCACAACTGAAATGGAAGTAAAGGGGCAATTCCTCTTATCTAATCATCGGAGAAGAGTTTGCAGCACATGTAAGTGAGAAGGACCACTGGAGGGCTGCAGCTGGGGCCACCTCTGCAGCAGGAGGACCCCAGGTACTCCAGGCACAGGTGCTTGTGTCCAGGACTACATCAGGGCCAGGACTTCAGTGCAAGCCCTAGCTATGCTTATGTTTAAACTGCTAAAACCATGTATCCAGCCTTAGCATCTCTGCTGTTTCCACAGGATTAGCAACAGAGCCATATGGCAGGGCAAGCTTGAGCTTGGCTCTGTGCATCTGGAAGAGATGGAGCGGCTTCACAGTGCCCTGTTCAGCCATGGTGGAGACACCCACGCAGCAAGCCAAGGCAGGCAGCCAACCAGGAAAACACCAGCCCCTTTTAATTCAGATTGGTCTTGCAAGCAAGGGCATAGAGAGGGGACATGCCTCTCTCTTGAAGTATTCTCCATTTGGTTAAAGGTGAGGACATGGGGATGGAATTGTCAGAAAGTGCTAAATGGAGTGAGAGCCTGTACTTCCAGAACCTGAATTCTGCCTCAGCCTTTGAATCCAGGGCTGGCACTGCTCTTTGAGGGGCACAGATGTATTTAACACTAAGGCAAAGGAGCAGGCAGAATTGAAGTCTGCTGAATAGCATTTGTAGCCCACTGTTGAAATCCCAGCCAACTCCTGAACGAGCTAAAAACTAATCAGAAACTGCCTTCAAGAGGTTCTGCTTTCCTGAGTACCACCACCTCCTCTCCCAGGCAATACACTGCCCATTATCAAACCAAAGCATGGCTCTGTCTCATGACCCCTTGGTCTCTTGGTCGAAGATGTACTGTTTGTAAGGTCTGCAAGTACCCCTGGTCCCTAGATCAGTAGTGTTTTGCTGGCAGAAATCTAGTGGGTAAACCATTAGAGCATCAGAAATATTTCACTGCTGTAGATTACTTGAAGGGGCTGAATGGAGGGGCAGGGAGCGGGGGGGGAGGGAGGTCATAATCAGGGCATAGCACAGGACCAGGAGGTAGAGGCACTTGCTGAAGGGCCAAGCAGGAATAAGATGCCTGTTGATTTGCTGATGGGCAGCACATTGCCTGAGTGAGGAGACAGCAGTGCTCAGGAAAGCAAAGCTTGCTGAAGGCAGCTTCTGATCAGTTTTTTGCTCACTCAGGAGCTGTCTGGGATTTCAACAGCTGATTTGACCATGGTGAACCAGGCTGTCTCTTAGCAGAGCCCTGTCTGGAACAGAGGAAAAAGAAATTCAGTTGAATCCAAGGAAATAATTTTTCAAGATCCCATTGTCAACTGCCAGCTTCTTGAATAGCTTTTCCATTTCTCCCGTGCTCCTCAGTTCTGTGGCTGTGGTTTAGTTCCTGTCTTTAATGTGATGGGCTTAGGACAAGCAGAACGTAAAGTGAGCTCTTCTGTGCTGAGAGCAACAGCTCCGTGGGCAACAGCATAATATTATCTAATAATTTTTCTTCACTATTTTCCCAGCTCACAGAGCAAGGGAAATGATGTGCAATTGTTCACATACACACACACACACACATATATATATTTTCTGACATTGCAACATTCGTGTGCAGAGTTTTTCCATTATTTCCAAAGCTTGAGCAGAAATTTCTTGGAGTGGTTTGACTGGCTGACATTATATAGGTAATTCCATAGTTTTTACAGGATAGAGATGATAATTCCAGAAAAAAAATAAAAATAAAAAAGAAAAAGAGGGTGCCAGAGCCTGCCAATTTTGAGAGAATGGGAAGATTTTAAAAATTAAACTTTCAAATTCTTGCAAAATTCTTCATGAGTAACTTCCAGACTGAGACAGACCCATTTCAACTAGCTCTGTTATGCAGTGCCAAAACTGCTTGGTTAACTGACAGATGTGTCTGATATGGCTCTCTTAATCCTATCAAAAATTATAGGATGAGTCCTGTGACATGCTGGTCAGGATGGACGCTCTTTGGTAACAACCATCAGTCAAGTGAAGGTGGGTGTTTCTTACCAGCTAGTTAGGAAAGTCTGTATGCCAGGCCATTACATCTAGAGGAAAGACCCAGCAGTACAGGAAGGGCAGCTGAAAAAATACACCCTGCCTGTGAATAACAGGTCTGAGTCCTGATAGATTCCTTGCTTAAATCCAATCTCCAAGCTGGAAAATGGCTTGAAAGCAGTTTTCTCTCAGCGATTGTATCACCCACTATTCTGTCCTCTTACTGGAAGATGTCTTCCCTTTGCGCTCAACCGTTTGGAAGAACAGAGTTTTTTTCCCATTTGCATTTCACTGTATTAAATGAGTAAAACTTGCACAAGAGTTCAAAGAAAAAGAGGATGCCCCGTATCCCAGGCACTCACTCTTTCCCATGCAGCCTGGCCACCCTCCTGCACTGTCCATCTGCCAAATAAAATTCAGCATCTTGGAGACAAATGGCAAGGGGAAAGATTCTGCATGAGAAGTGGTGAATTTTCAGAGCAAATACCATATTCATATTTGTCAGGAACAAAAAGTACCATTTATAGCCACGTGCGGCTGAATATAAATTAGTTTTCACAGCTGAGTTAACTTCAACCCTGCTGAGGAGGAAGAGATTTAGCTTAAATGGAAAACGGCACAACACATTTCTTCAGCCATGGCCCCATGCACTCCCATACTGGCCCTTTTGGTCACGCCACTGCAACCTGTCAGTAGCCACCTGAAAGAGTCATAAAGGAAACACCATAATCCAAGACCAGGGGAAAGAAATACAGTTTTTTCCACCACACTGAATCCAAGACTAACTGCATATGCAAACCTGCCTGGGAAGCCCTCTGTGCTCTTACTTACCCAGATTTCATTGTGACTCCATTTGAAGTCTGAAAATATTGTCTGAAAATTAGGTCAGGGTGACCTGTCTGAAACAGGAAGGGTGAAGTCAGAGGGCGAGGCAAACAAACACAATTGCTACCTTTTGTCCCATTTCCGAGTCAGTCTCTCAAGGTCTGTAGTTTCTCATCTGGAGATGTGGCTTCAAGTTCCTGCTGGAACACAGGCATTTCTGATGGAGCTGGTGAACTCTTGGGCTGCTCTTACCTCTACTCACCCAGCACTCGCAGCACCTCTGCCCATCCCTGAGGTAGCTGTTTCTGTGCTTGGTCAACACAAAATCCTATTTCTCTCCTTCAGCCTCCTGTCAGGCCTCAAGAATAACTCAAGCCTGGTTTGGGGCTCCCTTGTAGGAATTCCCATTGCTGATGTGCTGCTGTGTGTGCCAGGCTGGAGGGAGCATATCTGCACGTGACAGTAGCTGAGCATTCCATTCACTGCCTCCATCCCCTTGTGGGGAAGCGCAAGGAAGCCCAGGGGCCTCCCTGATGAGGTCCAAGCTCTGCAACTTTCTTCACCATGTGTTGAGGAACAGCTGGAGGTACTCAGGGCACACTGAGTGAGGACTGAGTAGCTGATGTGGACTCACTATCGATCAAACACAGGCTGCCAGAGGAAATATTCAGGTATAGAAAAGAGGGGGAATACCATATGCCTGGGATTTGTTGTTTTCCCACCCCCGTGCAGTTGCCTGAGTTGAGCTCCAAGGCTCGTGTAACATACCTGGCTGCCAGCTGAGAGCAGGAGCAGCAGCTGGGCTGTGACATCCTGCAGTGCCAGTGGTGGGCAAGCTCCACAGCAGTGCAGGAAGAGCAGGTCCCAAGCTTTCCAGGCACGTCTGTCTCCTGCACCCTGGCTGGGCCAGCTCAGAAAGGCAGCAGCTACTCTACAAGGAACAGGTGTTTATGTGGCTGTAGGCTGGGTGAGCTGATGTAGCTTCGATGATGGAGGGATTGAGCTGTAATATCAGTCAAGTGTCACAGGCAACTCCCCCCACAGTGAGAAATCGGTTTAAAAGAGACTGTCTTCAGGATAGCAAATTTTCTAGTTATTTCTTTGAACCAAACCGAGTAAATTGTAGGTATAAATAGATAACCTGAGTTACTTGGCCTTAGAATTCACTTAAATGCATGGATGGATGGATCCACCTTTGGTAAAACTCCCCCAGTTTGGTGACCTTATCCTAGATCAGCAGCTACCTGCATCTGGTTCCAGCTTGCTGACAGCTGGAAAGGCTGAAACAGGCTGTGATTCACTTAAGAGTCAGACTCGATGATCCTTGTGGGTCCCTTCCCACTCAGAATATTCTGTGATTCTGTGTTGGAGGAGCTTCTCCATATTTTTAGTCTGTCCAAGGCCACTTGAACATCAACTGGTTTCTTAAAGTACATGCAGTCCCTGGAGGGAAGGTGGAGCCCTGGACTCAGCAGGGGAGCTGGCAGGCACATGTTTAGTCCTTGACCCCTAAGCAAGAGAGTAAATACAGGAAGGCAAAGAAAAGTTTTCCACAGGCAAAAAAAAAAAAAAAGGGGAGTGGGAGGGGAGAAAAGTCAACTTGCACACATGATTTTCACATTGAGGTACACTTGTCAGGAGCCATGAAACCAACACTTTGCTAAGAAAGCAGAAGCCATGAAGGGCTCATTTGCTGACAGGCTCAGTCTCCTGTGGCTGTTGAACTCAAGACCTACAGGGAGGTACAATTATTTATACTGTTCAAAAAACCACCGGGCTTTATCATAGCCTGCCACAGGAGCACAGACACCTACAGATCTGGGGGTGTAGCTCAGATCAGCGGGCAAGCCTGAAAGGTGGGACAGCTTCCCTGGGGGTACTGAAAGGAAAACAACCCCCCAACCTTCAAAGGGAGCTTGTGATCCCGCAAGCTTCTTTCTGTAGACATCTCTTATCTTTTCCAGTGCTGGAGCTTTTACACTATAAAGGCTCACTTCCTCTACAGTGCTCACTCAACATCAGTACGATAATATTTCCCCCTCCTTCCAGTGTCAGTCATTATCTTTCAGCCTCCCATATGTCTTACCCAGATCACAAATGCTAACTGAGGGTTCTTCTGCAGAGTCACCCATTCACACAGATGAACAATAACTAACTGCAAATCATTCCCTAGGTTTGTTTTCCCAGTGCTGCCAGATTTTTTTAAGAATCTTCATAAAAAAACATGTGAAATGAATGGTCCTGACCAATGGGCAGTGATGCCAATAGCTCATGGCAACGGAGCTGTTAACTGCAGCCTGCCATTCTCTCCTCTCTCTTTCCATCCACTCGGGTCTCTGTCTGTCTGTCCTGCCATGGTCTGTCAACTTGCATCCCCTGGCTTGCCGGCAGCCAGGGGTGCGGCAGAAGTGGCATAGGAAACAAAGCAAAAATCCTGGTCTTCATTCCTTCATGTGCATCCCCATGCATGGAAGCAAAGAAAACAGGACCAGACACAAATAGTAAGTGAATCCTCATAATTTAAGGCTGTTTTTTACTACCTGCTGTTTACTACAGGTAGTAGCCCTGATATGTTCCTTGTTTTCAGAATGCTCACATGGTCTGGGAATGCACAGCTCTGCATCTTTCTAAGTCATCCTTACATTAAAGAAAGTTGAAAGTCCACTGATTTGTATTTCATGTGCAGAGACAGGCAGAGCAGACTGCATCCTCTGTGGAAGAAAACAACATATGAAAAATAGTAATGTTTGGGGTGATTTTACCCAGCCTATTAAGAACTGTAGTTCTGACAAAAGATAAATTGCCCATATCTGAAGATGGCATAACAAGGAGGACCTGAAATACCCCATATTAGAATGTATGTTTGCTCAGTCAATGATCTAATTTCTGTTTTTCTATCTTTGGTCCCTGCCTATCCACTACATTACTTTATGCAAATAAAATGTTTTCTAAATAAAGCTCCAAGCCAAAAGACCCCGCACTGTGTAAATTAACGGAAGTAAATAAGCAAGCAGCTGACTGGATCTAATTATATATCTGCCAGCAGACTTGCTTTAAGCACCTTACAGGTGAACATTTTAATTACTTAATGTGCTCTATTGTTTCTCAAATTAGATATAAGAAAAATAACATTGATCCAATCCTTTTTTTATTTTTACGCACTGGAGTTGAAAGGCAAGTGGCTTTGTAAGGGGATTAAGTGCGTGGTAATCCTCTTTAGCTATGATAAAGTTCTCTGCTTCCTAGTGAGATTGTTTAACCCTCTTCTAACAGCTGCAGTTCCTAAAGAAGGAAGCTGGGGAAGATGAATTACAGCTTGGAAGAGTTGAGAGAAGAAAGAAAGATAAGTTTATCTCTTATCTTTTCCTATGCTGAATATTGTTTATCACACTAGTAGGAATACAGCCTCAAATTTAGCAGGTCCTGTAAGAAAGCAGATGAATGTCATGTTTGTTCCACCATGAAACCCTTAGTTTCCTTTTTGACACTGCAATGGGCTCAGAGTATCAGGAGCATCCTAAAAGCATACCATCAGGAGGAAGGGTGACAAGTAATTCCAACCCCACTAGATGGAATTGTCCCTTGCTGAAGAACAGTACTTCTGCATTTGAAAAACAGTATCATGCTGTGAGAACCAGTGGGGAAAAGGGATAGATGGATGGCTAAAATCAATGGAGCAACAGGAGGAAGGGCCTGGACTCATCCTTTGTAATTTAGGTGCTTCCAGGAGGTGATGCATTGAGAAGGCTGGTGTAGCTACACGCCCTCTACCAGTAGTGGAAGCTCCTTTGGAGGCCACCTCAACTCCAGAAGATGATTAAACCATGTACAACCTCCCTTGGTCTTCGAAGGTACCTACTGAATATTACTTACTGTCAAGGAAGCCTACAGGGACTCTGCACCTAATTAAGGCTCTTCTGTCAATTGTCTCAAGAGGAGATGAATCCAGGCATCCCATCCTGCTGCTGGGAGAGGCTGGCTGCTTATGTGTGGGAAAGTGATATGGCTGCTGAGGGAGAGGAGTGAAAAGTAATTGTTAGGTGAGCAGAATAGAGGCTGAACCAGACTGTCACCAGGACACCTCTGTCACCTGCTGAAAGCTGAAGCCTTGTGGGGCCACATTATGTGGAAGGATAGAGATGAGCTGGGAACACAGCTCAGAAACAAAAGCTGTACTTTATTTCCTCTTTCTTTTCATTTTAAAATGGCTGGGATTGTCCTATCAAGTTCAAAAAGTAATTAGTCCTTGATGAAAGATCTCTGACATATCAAGGGAGAAGAGCAGGGCTCATGGAAGCAAATTCCAGGATCTGGACAGGTTCAAGAACAGAATTTGAAAAGCAGAACATTTTAACCTGGCACAAAGACATGTGACATCATCTCCTTAATTCCTGTTGTAACAAAACAGGGCAAACAGCATGATGCAAAGGAGACCAGTTCACATAGCAATTACAATAAACACAAAACCAAAACCATGAGGGCCTTAAGCTCCTGCTGTTGAGTAGCAGGACTGTACCAAATCATCCACTTCTACAAATTACAGTTTCTTCATGCAAGAAGGCAATGCATGCCTGAGCACACAAATTCACAGCAAACAGGTTTCTCTGGAGTTGTTCATTAAGAAAAAAAAAGTGGCCAAACATTTGGCCTTCTGGGCTGTGAGCGCACATTACCAGCTCACGTCCAGTTTTTTGTCCACCAGAATCCCCAAGTCCTTCTCCACAGGGCTGCTCTCAATTAGTTCTTCTCTCAGTCTGTATGCAAGATTTCTACCTTGCCCTGCCTGTGTTGACCCACCTTTAGCAAACCCTACTTTTAAATCAACGGCCAAGGTGTTGGTCATGAAGGCTCACTGGAAAAGGCAGGCAAATTGAAGTAAGTCAGTGAAACAGAATATATAAATAGAGGGAGGGTATCACCTTGCTCCTGTTCCCCCTTGCATTATGTTTTCATTTCTAAGGACTAAGAGATGTGGATAACAGTCTTGGATTTACTACAGAAGCCCTTTTTTAGCAAATCCCATGGTAATTTTCTGGTAACAGCATGGGAACCAAAGGTCTGGGATTTTACTCTTCTCTTTGTCTTCAGCTTCCTGAGGAAATGTAGACAAGTGACTTACCCTTTGTCCCCATTTCTGTTCTTTAACATTACCTTACTGGCCACTCCCCCAGTCAAGTTTGCAATATCCTATGCATTGTTTCAAAGAAATTTCTCCAAGAAGAAAACTACAGCATGAAAGATCATCACTGGTAATCATGTTACCATCCCTGTGAGAAGCAACGGGACTGAATGAACAGTGTGTGCTGCTGAAACCTGAAGTCAACAAGTGGAACATTTCACCCTGAGAGATATTTTGGGATGTTTCGAGAACATGTCACCAGGAAGTTGCAATTCAGCTTTATCTGTTTTCTCCGCCCCAACTTCTATCCTGCCATTCCAGATGCATTTTAAATGTGAGCAAATGTATGCAGATTTGGATTTGGGAGACAAATATGGGAAAGTCAGCAAATGGGCAGAAATAAGAATCTTTTAAAAGCTGTAAGCATCATTTTGCATCACCTACAACCCTTATAGCACATAAATAAGAAAAAAACCCAACCCTAAATGTCTCAGCTAATTTAATAAAAGGTCTTGGTTTTCTTCCAGGTTATTTATTTGATTAATGGAAATATGTGTATTTTAGTGATATTTTTCACTGCATTTTTTTTCCTCTCCATTAAGTACTGAAATCAGGCTGCAAAAAAACCCAATACAGGCTTATTTATATTATTAGTGGCTATGCTACAGAGACCCAGGCTGAGAAGAGCAAGGACACTGTTTCCTCCTTCAAGGAATAAGGGCTGCAATTTTTTCTTTCAGCTGATCATGTAAAAGTTAAATGATATTTTTCCCCTGAGCAAATAGTAACGTTAGTGTTAACAGACAGTCTGTAATAGTAAATCATAGTAATTGGTGCAAGTCAGATGCCCTATTGAGGTTTGTGACTAGCAGAATTCTCCAGATCTTTAGAAAAAATGCTTAGTGGCTCTTAATGGAAAAATGGGAATTCTTTGCAGATGGTATGAAGTTCTGAATGCTTGCTGATATATACTCTGAACCATCCAAAACTGTGAGCCACACAAAGATATGAGGCAATAACAATCTACACACAGTGGCTTCCCTGTCCCAGAGAGATTGGCAGGGGTGAGGGACAGCCTCATCTCAGCAAGCAGATAAAACTCACAACTTCATGGCTGCAGCCAGAAACTGAAGCAAATGGGCAGCACTGGAGATTGTGCCCTGGTCCAGCTGAGTTCCTGTGAGCAAAATCCAAACCACCCGTTCAAACAGCAGTCACCCTGTCCCACCCCAATGCCCTACACAAAGGGCAGTGGCAATAGGAGGAAAGCCAGAAGAACCCTGCCCAGAGCTTCATTCTGAAAGTCTTCTGGAGAAATTAGTGCTCCCTTCAAATGGGAAACCTAGCCAGACAACATATTGGTAGTCCGTGTATGGTGGAAACTGAAATAGAAGGCTCTTGCCCTTTCTCTCCAAAGACCAGAACTATCATTTAACTAATTGAAAGTCTCCTCAAAGCTACTCATTTGATTTTATTTTGCTTTGATTGTTCTGTGGCAAGTTTGACAACAAGGGCGCTTTGCAGGCCTGTGTGTACAGCACGTGTAATTAAAGTCAACAGGAGTTATGAAATCTTTAAAACTGAGCCAGGGTGGCTAAAGCCAGTCATCCAAAATTAGGAGCAATGTTTGAAAATCCAGGTCACGTTCTCTGTGGGTTTGTGTTACAGCATCACCTAGGGGCTGCAACTGAGATTAACACCTATTGATCCTGGACCTTACAGGGTACAGACAGACTTGGATGCTTCCAATGTCCAGACGCACAGTAATCATTGTCCCAGAGACTACAGTGAACCAGGCCTTGAGCATTTTGATGAGAAAGTTCATCTGGTAGATTTATGCACATATACAAACACACACAAGTATTTTATGTATTTTTTTAAGCAAGAACCACTGAAATACTGAACTGGAGGGCACAGCAGTTGTAGAACATACTTTGGATCACTGCCACAGGAATGCTACTGCTGTAAATTCCCCTACTCTAAAAACATTAAATAAGCCATCCAGTTATTTCATGATCATCAGTAAACTGAGATCCTCGAAAACGAAGGAAATTAAACCCATGTGTATCCTTAGTGTAGTCTGGCAATTACATTGTTGCTGATTATGGGAATCTAATGTTTACAATTTGCATTCTTTCCCACACTTTCTTTTTTTTCTGCATTTCAGAAGTAAAAACTCACTTGGTCTTACCATAGTATAATTTAGACTGTTGAGGGCAGGACAACTCTGTGAGAGAAACAAAATCCAAGGATGAGAGACCAATTCTGGTCTTTCACTGAGAGATGATGGAAACACAAGAAGATACAGTCAAAACTAAAGACACAGGAAGGAAATGAGAACTGATATCCAAAATTTCAAAAGTCCTTTGAGATAACCATGACTTGGACTCGTCTTTAGAGTATGAGGGAACTTGATGAATTTTGCTGAGCAGTTGTCCAAAGTTGAACAGAGAGGTGAAAAACACACTACAGACTTGTGCAGGATCTGCTCTTCGTGATGTTCTGGAGATGTATAGCGAACTGTATACTGCCAAAAGCAACAGCAGGTCTAGAATTGTCCAGAAACAAGAACAAAAAATAAAATTAAAAGTACTTTCTCCAGACCCAAACTCGGTTTCTAGAGCCAGCCTTGTGGTTCATACATAGAACTCTCACATACAGGCAGGTCACTGACTTGAGAGGTACCATATAAAATGCAAGCAAGCCTGAAAACCTACTCACTATCTTTACACTGTCAATGGCAAGCCCTCTGGTCCCAGATGTGCTGAGAAGTCTGAAAGGTGTATCACTTACTCCACAAAAACCTGGGAGCAGCAGAGCTTGACTATCGACTGGCTTCAGAAGGGGCTCATGCACATGAAACCAGCACAGGGGAAGGCACCTGAGGTGCACCTGCAGTCACAGACACAGCACCGATAGATGAGGGAGCAGGCATAAAGAAAACAGACCATGCACCTTGTTGGGCATAAGCCAAGAGTCTGGTTGTTCTTGTGCTTTTCAGCCCAGTGTATGAAGAGCTTGTGGTTTTTGAATCCCACTTTTTTAAGTAATGATGTACATCCCCAATTCCTGATCAGCCATTCAAAAGCAAATGCAAAGTGAGTAATGTGGGCAGATGTTTGTTCAAAACACATTTCCACCTTAGGGGAACTACCTAAATTTGCTGAATTAGGACCTGGCCCTGACAGGTCTCCAGAACAGAACTATGATGTAGATAAGAAGGCAGATCAGACCTGCAGGGAGATGGAGCCAGAGTACTGCAGGAGGTGTTTTGAGCATACAAGGCTTAAAATCAGCTCAGAAACCTCTGGTTAAACCTAATTGTGTAGTCCTTATAGTGCTCCGGCATATGCTGGTGGGAATACAGTGGCACAGGAATGTTCTTAGGTTCTTAGGCCCCTGCACATGGTAGTAGGATGTACGTGAATGTGAGCAGACACCAAAGTAGGTATGGACACCAATACCTATTTCAATCACTATGGTGCCAGCTTTTGGCTCTAGCTTCCAGCCTGTGCCAAATCACATGATCTAAATAGCACACAAGTTGTGTCACAGGGCAACTGAGCAGAAATGAAGCCATCTGGCCCATTTGGCCCTATCCTGACACTGCTGTGTCAGGATATTAGAGTTCCACCCACAACAGCAAGTGTCAAGACACAAAGATTGATCCTTTAAATGTAGTAGAGGCCAATGCTTAGGAAGGAGCACATTTTTCAATTGGAAGCAGAGGGGCAGGTATCAATCTCTTCACCCTCATGACCAGTGACAGAAGTCAAAGAAATGGCCATGAGGCTGAGTCAGGGGAGGTTTAGGTTGGATATCAGGAACAGAGGGTGGCTGGACACAGGAACAGGCTCCCAGAGTAGTGGTTACAGCACCAAACCTGACAGAGTTCAAGAAGTGTTTGGACAATACTCTCGGGCACATGGTGTGATTCCTGGGGTGCCCTGCGCAGGGCCAGGAGTTGGACTTAATGATTGTGATGGGTCCCTTCCAACTCCGCATATTCTATAACTCAACGCAGTAAGCAGTGTTCTGTGAGAGAGGTGGCTCTTATAAATTGTTTAATCAGGTATTTTCCCACCCTTCAGAAGAGATTTACAAACTGAACAATTGCTTCTTAGCTGTTTTTCCCAGGGAATAATCAAGCTTAAGTTCTGGCTATTCCTGATTTTTACTACAACCTCAGAATTTATGGGCTCTCTATAAATCAGTATTCAAAACGATAAGTCATGTTGAAGAAAAGCCCTTCCCAGAAAGGCAGAAATCCCCAGTATTCAATATCAGTATAGAGAAGGAACTGAGGAAGAAAGGGAAAGCTATGCTGCTTTACACACTAGACAACAGGCTAGTGCCAACAGCAGAGAAGCAATCACCAGCTCACAAGAGGTTTTAGGTATTAAAAAACTTGGAAACTGGTGTTGTGGAAACTGTGCTAGCAGTAAAAAACAAGGAAAAGTGTTTCTGAGACTCAATGACACCTTTATACTGGCAAAAGTTTACTTTCCACGAGCCTGTCTTACAGGTCTTCTACAAGAGGTCTCATTTCTTCTTTGAAGGTCTGCCATGAGACCGTCCTGCAACTCAGCTCTCCCATGCGACAGCAAAACAAATCCAGAAAGAATAATTAAGACAAAAACTTATCCTGTATACTAGAAAAACTTCAGATGGGGTAATGTAACTGTTCATATTATCAGATCTGCTGCTCCAAAATAATAAATTACAGCAAAACCTTAGAGTGCATTGTAAGCTGCCTAAGAACCACTGCATTTGTCAGAATGCAATTACTTAAAATAAAACATAACAGCTTCTAAAAGCAGTATGTAATCATTTCCTATGCCTTATAGGTACAGACAAACACACACATTGGTGACATGGGTTGATTTACTCAATTATTGCAAAATACAATACTTTGCAATCAATACAGAGCAACTCTATTCAAAAACTATTAAATATGTGGCAACATCTGTGTCCTCTTGTGATAACAAGGTAAACAATATTAAAGTTTTAACAGCTGGAACATGAAATGATGATCTTCACAGAAGAGTAACAAAAGAATTGGTTGAAATCACACTCCAAATATTCAATTAGATGTGGTGTATGATCCATGCAGCAACTTTAATACTGGAATTCAGTACTCAAGGCTAGCTCTAGTTTGTTGTACACCTGTATTTTAAAACTTTCCATTTTTATTTAATCCACTACTTAAAAGTTCTTGCCACTACCCTCTGCTTACACCACCCTGCCTTGAATTAGCCTCCCTTCAATGACTGACACCACTGATGGTCAGCCTCCGGAGAGCCAATTCAGATCTCTCCATAGCAGCAGAGGAGATCACTAGAGGACAGAGAAAGGAACGAACATCACAAGCAGGAAAGTAGGAACAAGTGGCTGTGACAGAACAAGTAGCTGAAAACAGGACAGCACATCCATGACTTACCAAATACTGTTCAAGCAGCAGAACTCATACACGGATGCTTGTTGCTAAACAGCTCAGTGATTTGTCATTATAGGTGTTACACACATACAGAATTCAGCAATAGCATAGTAACTGATAAAATTGAGATCACTAATTTTACAGCAGTGATCAAAAGCACCTTTCTAATGCCTTCCAGTGCAAAGCTCACGTTCAAAACGATGGGCTGAAAATACAGTTGTCAGTCAGTGGAGGACTCATGAGAATTCCAGCCAGAACTGCTGATAGAGGAGACCAAGTGCCATTTTCCAAGCAGCACTTGAATAGTTTACTTAAGTTTCACCTCTCCCTAGCCATCCCTTTTTTAAAATAAAAATTAAACAAAATAACAACAAAGCCCCAAACCAAACTAAAAAAAAACCCCAAACAAAAAAACTCCAACAACGACACAACCAAAAAAACTCAATCAAACACAAAAAAATTAAAGTAAAAAGACTTCATTGGAAATATCTTTAAAGGTGTTGTCAAACAACATTTCTTCAAGGCCAAGCTGTTATAACAGTATACAGAAGTCAGCTTCCAACAAGATGACACTTCATATTAGCCTTTCCAATATTTTTAGGGTGCAGTTCAGCAGTGTGAGCACCAAGTCTGCATTTACAAAATATGTGTTTGTCCCCACAGGCAAGTAAATATGGTACTTCAGCATGCGCTTACACATGTAAGCTTTGTATACATAGTTGGTGTGTATACACCTTGCAAGTACAAAACAGGCTCTCACCTTTGAAAACCACAGTACTTAAAATATCTAAACCATTAGACTTCAAATCTCTCGCTTTGGTATTGAATCAATAGAAAATTTACAATGCCATTTTTCAGTCTTACACAGACTGAGTTATTAGCCAAGGAAATAAAAAAGTAACAAGTCTCAGTATCCAAAGAAATCTACAAATACATTCATCAGTATGTAGTACATTACCAATAGGAAGGCAATATGTGGAACTGCTACAGCATGAGGGAAAACCAAGTAGTTGTAGGAGAGCCTGAAAATATTCCTTACATTTTTCTCATGTAACAATTAATGTCACTGTAGCAATGGTGATATTGCAGCTTCTACTGTGTTACTTTCCAAGTTGTACACTTATGTTTGATTGAAGAGCAGGGTGGGAAATGAAAGGCCTCTGAGGAGTTCAGCAGCAACACTTAAGTGCATTGAAAACATTGATAATCTATGGCACGTAGCAATTGATGGATTACACAGGATACTTTTTTCTATTTACAGTATCATACACTTGTATAAACTCTCTGCTGTATCTTTTTTTTAGTACTTAGCCTGTGGCAAATCACAGTAATATTATTTAAAGAAAAAGGAAATCCCACTTTCTCATAAAGACTAAGTAACTAATGGATATTACTTATCCTTGCTTAAGCTATCTACCCCTCTGAACACCTGAATCCCAAAATTTAACTGGCACAAAAACATTTGGATAACTTAATACGGGAACTGATTGCTCATGATTGTTTGCCTCTTGACTTAATAATTACATTCACTGCTGGAGATTTATACACTGCCAGGTGTCAGAATTAATACATTTGAAAAAGAAAAAGGCAACAAAACAACACCCAGACAAAAAGTAAACCTCACACAACCCTCAGAAAAAAAAAAAAAACAACTGCAAGAAAGAACAACTTTGCTGCTGGGTATCTGATGCATGATAGGAGACACCAAAGCAACGGGGTATATCACAGTAGCATCATGCTGCCTTTCAGGCACCAAAGACTCTGGCAAGTCTTCACAAAAAATTATGGAGATAGTAAGCAACTCAGCTTCAGCAAAAAACTGCCTTATCACTAAGCTCAGTAGGGCATCTGAGCCTTCAAAGCAGTTTCTGATATCAGTCTGAAAACAATGGGATTTCTGGTTCCAGCTGAGTTGGAGGCAAATTAGAAGGAAGTGGGAAGCTCCACTGTACACAATGTGGCACAGCTGAGAAAATGATATATTTACACTTGAAAATGCAAAACAGACAGCAGTAAAGGAGGAAAACCAATGAAATAACAGGACATTTGTCTCTGAGGACAGGAGATGTGTCCCTCTCCTATGGAGCAGGTTTTTATATATGTATTTTAAAAACTCGAGAGAAATTGAAAACATATCAATCAAGCAGAAGGACAGTACAGAACAAAAAGCTGTTTGAAGATCAATTTCACATGCTTTACAAGAAACCTGGACATGAAATTTTTACTAATTGTTGTATGGAACAAGTAACTGCTTTTACTAACTGTTGTATGGAGAAGTTTTGTTGCGAGACTCAGAATGAAGAGCAGAGTTGCTTTTAGTCAAAGGATTGCATACTCTTGTAGAAAGCAACAAAAACAGTAAACCAAAACAAACGAACAAAAATTCAATCAACTATGCCAACTATCAGTTTACTAACCTTTGTGTTTAAGTCCTCAACTAAGATATTAAAAATGCACTTGCAACTTCTGAACACAAAACAGGGTGTACCTGCTGTGACAAAAGTACACTTTTGTTCCAGCATACCCTTCATGAGCTTTTGGTGCCACATGCTGAAGAAACAAGATTTACATCCGTGAATGGCAAGTGTCAGCAGGCAATTATCTGCACTACACTGGTGGCTCCATCTTAATCATCCTTCTCTTCAACATTCCCTTTTTTAAACTTTTTAAGTTAAAAATCCACCTTCCATTTGGCAATTCAGAGCCGGGTCTGATCTTCATGACCTCTGGTCACACCGTTGGATGTCTTTAGAGACCATTCTTATTTCTTGCCAATTCCATTTGATACTTTTGATTTGGAGTGCCGATTCCTCCTTCTAGATGAGTGGCTTTCACTATTGACTGAATGTTTCGGTGGACTATTGTCAGCACCTGCTGAGAAATAATTTTTTT